>CAMZMU010000046.1:15756466-16235751 GCA_947311845.1 Poa pratensis | reverse complement strand
GATGTGGAGTTATGCCGAACGGTATACCTGCCACGGTGGATAAAACCTGGCCCACCAGGAGGCCCATCAGATAAAGCCGGAGGGCTTAATGGAGAAGGCCTCATGGGCTTAGGCGCAAGGATAAGCTCTGGGCTGGCTTAGTGAAGTCCAAGACGAAGGCCTGGCTGCGTTCGCCTTAGGGAGCAAGTTAGGGTTTGTTACCGTGTTAGTCTAGGACTCGTGATCTAGGTCGGTTAAGGCTTTCCTTGTAGGGGAAGGCTTGGCGCCTTTATAAGCCAGCCTTTCCAGCGGCCTTAGGGACGCATACAACCTCATTGTAACCTGTACACATATTTGCCTTGAGTGAATTATAGCAGCACGTAGGATCTCGCCACCGTCGTGAGATCCGAAGCTGGGTAAATCGTGTGTGCAATCCCGTCACTGGAACCCTCACGTTCTTCCCCACCTCCTCTACGGTACGTATGAATACTTCTAGTAGTTCCGCGTTACCAATACCTCGACAGTTGGCGCCCACCGTGGGGCCCAAGGCGTCGGGAGTTTTGTTTCAGGCGGGAGCATTGGGCGAGATCGGCAAGACTATGGCGGTTGGTCGCGCCCGCATCATCAACAACTTTGGGTGCATCGAAGACGACGGTCCTACGTCCAGCAAACGACGCACTGGTGTCAAGCTTCGTCGTCCCCTTCGGCACCATCAACATCTTCATGGGTTTTACGGCTGAGGCGTATGGATTCCCCAGGGGATCCGCCGCCTTTTGGCCCACCCACCACCCCATCGATTATGCAATCGAGCAACAACACAGATCGGATCAGGCCTTTGTCTATCGCGATCTGAGTGACTCTGATACCCAAAGCGATTCTGACTCCAGCTCTTATGAGCTTATGGAGCCCGCCTCTCGCTTTGTCGGTGTCATTGACGCATCTGGCCCTAAGCCGGCCGAATCTGACCCTGAGTCAATATTACCTGCCTTACAGACAGGAGCAGACTCAGAAGCCGGATCTGATGGCACCGCTCCAATGGCGGAAGATTCAGATCTCGATGAGCATAAGGAGGAAGACTTGCAGCACAGGTTGCCGCGCGAGGCTATGGCTCATCCGATCCAAACGAAGTCTTAATGACTTTCCCGGCACAGATAGCTATGAGGATGGTGCGGCCGCGGCTAAGCCAGACGAGGCTGAAGTTTCCTCTAGCATCAAACACATTGGTGACAAGGCGGAAAAGCCAGAGGATGTGCTGGACCCTAAAAGGCCTCCCCCGGCTACGCCTATTGAAGAAGACCTGGAGCGGTCAAAGGAGGAACACATGCGCGCATTGGAGCTCTCAAAACACCTTTGGGACCAAATCCAACCGCGGTTGAACTTGAGGAAAGACGGAAAGCGCTCCTGGCTGAGACTGAAGTCAACATCAAGTATAAGTTGTCCCTCCTGAACAAGGAAAAAGAGTTAATCCTAGTTGGAAAGGCTCTAGAAGAGGAAGAGTACCAGCGTGAGCGCGATGTTGAGAAATTCCGCAAAATACGAAGTATACGTGACCCTCTTCTGCATCGGGATCTGCAGGGAAACTTCGAGAAGACTTCTGCCCAAAAGCCTTTAAAGCCTTGGCAGAAATACTCTTTCAGAGTTAACCCTGATGGAGTCATATTCTTCTCCACCCCGGCCAAAAACCTAGAGGCGGCCAGGGAAATCATGGGAGACGAAGCAGTTCCAATTGAAGA
This sequence comes from Poa pratensis, assembly GCA_947311845.1. Lineage (NCBI taxonomy): Eukaryota > Viridiplantae > Streptophyta > Magnoliopsida > Poales > Poaceae > Poa > Poa pratensis. The sequence continues at coordinate 16,234,039 of CAMZMU010000046.1, read as the reverse complement.
GCGCCACCATTATTCTAAAATGCTCATCGAAAAGGCGGTAGAGCAGCAGGCTAAGGCGGACTCAAACTCAAAACTGGCGGACGACACGCGTCTTTGCAAGACAGCCGTTGCCGGCGGTGGAGATCCAGAGGAACCAGCTGGTTCCAGTAGCCATGGCAATAAGGGTAAGACCTAGGAAGGACAAAGTTCCTGACAAACACAGGGATGAGTCAAAGACTGGGTCCAATCGCCATAGTGACAAAGGCAAGGACGACCACCGGCAAAGGATAACACACGCCATAAGAAGATGATCCGCCTCGCCGTGAAAGAGATCAAGACAAGGGAAGGACGCACGGCGTGGGAGTGACCGGCTTAACATGCCACCTCCGCCCGCAGCACGGGCAAGAGACGAAGGAAATAGGGGCAACAGAGATCCGCCTCAAAGGCGATCTCGCTCCCGCTCCCCTCATCGCCAAAGCCGTCAGGAGGAGCCAAGGCGTAGCCAATCCAACAAAGGGCCAGCCAGGGAAAACACTCATATCTCAGGCCCGCATCCGTCTCGATGAGATTAAAGCGGCCAAAGAGGAGTCTTACCTGGGCCCTGTGTGCTTTGGACCGGCGATTCGCAAGGTGCAACTCCCATCCTCGCTAGGCAATGTCAAGAAAATTGTGGACAAGTACAATGGCATTGACAAACCGGACATATGGCTGCCTGATTACATCCACGCCGTTGGTATTAATGACGGTGATTACAATGCAGCTGTACGTTTTCTTCCACTCATGTTGGAGGGAACGCCCGGTTATGGATCGACACTTTGCCAGAAAAGAGTATCCACAATTGGCAAGACATGCAGAAAACATTCATGCAACACTTCTCATGCACATACAAACGTCCAAAGGCTTACTCAGATCTACTAAAGTGCGCTCAAGTGGAGGGGGAGTCAAGCAGAGCTTTCATAGCTCGATGGACAGAGACAAAGAATGCATGCGAAGACGTTTCTGAGATCCAGGCCATACATGCTTTTATGAACAGCCTGAAGAAAGGCAACATGATGAGATATATGTTAGCCAGCCAAAACATCAAACACCTCGGCGAGCTCTTAGACAGCGCGAACAATTACGCTGCAGCAGAAGACGACGCTCGAGCTGACGACGGCGATCTGCGCATGGACATAGCTGTTAACCCGGAAAAGCGAAACAACAATCAAAGCCGGAAAAAGAAGAAGCCAACGATGCGCCAGGACCATCAAAGGAGGTAGCCTTTGCCAATAAGAAGGGTGGCCAGAGCGGGGCTAGCAGATGGCAGAAGAAGAGCGATGACAGTCAAGGGTCAAGACCCATTAAAATCACCTATGACGACATCAAAGATGAACCTTGTGCCCATCATAGCAAGCTTGGCAAATGCACCCATACCAACAGGCAGTGCCGCCTTAACGATGATATCAAGAAGGATCCGACGCTGGCTTCAAGGCAAAACAGTTCAAGCGCAAGAACCGTAAAGACAAGAAAGAGCAGAAGGACAACGAGGAAAGTGCTTCGGAGCCGGAAGATCAGGAGCCAAAGCACAAGAGGAGCAACAAGTTTCCAAGGGTCGAAACAAGCCTTGTCACTTCCTTGCCACTCCTTCGGCCAAAAAGGAAAAGGCAGCCTGGAGGGAACTCAATGCCACTATGCCAGCGGTTCCCCAGTATCTCAACTGGTCCGAGCACCCCATTACATGGGACCGCAACGATCATCCTGATCATATTCCACAGAACCCAGGGAATTACGCGCTCGTTGTAAACCCAATTGTGCAGCAATGCAGGCTTTCTAAGGTGCTTATGGATGGAGGGAGTAGCATCAACATCCTCTATCTTGAAACCTTAAAGCGCATGCGCCTTTCTGAGACACAGCTAAAACATAGCACAGTCAAGTTTCACGGCATAGTGCCAGGCAGGCAGGCCAGTTCTATGGGAACAATGTCTTAGACGTCACCTTCGGTGACGAAACAAACTATAGGACTGAGGAAGTTGCCTTTGAGGTGGTGGAATTCAAAAGTGCGTATCACGCAATCTTTGGCCGCCCAGCCTTTGCCAAATTCATGGCACGCCCGTGTTACATCTACAGCAAGCTCAAAATACCTGGACCAAACGGCGTCATCACGGTCAATGGCGACTTCAAGAAGGCGAAGGAATGCGAAGCAGGAAACGCCGTCTTAGCAGAAGCAGTCATCAGCAAGGAAGAGCTGGAGCAGTACAAGAAAGAAGTTAACACCAATGAAATGCCGGATGGTAAAAGCCTCCTTGCGCTCGGATTACTTCAAGGCCAGCTCAAACTCGAAGAAGATCGTGCTGGACAACGCTGATGCAAGCAAGACGACGAACATAGGCGCGACCTCAGTGACGCATAGGAAGGCGCGCTCGTCAAGTTCCTCCGTGAGCAACGGGATATTTTTGCATGGTCACCATCAGACATGCCAGGAGTACCCCGGGAACTTGCCGAGCACAGCCTTAATGTCGCCAAAGGTGCCAAGCCAGTAAAACAAGGTCTTCGTCGCTTCGGTCCAGAGAAGAAGAAAGCAATAGGAAAAGAGGTAGCTCGGCTTAGTGCCGCTAATTTCATTAGAGAGGTTATCCACACAGATTGGCTAGCAAATCCTGTATTAGTACCTAAGAAGGACGTGAAAGACTTGCGCATGTGCATAGATTTCACCGGCTTAAACAAAGCCTGTCCTAAAGACCCCTTCGCATTGCCGCGAATTGATCAGGTCGTAGATGCTGTATCAGGTTCTGAATTACTATGCTTTTTGGACGCTTACTCTGGCTACCACCAAATTAAGATGAAGGAGTCTGACCAAATTAAGACTTCCTTCATCACACCTTTCGGAACGTTTTGCTACATAACTATGCCTTTCGGGCTTAAAAACGCTGGCTCAACGTACCAACGGTGCATACAACGTTGCCTACACGATCAAATAGGCCGCAATGTTCACGCTTATGTCGATGACATTGCCGTTATGTCGCGAAAACGCGGCGATCTCATCGTTGACCTTCAAGAAACCTTTGATAACTTGAGAAAATATAACATGAAGCTAAATCCGGGAAAATGCTTTTTTGGCGTCCCAGCAGGAAAACTTTTAGGCTTCATTGTTTCAGAAAGAGGTCTTGAGGTTAACCCAGAAAAGATTCGAGCTATCATGGACATCAAAAAGCCTACTTGTCTTAAAGATGTCCAAAGGCTCGCAGGATCTGCAGCAGCTGTAAGCCGATTTATTAGTAGGCTTGGGGATAAAGCTTTACCCCTATACAGGTTGTTGAAGAAAACTAAGACGTTCGTCTGGACTGAAGAGGCAGATGCAGCCTTAGCACAGTTAAAAGACGCCTTAGTTTCAGCACCAATATTAGCGTCTCCTCTACCACAAGAGCCGATGCTACTTTACATGGCGGCTACCAACCTAGTTATTAGTGCAGTGGTTGTTGTTGACGAAAGGAAGAGGAAAGGAGCTACCGGAACAAAGGCCGGTATATTATATCAGCGAAGTCTTCTCCGAATCCAAACAACGATACCCTCACTATCAGAAGCTGGCTTATGGAGTTTTCTTCGCAGCCAGAAAATTACGCCATTATTTCCAAGAGCACCCAATCACGGTAGTCAGTAAGGCGCCATTGGGTGACATTATAAACAACACGATGCCACTGGACGTGTGGCTAAGTGGGGAATTGAATTGGCAGCCTTCGACATCCAGTACAAGCCACGTACAGCCATCAAATCCCAGTCCTTAGCTGATTTCATCGCAGACTGGACAGAAGCAATGGATGAACTTCCCCTCCCTGACGAAGAATATTGGGTTATGCACTTTGACGGCTCCAAAATGTTGCAGGGATCGGGAGCTGGCGTGGTACTGAAGAACCCTAAAGGAGACAAGATGTGCTATGTCTTGCAGATACACTTCAATGCCACTAATAATGTTGCAGAATACGAGGCTCTGTTGCATGGATTGCACGTCGCAAAGGATTTGGGCATTAGCCGTCTTTTGTGCTATGGCGATTCAGACCTCGTTGTTCAACATTAGAAGGGGCATGGGACGCGAAGAGCCCTACAATGGCTGAATACCGACGCACGGTAGACGAGTTTGGTCGGTGTTTTATCGGCTTAGAAGTCAAGCATATCAAAAGGGAGGAAAATGAAGCAGCGGACGCCTTAGCCAGAATGGGCTCGAAAAGATCGAAGGTGCCCTCCGATATATTTTTGGAGCACCTGTACGTGCCGTCTATTAAAGGCGGAGATGAGGATGACCCCATGGCTTCGCAGTCTGTTTCCGTCATGCTGGTGAGCCAGATGGACACAGCCCTACATAAATTTCCTCCTTAACAAGGAAGAGCCAGAGGATGAAGTATTAAGGCGGCAAGTTGTGCGCAGAGCTAAGGCATACACAATAATAAATGGAGAGCTATACAAGCGGAGTACCACAGGTGTATATCAACGATGCGTTTCGCCGGAAGAAGGACAGGAGATACTAGAAGAGATCCATGGTGGATGTTGCGGTCATCATGCCTCCGAGCAATTGTCGCCAAAGCTTTTAGACATGGATTCTACTGGCTCACAGCAAAGCAAGATGCAGAAGAACTCGTCAAGAAATGCGTTGGATGCCAAAAGTATGCAAGACAGCCAAAGATGCCAGCCCAGGAATTGCGCACCATCCAATCACGTGGCCATTTGCGGTCTGGGGACTGGACATGGTAGGTCCATTCAGGACTGCGCGAGGCGGCGTCAAACATCTCTTAGTTGCGGTGGATAAATACACCAAGTGGGTTGAAGCTAAGCCCATAAAAAAGCTTGATGGGGCAACAGCCAAGAAGTTCGTCATTGAGGTTATAACGAGATTTGGCGTCCCCCACAGTATCATTACGGACAATGGGACAAACTTCGCCGTAGGAGAACTGGCAAAGTACTGTGGTGAAGTTGGTATTCGTTTGGACTTAGCATCTGTGGCTCATCCACAATCGAATGGCCAAGTTGAGCGAACCAACAGTATAATCTACAGGGAATAAAGCCAAGATTAGAAGTGCCTTTGCATAGAGCAGCTGGAGCATGGGTAGAAGAATTACCTGCTGTCTTATGGAGCATACGCACAACTCCAAGCAGTGCAACAGGCTATACCCCTTTCTTTCTCATATATGGCGCTGAAGCGGTACTCCCAACGATGTCCTGCACGACACACCTCGTGTAACAGCCTACGTTGAAGCAGACGCAGAAGAAGCCAGACAGGATGGCTTAGACCTTCTCGAAGAAGAGCGTGAGATAGCGCTTCAGCGCTCCGCCATTTATCAGCAGAACATGCGGCGTTACCACAGTCGCAAGGTAAGACGGAGATCGTTTCGAGAAGGCGATTTGGTGCTTCGCCTTGTTCAGCAAAAGGAGCACAAACTATCTCCCATATGGGAAGGACCCTTCGTTATCAGCAAAGCGCTTAAGAACGGGGCATATTATCTTGTGGACCTCCGTGATATCGAGAAGAAGAAGAAAAGAGGCCGCAAAAGGAAAAGGAACGAAGAAGCAGTGCTCAAGGAGACGAAACGTCCTTGGAACATTGAGCAGCTACGTCCTTTTTACACTTAGCAATTCTATTGTAATCACACCATATATGATTATGAAATAAAAGTCTTTGGTTCCCTCAATTATTTTTATGCATGAGTTCTCGCCGTCTTTTATTTCCATTTGATCATATATTTCGATAAAAATATCAATGTTAACCCGAATTGGCTTCGTGCTTGTGGTTACTCACATGATGCTTTTGCCTTAAGGCCTTACAAAAATTAAAATTGCATCCGTCTAAGAGTATTTATCTGATCGCGTATATGCTGGCTTGTCTTAGTAGATGCTTTACGCACCAAAAGCCGGCGCCGTTTCTGTGTTTAAACAGTTTGGTTACTAACCCTGTTGCCAGCGAAGTGTTCCGTGCTTAGGTTCTGCCAGCATACGAAAAGGCTAAAGCATATAAGCCAGAAAACTTAAGACGGATAAGGAGCATAGTTTGCAAGCCTTTTAAAAATAAGTGCATGCGTGCAAAACAAACATGTTCAACAGATAAAAAGGCTCCTGCCATTACAAAACATAACTTAACAAGTCTTTTGTGCCATCTTTCATGACACGCTTAATGCAAAGTTTTTCCTGCATCTTATGCAGGGGACTGAGGAGGCGAAGACACAGGGGACTTGGATGGATCCAGCGTAGCTTCAGACTCGCCTTCTTCTTCTTCTTCATTTCCGTCTTCTGACTCATCGCCATTGCCAGTGGTGGGGCTTCGGCTTCGTCATCAGACACGTCGTCAGGACGGGGAGGCACAGGCTTCTTGGAGAAGAAGATAGACAAGTCTACCATCTCAGCAACGGCTGAGGCAAAGCCAGAGACAGAGGCATAGACCTTTTCTTTGACGAGCTCGTTGCCGTCTCTGTCCTTGGCTGGGAAACACTTGATAACGCGCCACATGTTGACTCGGGGTAGTGGCCGCGAACAAGTCCTAGAGCAAGTTTTGCTCCGCCTCTAGCTGCTGAGCGAAGACGCTCCACACCTCTGGGACGCAGTTCTGAAGAAGTGGCAGCAAGTTGCTGGTGTTTGTCACTTGGGGCAGCTGTTTTGGGAAGATGTTGGCGACAACGTCTCTTCCCGCAGCATACAGCCCTGACACAATCTCGCCACACTCCAAGATAAGCTCCAGGCGCGTCTCAGAGGTAAGCCTTTCCCCAAATCCAGCTGGAACTGAGGAAGGGAGGAATGGAAAAAATTAAGGCGCATGAAGTGTTTGAATAAAGGCGAAAAGTGACAGAAAGTGCGAGAAGTAAAGAAGAGAGCTTACTTAGCAGTTTCTCGTCAATGGCGGTGCTCTCATCAGCTTGGCGTTCAAGACGACCTTGTAAGCTCTGGATTAGGAGCCCATCCTTTTCAGCCTGTCGCTGCAGTTTCAAAGTTCTGCCTTCAGTTTGTTCTGCCTTCAGCGGCGCTGTCTTGGACGGCTTTAAGATTGGCCTCGGCCGTCTTTCGGTTCTCCTCCAGTTGCTTAAACAAGGCGGCATTTTCCCGCCTCACCACTTCTATATCGCCAGTCTCGCTGACGATCTGTTTTGCCTTCGCCACAACAGCTGCGCAAAACACATTGCATGTGTTGAGCATCTTATGTCTTAAAATGAACTAAAGTCACATTGCATGTGAAAGAACAACATTTACCTTTGTTCGCCTTATTTTCGGCGACGGCTTGCTTGAGCACTTGCCTTTGGTTACTCAGTGAGTACCATAGATCGCATGTAAGTTGCTCACTGCTCTGCTAGGCAAGGGTAGTAGTAAGTAAAAGGTAAAGCAATAAGGTATGGCTACAATGGGCTTGGGGACTGAGTCTTTATCACATTAAAGAAAGGCCATTACGTCGGCTTAGTCAAAGCACAACGTAATGCCCGGGGACTAGTATGTACATAAAGACGGAATGTTTACCTGCATCATGGCCTTCAAGGCTTTGTAGCTCTTCTTCATTGTGACGTACAGCTCGTCACAATTGTCTTCCAGATTTAATATGGTCAATGTTTGACCAACTGGCCTTAGCTTCGGAGGCGGCTCGTTGCGCTCCTTCTCATCGGCAAGCATGGCGGCGATGTTGGGTAAGATGTACCCCTCGTCGTCAAAGAGCTCTTGCTTCACCATGTTGCGGATAGCCTCACGAGTAATGGGCTCGTTCGGCTCTCTGACTGAAGTACCGCCGCCTTCCCAGCAGCGGCAGCCCTGGCCAACTTTTCAGTTTCCGTCTTATCAGGTAAGACGGCTGAGTCTATGATCTTCAGATGGGCCTGGGCTGTCTCTTGTTGAACGGAGGGAGTGGGGGGAGCGATGGCTGGAGAGGGCTCAGTCTTCTTTGCCTGGAAGAAATTACTTTCTTCCTCTTGAGAGGTGCAGTTGGTTTGATCCTGCAAATCACATACAAAATAAGATAACATTCATAGACACACATTGTTCGCTTACTAAAGAAATTGAGGTTCGGCTTACTTCTGTACTGGAGCATTGAAGGCCGCATCTTCATCGTCCTCAATGTCGAGCACTTCGGCGTTAACAGGGATGGCTTTTCACGCTTCCGCCTTTCTGCTGCTGAAGTTGCTGCAGTGGCTCCTGAAGCCTTTCGTTTCCGAGTCTTTGAGGGCTCGGGTGCCGCTTCAGGCACGTAAAACAAAGGAGCCAGCAGATTATCCGGCAAAAGGGCGAGCTGAAATCAAAAGTGGTGTTAGTAAGGCAAACATTGTGGAAGTGTAAAAACAGTAATGGTAAATGCCTTACCTTGGAGCCGGGTTGGCGGCTGTGTACATAGGACGCTGCTCTGTGAGCTGGATCCTTTCCTTGGCAATCCTCTTAAAGCGATACACAAGGGCGTCTTGCGTAAGGTCACTCTCACTAACACGGAGGGGATCTTTCTTCTGGTCCGTGTAGTGGCACATGAGTCCTTTGCGATCTTTCAAAGGCTGGATTCGCTTGACAACCAACATAGGATGGTGTCTGCGCCCGTGAGTTGGGCACAGCAGTCTTTGTCAAATACTCAATCCGCCTTTGCATGCGACGGAGGTTGTCAGGAAGGACCTTCAGTGGTTTCTCGCCCCAAGAAAGGCGAGGCTCCGCAGGCAAAGGAGAAAAGCGAGGAAGTCCTATGTCTTTGCCTACTGGCGCCATGTCTTTGCAGTAGAAGAAGGAGCTATTCCAGCCTTTAATGGAATCTATTTTTGGCGCCTTAGGATACCAGTCTCTGCCTCTACGAAGGTTGATGCTAACTGTTCCTAAGGAAAGCAGTTCTTCCTTCTCTGTTTGGCGCTTGCAGGTAAAGCAGTACTTGAAGAATTCTAAGCTGGGCTCTATGCCTAGGTATCCTTCGAATAAAGCCATAAAGCCAGCTATGTACAAGATACTATTGGGGCCTACGCTATGAGGCTGAAGGCCATAGTAGTCTAAGACTGATTGGAAAAAAGGATGCGGAGGCAAAGACAAACCGCGGAGGAGATGTGAGACGAGGAGCACTCGTTCATCGCCGGCGGGATCTGGAGCAGGGTGGCCGTACGCTGACCGCCAGTGGCATTCTCCTTGGTGGGAGGATGCCCTCCTTTTGCAGCTGCGTGAGGTCCGCGTCGGTGATGGTGGAAGCTGCCCAGTTGCGGGATGATGCTTCCTCTCCCTCCTCCTCTGCCTCCGCCGCATCGCCCTCGTCGGAGGGCTGGGCATTCTTCTCTGCTTCGATGGAGGTGGCCGCAGAACTTGTCGCCGCTGCCGCGCGAGATGCAGATGCATCCGCGGGCTGATCCCCTCATGGCCAGATCTTGTCCTCCGTCGCCGCCGACGCCGCCGCCGTTGCCGCTCCCGTGGTTGCATCGGAGCTCTCCATGGGTGGGTGCGCAGGTGGTGGTGGTGGAGCTCGCCGGAGTTCAGATAGGAGGTGCGAGGAGGACGATGAACAGGGAAATGAACCATGGAAAAATCAGTTCCCTTTTATGGGGGCCGTGCGCCGCGATTAGTGCGGTGAGATAACGCTCGCGCGATTTTCGCCACGCGTCCCGCAACGGTCAGATAGGGCATCTTCTCCCGCACGCCTCGGAGATCGTGTGCGGAAAAATAGCAGTAATGGCGGCACAACGTCTCTCTGCTGTCCAGACTGTCGTGGACTGGCTTTGACTGCGGTGACGTCATGACAAGACTCGACGCTGACAGAATCTTTCTGCCAGATTGTTCAAAGTGCAGGAGAGTTCGGCTTAATCCTTAAGGCAGACTGAATGTCTCATTTTGGAATGCTCCAAGCTCTTCTGTCCGCCTTGCACAAAGGCGAAAGCCCGTGTTTCACAAAGACGGCAAACGAAGAACTTAAACCTTTCCGGGGACTACTGTGGAGGTTATGCCGAACGGGTATACCTGCCACGGTGGATAAAACCTGGCCCACCAGGAGGCCCATCAGATAAAGCCGGAGGGCTTAATGGAGAAGGCCTCATGGGCTTAGGCGCAAGGATAAGCTCTGGGCTGGCTTAGTGAAGTCCAAGACGAAGGCCTGGCTGCGTTCGCCTTAGGGAGCAAGTTAGGGTTTGTTACCGTGTTAGTCTAGGACTCATGATCTAGGTCGGTTAAGGCTTTCCTTGTAGGGGAAGGCTTGGCGCCTTTATAAGCCAGCCTTCCAGCAGCCTTAGGGCACGCATACAACCTCATTGTAACCTGTACACATATTTGCCTTGAGTGAATTATAGCAGCACGTAGGATCTCGCCACCGTCGTGAGATCCGAAGCTGGGTAAAATCGTGTGTGCAATCCCGTCACTGGAACCCTCCACGTTCTTCCCCACCTCCTCTACGGTACGTATGAATACTTCTAGTAGTTCCGCGTTACCAATACCTCGACATGTGACCATTTGTTGTAAGACTTATTTAAATTCGTGTAACGGATGATGTAATATGCAATGCCAACTTGACTATGTTGTTCACGACAGACTGATCATGGGATCGTGAATGTATGCATACTGGTGCTTTCCGGACAGCTAGTCTGGGGGCCCCACAGCACGCCTTATATTTTGGAACGGAGGGAGTACAACGTATCTGGGGTGGGCCCCTGGATTTTGGGGGCCCGGGGCGCCGATTTAGCGGTGGGGCCTCGGATGTGGAGGGACGGCACGGGTTTTAGCGGCTGGCGAATCGGGGTCGGAGCCGTCGCGGCATAGGGGCGGGATGGTTCCTATGTATCACCTTCTGCGAGTGGTAAGGTATGACTCGCCTACAGGATCCCTCACCCGAAGGAAGCCTATTTAGCAACTAGGCCCATTTAGATTCCACAGAAGCAGAAAAATAATACATGTAGAGGCTGGGATTCGAACCCACAATGAACATATTCGTAAGGAAGAACCAAACCACTACGGCCATGTTGACAACTTGATACACGTAACGCACACGCGTTACTTGTAGCATGCCACTCGCATATTTTTTCGTTATCTGTTTCCCTTTTTTATATTTGATGAAAAAACATTTATATTTTAAATTGTCCAGATTAGAATAACGTTCAATTTTAATATGTATAAACTTTTACATTTTTGTTGAAAATTTACCATTTTAAAATATTAATATTCTCATAATCGGAACTACTTACAAAATGAACATTTTCAAAATCGAAACCGTTTTTAAAAAATAATCATTTCAAAAATCGGAACAATTTCAAAAAGGGACCATTTTCGAAAAGGAACCATTTAAAATCGCAACATTTTCAAAAAGGAACATTTTCTAAAAAATGTACATTTTTTAAAATCGGAACCATTTTAAAAATAGGAATCATTTTAAAAAGGAACCATTTTAAAAAATGAACCATTTAAAAATCATAACCATTTAAAAAAAGGAACCATTTTCAAAAAAGAAGCATTTTAAAAAGGAACCATTTCTTTAAAATGAACATTTTTGAAAATCAGAACCACTTTTTAAAATCAATTTTTTTTAAATGAACCATTTTCAAAATTGGAACCATTTTCAAAAACTGGAACAATTTTAAAAACCGGAACCATTTTCAAAAGGAGCCATTTTCAAAAAGAAACCATTTTAAAAATGAACATTTGTTAAAATCAGAACCACTTTTTAAAATCGGAACAATTTTCAAAAAGGAACCATTTTCAAAAAACAGATTTTTTTAAATCGCAACCATTCTCAAAAATCAGAACCATTTTTAAAAAGGAACCATTTTCAAAAAAAGAACCATTTAAAAATCGCAACCATTTTAAAAAAAGGAACCATTTAAAAAAGAACCATTTTCAAAAAGAACCATTTTTTAAAAATGAACATTTTTTAAAATCAGAATCACTTTTTAAAATTGGGACAATTTTCCAAATTGGAACCATTTTCAAAAAACAATTTTTTAAAATCGCAAACATTTTCAAAAATGAACTATTCTCAAAAATCGGAACTTTTTTTAAATGGGACCATTTTCAAAAACTCAAAAACATTTTTTATAATCAGAATCACTTTTTTGAAATAGGAATAATTTTAAAAAAGAAACATTTTCAAAATCGGAACCATTTTCAAAAACTGGAACACAATTTTAAATTGAAACCATTTTCAAATAGGAACCATTCTCAAAAATCGGAACCATTTTTTAAATCGGGACCATTTTCAAAAAGGAAACATTTTCAAAAAATCGAAAACATTTTTTTAATCGAACCATTTTCAAAAAAGCAGAACCATTTTCAAATAAAAGCGTATTTTTTTAAAAAATGGAACCATTTTAAAAATTGGAAACAATTTTAAAATTGGAACCGTTTTAAAAAAAAGGGAACAATTTTTAAATAGTTTTTATAGATGTTGTTCATTTTTTTTAAAAGGAACATTTCAAATATCAGAACTATTTTCAAAAATATTTTTTTATAAAATTAAACCTTTTTAAAAAAATAAACATTTTCCAAAATATGGACCATTTTCTAAATAAACGAAAATATAAACATAAAAGGAAAGAAGTGAAATTGAAAAAACAGAAATGAAAAACAAAGACAGAAAAAGAAGAATAAAGGAAAATAGAAAAGCGGTGGGAATAGAAAGAACGATAAAGAGGAAATAGCACGAGTACTACCATACCCCAATGGTTGTGCGCGCTGGCGGCCTCCCTGCAGGTGCCAAGTTCGAATCCCCGAATTCATCCTTTTCCTTAATATTTTCTCTATTTACCGAGACAAAAAGGCCGGCCTACGGTACGACTCGCCCCCGTAACCATTTCAGAAAGGAACCATTTCAGAAAGGAACCATTTTTTAAATCATAACCAATTTCAAAAAAGGAACCATTTTTAAAATCGGAACCATTTTTTAATAGAAACAGTTTTCAAAAAAGAACCATTTTTAAAAAAGAACCATTTTTAAATTGGAACAATTTTTAAAAAAGGAACTATTTTTTAAATCGAAATCATTTTCAAAAAAAGGAACCATTTTCTTAAATCGGAACCATTTTTTATATCGGAACCATTTTCAGAAAAGGAACCATTTTTTAATCGGAACCATTTTTTAAATCGGAGCCATTTTCAAAAAAGGAACCATTTTTAAATCAGAAACATTTTCAAAAATGGATCCATTTTTAAAAATCGGAACCATTTTTTTAATCAAAACCATTTTCAAAAAAAGAACTTTTTTTAATCGGAACCATTTTCAAAAAAGGAACCATTTTTAAATTGCAACCATTTTCAAACAAGGAACCATTTTTAGAATTGGAACCATTTCCAAAAAAGGAACCATTTTGAAAATCGGAACCATTTTCAAAAAAGGAACCATTTTTTTAAAATCGGAACCATTTTCAAAAAAGGAACCATTTTTTAATCAAAATGATTTTCAAAAAAGAACCATTTTTTAAATCGGAACCATTTCAGAAAAGGAACCATTTTTTAATTGGACCAATTTTCAAAAAAGGAACCATTTTTTAAATCAGAACCGTTTTTCAAATCAGAACCATTTTCAAACAAGGAACCTTTTTAAAATCGGAACCATTTTCAGAAAAGGAACCATTTTTTAAATCAGAACCATTTTTAGAAAAGGAACCATTTTTTAAATCAGAACCATTTACAAAAAAGGAACCTTTTTTAAAATCGAAACTATTTTCAGAAAAGGGACCATTTTCAAAAAGAAACTATTTTTAAAAATATATATTTTCAAAATTGAACCATTTTTGAAAAATAAATAGTTTTCAAAATATGAACCGTTTTCATAATAAGCGAAAATAAAAACATAAAATGAAAGAAACGGGAAGGAAGTGAAACAGAAAAAGGGAAAACAAATAAAGAAAACAGAAAAGAAAAATGAAACGAAAATAGAAAAAGAAAAATGAAACGAAAACAGAAAAAAGAAATGAAAAAAGAAAAGGAAAAAGAAACGAAAACAGAAAAAAAAAAAAAACGAAAACAGAAAAAGAAAAAAGAAACAAAAACAGAAAAAGGAAAACTATAGAAGCTAAATAAAGAGATGTTAACACAAACAAGAGCATAGCTCGGTGGCTTTGCGCTCTATGCGTGTTAGAGGAGATGCCAGGTTCGAATCCCACCGGCTGCAGGTAGCGTTTCCTATTTTCTTATCTTTTCTCTACTGTGACATACTAATGGGTCGGCCCAACAAGAAACCTACACGGGCGAGTCGGATGAGACCACTCGCAGAACCATTTTCGAATAAAAGCATATTTTAAAAAAATGGAACCATTTTAAAAATTGGAAACAATTTTAAAATTGGAATCGTTTTAAAAAAGGGAACAATTTTAAAATAGTTTTTTATAGATGTTGTTCATTTTTTAAAAGGAACATTTCAAAAATCAGAACTATTTTCAAAAAATAAATTTTTTATAAAATTGAACCTTTTTAAAAAATAAGCATTTTCCAATATATGGACCATTTTCAAAATAAACGAAAATATAAACATAAAAGGAAAGAAGTGAAACTGAAAAAACGGAAAACAAAAACAAAGACAGAAAAAGAAGAATAAAGGAAAACAGAAAACCGGTGGGAATAGAAAGAATGATAAAGAGGAAATAGCACGAGTACTACCATACCCCAGTGGTTGTGCGCGCTGGCGGCCTCCCTGCAGGTGCCAAGTTCAAATCCCCGAATTCATCCTTTTCCTTAATATTTTCTCTATTTACCGAGACAAATAGGCCGGCCTATCAGACAAAACCACGCACGACTCGCAGAAGGCGATATATAGGGTTTGCGTACTAGGGACGCCTACCTATCGCCTTCAGCGAGTCGTACGGTACGACTCGCCCCCGTACGAGCGGTCGAAACAAAGGCCCAGCAAAGCTTCCGAGCGTTCTTTTGTGCTCGCTACGTTTCGAGTGTTCTCTGTTGTTGTTTCTTCCTTCTTCTCAGAGTATGAACAAGTTTTTTTAATGGAACCATTTTCAAAAATCTGAATTTATTTAAAAAATGAATATTTAAAAAAGGAACAATTTTTTAAAAGTGTACAATTTGCAAAATCGGGACAATTTAAAAAATGAATCATTTTCAAAAAATGGAAACATTTTTTAAAATTGGAACCATTTTTTAAATTTGAACCATGTACAAAAAAGGAACCATTTTTTATATCAGAACCATTTCAGAAAGGAACCATTTTTTAAATCATAACCCATTTTAAAAAGGAACCATTTTTTAAAATCGGAAACATTTTTTAATCGAAACCATTTTCAAAAAAGAACTATTTTTTAATCGGGACCATTTTAAAAAAGGAACCATTTTTCAATTGGAACCATTTAAAAAAGGAACCATTTTTAAATTGGAACCTGATGACGTGAAACACACGTTCGTTGGGAGACCCGAAGAGGAAGGTATGAAGTAGTGCAGCAGCAAGTTTTCCCTGAGTAAGAAACCAAGGTTGTCAGATTCAGGAGGAGTAGGAGCACTTCAGAAGGTTGTTGGTGGCGTCGTTGCTCGATCACCAACATGGAACCTGCACACAACACAATCAAGCTACTTTGCCTCAACGAAACAGGAAGGTTGTCAATCTTCCCGGCTTGCTGTAACAAAGGATTAAACGTATGGTGTGGAAAATAGTATTTAATTGCAGGAAGTAAAAGAGAACAATTGTTTGCAGTTGGTGGTTTTATCAGTGTAAAAGAATGGACCGGGGTCCACAGTTCACTAGTGGTGTCTCTCCATAAAGATAAATAACATGTTGGGTAAACAAATTACAGCTGGGCAATTGATAAAATAGTGAGCGCATGACAATGCATATAAATGACAAGATGGCTATCATGATATTTAATTGGGCATTATGACAAGATACATAGACCGTTATCCAACCACATCTATGACTAATAATCCACCATCAGGTTAACATCTGTGTCCCCCGTTGGTATTAAGTTGCAAGCAACAGAAAATCGCATTAAGTAATGTGCGTAATGTAAACAAATACATATGACCGTAGACATAGCATTGTTATGTTATCCCTAGTGGCAACAGCACATCCACCACCTTAGACGTTGTTGTCACTCGCCCAGATTACTGGAGGCATGAACCCACTATCTAGCATAAATACCCCTCTTTGAGTTACAAGCATCTACTTGGCCAAAGTATCTACTAGTAACGGAGAGCATGCAAGATCATAAATAACATGTAACATAGATTAATAATCAACTTGATCATAGTATTCAATATTCATCGGATCCCAGCAAACACAACATGTAGCATTACAATAAGATGATCTTGATCATGTTAGGCAGCTCACAAGATCTAAACATGATAGCATAAAATGGAGAGACAACCATCTAGCTACTGCTATGGACCCGTAGTCCAAGGATGAACTACTCACGCATCACTCTGGAGGCAGGCATGGCGATGTAGAGCCCTTCGGTGATGATTCCCCTCTCCAGCAGGGTGCCAGGAAGAGCTTCAGAACCCTCCCGAGCTAGGGTTGACGACGGCGGCGCCTCTGGAACTTTTCGTGGAATATGACTAGGGTATTTAGGGTTTTCCAGATGGGAGAAATAAATAGGCGAAAGGGCGGCATCGGAGGCCACCCGAGGGGCCCACACCACCCCTCGGTGTAGCAGGAGGTGGGGCCGCGCCGAGCCCAGGTGTGGCCACCTCCTGGCGCTTCTCCATCTCTCCTTTGGACTCCGTGGACGTGTCGGTAAAATAGGGACATCCGTTGATTTTCGTCCAATTCCGAGAATATTTCCTTAACAGCTTTTCTGAAATACAAAAATAGCAAAAACAGGAACTGGCACTGTGGCATCTTGTTAATTGGTTAGTCCCAGAAAATGTATAAAAATGATATGAAGTGTATGTAAAACATGTAACAGTTGGTATAATAACAACATGGAACATCAAAAATTATAGATACGTTTGAGACGTATCAGCATCCCCAAGCTTAGTTCCTACTCGTCCTCGAGTAGGTAAACGATAAAACAAAATTATTTTTGAAGTGACATGCTACCATCATAATCTTGATCAAATAGTATTGTAAGGCACATGTAAATGAATGAAGTGATCCAAGTCAGTGGTCTATAGTTTGCTACCAAATAGATAATGAGTAAACAACTGAATCATATAAGCAAAACTTTTCATGAATAATACTTTGGAGACATTGCATCCACAGGTTTACATAAGAGTTAACTCAAAAAGCAATAGATTCTAGTAAAAGGTATTTAACCAACACAAAGGAAGATTTAAGTTTCAGCGTTTGCTTCAACTTTCAACATATTTATCTCATGGATATTGTTGTACCAAAGTTGACACTAGTGTTTGCTTGTGGAAGATAGAAAGAAGTAGGAAAACTAACTCAACATAAAAGTAAAAGAAAGGCCCTTTGCAGAGGGAAGCAGGGATTAAATCATGTGCTAGAGCTTTTTAGTTTTTGAAATCATATAGAGAGTAAAAATTAAGTTTTGAGAGGTGTATGTTAATTGGTCAATGAATTAGTAGTGGAAAGTACAATATGACCCCGGCCAAACAGACTTTTAAGAGCGGCTCCCATGAAGGACGTTATTTCTACCAGCAAGGCAGATCATCCCTCTTTTTCTATTTGGTTTACACATGCAGATGTTTCACTGAGTATTCAGTTGACAAAATGTGAAGAGATTAAGCGGTTAAAGTTGTAATTAATTGGGACTGGGCACCCCGTTGCCAGCTCTTTTTGCAAAATTAATAGATAAGCGGATGTATATGCCGCTAGTCTGAAGGTAAAGTCTGCTTGACAAGTGACATAAAGACATCCACCACGTCCTCATGAGCTTGGTAAACATTGACACAAAAAGGAGTAGTAACAATTTTGAATAGTTTAAAGGTAGCACATGAAAATTTACTTGGAGTGGCAAGGAAATACCACATATAGGTAGTTATGGTGGACACAGATGGCATGGATTTTGGCTCAAGGATTTGGATGCACGAGAAGCATTCCCTCCTAGTACAGAGTTTAGGCTAGCAAGGTTATTTAAGCAAACAAGACTATCAACCGGTACACCAAGTTTTATATGACCAACATATTGCAAAAATTATAAGACTCCACACTGTCTTCCTTGTTAACCAAACCCTTTTACTAGAAAATATCTAGACCTTAGAGATACCACTCATGCAAACCAAATTTCAACAAGCTTTACGGTAGTTCTTCACTAATGGGCTTAACTTACATGATGCAAAAGTTTAATCATGACCTACTTGTTAACTCAAAACAATTGACAAGTATCAAATTATCCAAGTTAGTGATCTACAAGAGTATGTAAGTCTTTTCCATTATACCATTTACCACATGCAACATTTTCTGTTCCAACCAAACACCAATCAATTTATTTCAATAACTCTCCAAACAAGTATAAGTGAAGTAAGAGAGTACTTTCTTTAAAAGAACTAATAGCTCTGACAAGAGATACATGAAAACAAGAGCTAAAAGCTTAACAACGCTAGATATGAATACTCAACAAGTATAAGTGAAGAATAGGAGTATTCTAATGAAAAAGCGGAGCGTGTCTCTCTCCCAATCAAGAATGCTAGGATCCAATCAAGTTGATATCAGAAAATAAAAATAACATACTGAAAATAAAAGCACACAGACGCTCCAAGAATAGCACATATGATGTGAAAGAATTAAAATATAGTTTCACTAGAGATGACCTGATAATTTTGACGATGAAGAAGGGGATGCCTTGGGCATCCCTAAGCTTAGACACTTGAGTCTTCTTGAAATATGCTGGGGAGATCCATGGGAGCCTCCCCAAGCTTAAGCTCTTTACTCTTCTTGATCCTATTATATCACTCTTCTCTCTTGACCCTTGAAAACTTCCGCCACACCAAACTCAAAGTAAATCTCATTAGAGGGTTAGTGCATCAATCAAAAACTCACATGTTCTGTAAGGACGCAATATGACCGTTACTTTAAACATTAACTACTGCCACTGATGTTATGTGAAGCTCTTCCACCCAAAAAAGAATTCCACCCAACACTAGTAAAAGAGAGAATGCAAAATAAAAGACATAATCTGTCTAAAACAGAACAGTCCGCAAAGACGAATTTTTTCGAGGCACTTACGTTGCTCAGATCGAAAAACTTTGAACTAACGAAAGATGCGTACATACATCAGGATTACGCACAAAAATTCGCAGATTAAAATCACATTTCTATGAATTTATAATTTTCGTACAGTGAACAGAAAAAATCTGTTTCTGCGCAGCAATCAAAATCTAGCATCATCTTATCATTAGAGACTATTCTTGGCACAACAATGCGAAAAAGTAAAGATACAAAGGAGTTGCTACAGAAGTAAACAAGTTCCTTGACTCAATAAAAAGAAAAATTGCAGAAATAAAAATAATGGGTTGCCTCCCATAAGCGCTTTTCTTTAACGCCTTTTAGCTAGGCACAAAGCATGCATCAAGTATTACCAAGTGTAGAAGCATCAACAGAAAGGTTAGAAGTTTTCTCAACAATGCATTGTATCTTATCTATATAGGTTTCAGAAACTCCCCTTTCAATACTTTTAGGCACACTATTCTTATCAAATAGGTTTTCAGGAACAATCCAATCAAAATTCTTTTCTAGTGCCTCATGCATTCCTACAAGCTTAAAAGGTATTGGTATTTTAACTTCCCCCTCATAATTGGCTTCATTAGTGTACTTAAGCCTATCTTTTTCCAGTTTCTCAAGTGTATTAGCAATATCAATAAAATAGCCAAGCATCTTATATCGAATAAAAACTTTTCTAGCCTCCCCAGCAACATCACCAAATTCTTTAAGAAGGGTTTCTAAAACAAAATCTTTCTTCTCACCATCTTCCATATCATGAAGTTTAAGAAACATTTGCTGCATTATAGGATTAAGATTAACAAACCTAGCTTCCAACATGTGAACTAAAGAGGCTGCAACAATTTCATAATTCGGGGCAAGTTCTACCAAGGACCTATCTTCAAAATCTTTAAGTCTACTGACATGACTAAAGAATTCTTCAATGTTATCTCTTCCAATGATAGACCCACTACCCACCGATATATCCTTTAAAGTAAACTTAGCGAGAAGCATGATGAAATAACAAAAACTAAAACGAAAATAAACTAGATGCAAGTAACTAATTTTTTGTATTTTTGATAATTTAAAGCAAACAAAATAAAATAAAAGTAAACTAAGCAAGACAAAAAACAAAGTAAAGAGATTGGAAGCGTGAGACTCCCCTTGCTGAAGTCTTCTATCTCCCCGGCAACGGCGCCAGAAAAATAGCTTGATGACGTGAAACACACGTTTGTTGGGAGACCCCAAGAGGAAGGTATGAAGCAGTGCAGCAGCAAGTTTTCCCTCAGTAAGAAACCAAGGTTGTCTGATCCAGGAGGAGTAGGAGCACTTCAGAAGGTTGTTGGTGGCGCCATTGCTCGATCACCAACGTGGAACCTGCACACAACACAATCAAACTACTTTGCCCCAACGAAACAGGAAGGTTGTCAATCTTCCCGGCTTGCTGTAACAAAGGATTAAACGTATGGTGTGGAAAATAGTATTTACTTGCAGGAAGTAAAAGAGAACAATTATTTGCAGTTGGTGGTTTTATTAGTGTAAAAGAATGGACCGAGGTCCACAATTCACTAGTGGTGTCTCTCCATAAAGATAAATAACATGTTGGGTAAACAAATTACAGCTGGGCAATTGATAAAATAGTGAGCGCATGACAATGCATATAAATGACAAGATGACTACCATGATATTTAATTGGGCATTACGACAAGATATAGACCGTTATCCAACCGCATCTATGACTAATAATCCACCGTCAGGTTAACATCTGTGTCCCCCGTTGGTATTAAGTTGCAAGCAACGGATAATCGCATTAAGTAATGTGTGTAATGTAAACAAATACATATGACCGTAGACATAGCATTGTTATGTTATCCCTAGTGGCAATAGCACATCCACAACCTTAGACGTTGCTGTCACTCGCCCAGATTACTGGAGGCATGAACCCACTATCTAGCATAAATACCCCCTCTTGGAGTTACAAGCATCTACTTGGCCAAAGTATCTACTAGTAACGGAGAGTATGCAAGATCATAAATAACATGTAACAAAGATTAATAATCAACTTGATCATAGTATTTAATATTCATCGAATCCCAGCAAACACAACATGTAGCATTACAATAAGATGATCTTGATCATTTTAGACAGCTCACAAGATCTAAACATGATAGCATAAAGTGGAGAGACAACCATCTAGCTACTGCTATGGACCCGTAGTCCAAGGATGAACTACTCACGCATCACTCTGGAGGCAGGCATGGCGAGGTAGAGCCCTCCGATGATGATTCCCCTCTCCGGCAGGGTGCCGGGAAGAGCTTCAGAACTCTCCCGAGCTAGGGTTGACGACGGTGGCGCCTCTGGAACTTTTCGTGGAATATGACTCGGGTATTTAGGATTTTCCAGACGGGAGAAATAAATAGGCGAAAGGGCGGCGCCGGAGGCCACCTGAGGGGCCCACACCACCCCTCGGCGCAGCAGGAGGTGGGGCCGCGTCGAGCCCAGGTGTGGCCACCTCCTGGCGCTTCTCCGTCTCTCCTTTGGACTCCGTGGACGTGTCGGTGAAATAGGGACCTCCGTTGTTTTTCGTCCAATTCCGAGAATATTTCCTTAACAGCTTTTCTGAAATACAAAAACAGCAGAAAACAGGAACTGGCACTGTGGCATCTTGTTAATAGGTTAGTCCCAGAAAATGTATAAAAATGATATGAAGTGTATGTAAAACATGTAACAATTGGTATAATATCAACATGGAACATCAGAAATTATAGATACGTTTAAGACATATCAGAACCATTTTCAAAAAAGGAACCATTTTTTAAGTCGGAACCATTTCAAAAAAGGAACCATTTTTTATATCGGAACAATTTTCAGAAAAGGAACCATTTTTTAATCGGAACCATTTTCAAAAAAGAAACCATTTTCAAAAAAGGAACCATTTTTTAAATCGAAAACATTTTCAAAAATGGATCCATTTTTTAAAATCGGAACCAGTTTTTTAATCGAAACCATTTTGAAAAAAGAACCATTTTTTAATCGGAACCATTTTCAAAAAAGGAACCATTTTTAAATTGCATCCATTTTTTAAAAAAAGGAACCATTTTCAAAAAAGGAACCATTTTGAAAACCGGAACCATTTTCAAAAAGGAACCTTTTTTTTAATCGGAACCATTTTCAAAAAAGGAACCATTTTTTAATCAAAATCATTTTCAAAAAAGAACAATTTTTTAAATCGGAACCATTTTTAAATTGGAACAATTTTCAAAAAAGGTACCATTTTTTAAATCGGAACCGTTTTTCAAATCAGAACCATTTTCAAACAAGGAACCTTTTTAAAATCGGAACCATTTTCAGAAAAGGAACCATTTTTTAAATCGAAACCATTTACAAAAAAGGAACCTTTTTTAAAATCGAAACTATTTTTAGAAAAGGAACCATTTTCAAAAAAGAAACCCTTTTTTAAAATATTTTTTCAAAATTGAACCATTTTTGAAAAATAAATAGTTTTCAAAATATGAACCGTTTTCATAATAAGTGAAAATAAAAACATAAAATGAAAGAAACGGGAAGGAAGTGAAACAGAAAAAGGGAAAACAAATAAAGAAAAATGAAACGAAAATAGAAAAAGAAACAAAAAAAAGAAAAAAGAAAAAAGAAAAAAGAAATGAAAAAAGAAAAAGGAAAAAGAAACGAAAACAGAAAAAGAAAAAAGAAACGAAAACAGAAAAAGAAAAAAGAAACGAAAACAGAAAAGGAAAACTATAGAAGGTAAATAAAGAGATGTTAACACGAACAAGAGCATAGCTCAGTGGCTTTGCGCTCTATGCGTGTTAGAGGAGATGCTAGGTTCGAATCCCACCGGCGCAGGTAGCGTTTCCTATTTTCTTATATTTTCTCTGCTGTGACACACTAATGGGCCGGCCCAACAAGAAACCTACACGGGCGAGTCGGATGAGACCACTCGCAGAAGGCGATATATAGGGTTTAGGCGGCGACGGGGCGGCGGGGCCTCGGATGCGGAGGGGCGGCACGGGTTTTGGCGGCGGGCGAATCGGGGCCGACGGCGGTCGAATTGGGGTCGGAGCCGTCGCGGCACAGGGGCGGGATGGTTCAGTATGACGGTTGGAGGCGCGCGCGGTGAAAATGAAGGGATAGGGCAGGTGCCGTGCGCGGCCCTCTCTACCCCAAATGAGCAAACTTTGGGGCAGCCATATTTTAGGACACGTCTCAGGGCATCTTTTGGAGAGCCATTTTTGTCTTTCGTGCCTTGAAAAACGGTTTTTATGGCACCACTCGTAATATAGGGCATATGTTAGATATGCTCTAATTCTAGAACCGAACAAGGAAAAGTTTTGGAGAATGCACGGTTGAAGGCACCGATTTTGAAAAACACCTTCACGGCTCATTTGATTCATATGATAGTAGAAGTATAGCCATCAAAATCCTATATGATTGGAATGACATGTCTAATTGAATCCTATGGGAATTCGTACAAGTTCTGTGTTTCTTCGTGAATGTTTGGATACCACTTGGATGAGGCTTATTTGATTCATATGATATTTGAAGAATCTGCATATTATTGAAATGCTATGTTAAAAATTATTAGAAACCCGTTCGATTCAGAGAATCATATCTCATTGAATCCTATGGGAAGAGAAATTTCCTTTATTGTGCTGAAATAATTTTTAATGATGTTAGATCTCATGTTGTTTTCTATGAAGTTAACACTACAAAATTCCTATGTAATTTTTTCAATGAGATATGATTCTCTGAATCGAATGGGTTTCTAATAATTTTTAACATAACATTTCAATAATATGCAGATTCTTCAAATATCATATGAATCAAATAAGCCTCATCCAAGTGGTATCCAAACATTCACGAAGAAACACAGAACTTGTACGAATGCTTTGAATGCTCAAGTTTCTCCCGTCTCCTCGAGACTTGAATGCAGCAGTACTCCTAGTTTTTAATGGAGTGGCCTCTGCTGCTGCCAACCCACCCTCGTCCTTCCGTTACCCAGAAGGAGAAACGGAACGGGAACGCAAGCTTTTCTCTGTATATATTTGTCTGTTGTCTCCAAGGTGGTGTACTGGTGTGGAAGTGTGGAGCAGGAGAGTGGACTTTGGACTCTGGCTGGAGTCACGCCTACTCCGCCGCGTCTTCCTCACATCACATCACATCACATCACATCATTGCTCTTGCCGCCGCTGCTTCGAACCACTCCACCATCACTCCACAGTTCCACAGTCCCACTACTCTCCACATCCGGCCTCCTCAGATGGTCTGAGTTCTTGCAATTTCTTGTGTGCACCAACCAGAGCAGAGAAGGGCTGAATCCATGGCAAAATGCTGGCTTCTGCTGCCGCCGATCCTCTTGTTGGCGCTATCCGCGATTCTCTTGCCGCCGCCGGCTGCGGCGGCGGCGGCGTGCCACCCGGACGACCTCCTCGCTCTGCGGGCCTTCGCGGGGAACCTCACCGCCGGCGGCGACGTCCTCCTCCGCGCCGCGTGGTCCGCCGGCGGCGGCTCGTGCTGCGGCTGGGAGGGCGTGGGCTGCGACGGCGCCGGGGGCCGCGTGACGGCGCTTCGGCTCCCCGGGCGGGGGCTCGCGGGGCCCATCCCGGGAGACTCCCTCGCCGGGCTCGCGCGGCTCCAGGAGCTCGACCTCAGCCGCAACGCGCTCTCCGGGCCGTCTCCCCTGTCGCCGCCATCGCCGGGCTCCGCGCCGCCGACCTGTCCTCGAATCTGCTCGTCGGCTCGCTGCCCGACCTCGCCGCGCTCCCGGGCCTGGTCGCATTCAATGGCAGCAACAACTCCCTCTCCGGCGCGCTCGGGCGCGACCTCTGCGCCGGCGCGCCGGCCCTGCGGGTGCTCGACCTCTCCGGCAACCGCCTCGCCGGCGCGCTCCCCTCGTCCGCCACCCCCTGCGCCGCCACGCTCCAGGAGCTCTTCCTCGGCGCCAACTCCTTCTCGGGCGCCCTCCCCGCCGCCCTCTTCGGCCTCGCCGGACTGCGGAAGCTCTCCCTCGCCTCCAACGGGCTCGCCGGCCAAGTGAGCTCGCGCCTCCGCGATCTCAGAAACCTCACCTTGCTGGATTTGTCCGTGAACCGCTTCTCCGGCCGTCTCCCTGATGTGTTCGGCGACCTCACTTCGCTGGAGCATTTATGGGCGCACTCCAATGGCTTCTCCGGGTCGCTGCCCCAGTCGCTGTCTTCACTGTCATCACTCCGCGACCTCAACCTCCGGAACAACTCCCTGTCTGGTCCAATTGCTCATGTCAACTTCTCTGGTATGCCATTGCTTGCTTCTGTTGACCTTGCAACGAACCACATGAATGGATCACTCCCTGTTAGCCTGGCGGATTGCCGTGAGCTCAAGTCGCTCAGCTTTGCCAAGAACAGATTGACCGGGAAATTGCCAGAGGATTACAGCCGGCTCAGCTCCCTCTGCATGCTCTCGTTGTCGAACAACAGCTTGCACGACATCTCAGGGGCGCTTGCGGTGCTGGGCCAGTGTGAAAACCTCACCACACTGATTCTCACCAAGAATTTTGTTGGTGAGGAGCTGCCCAATGATGGCATTGGTGGTTTGAAGAGCCTGGAGGTGCTCGCCCTTGGCGATTGTGCTCTAAGGGGAAGGGTTCCGGAATGGCTGTCTCAATGCAAGAAATTAGAGGTGCTAGATTTGTCCTGGAACCAATTGGCCGGCACTATCCCGTCGTGGATTGGTGAGTTTGACCACTTGAGCTATTTGGATCTCTCGAACAATTCCTTGGTAGGCGAGGTACCGAAGAGCTTGACGCAGCTGAAGAGCCTTGTCACGGCCAGGCGTTCGCCGGGTATTGCATTCACTAGCATGCCATTGTACGTGAAGCATAACAGAAGCACAAGTGGGCGGCAGTATAACCAGCTCTCGAATTTCCCGCCGTCATTGTTCTTCAACAACAATGGTCTGAATGGGACTATCTCGGCTGAGTTTGGTAACTTGAAGGAGCTACATGTGCTGGATCTGAGCAACAATGTCATGTCTGGAAGCATTCCTGATGCACTCTCGAGAATGGAGAATTTGGAGGTTCTTGATCTGTCCTCCAATAATCTCAGTGGATCGATTCCGGCATCCCTGACAGAGCTCACCTTCTTGTCTAAGTTTAGTGTGGCTCACAATCACTTGGTTGGGCCGATCCCGAACGGAGGGCAGTTCCTCACCTTCACAAACTCTAGTTTTGAGGACAACCCTGGTTTGTGCAGGTCAAGCTCTTGCAGCCTGAATCAATCTGTGGAAACTAATGTGATGCAGCCTGCAACAAACATCAGAAGCAGGAAAAACAAAATACTTGGAGTGGCAGTCTGCATGGGATTGGCACTGGCAGTACTTATGTGTGTTATTTTGGTTAACATTTCTAAAAAGGAGGCAAGAGCTATCACTGATGAAGACGTCGAGGGAGCCTGTCATGACACGTATTATTCCTACTCAAAGCCAGTGCTCTTCTTTCAGAATTCTGCCAAGGAGCTAACTGTGAGTGACCTTATCAGGTCGACCAACAACTTTGATCAAGCCAACATAATAGGTTGTGGTGGATTTGGTCTCGTGTACAAGGCCTACCTCCCAGATGGAACGAAGGCGGCAGTGAAGCGGCTCTCTGGTGATTGTGGGCAGATGGAGAGGGAGTTCCGTGCCGAGGTGGAAGCGCTGTCCCAGGCTCAGCACAAGAATCTTGTTTCGCTGAGAGGGTACTGCCGCTACGGAAATGATAGGTTGCTGATCTACACATTCATGGAAAACAGTAGCCTGGACTACTGGCTGCACGAGAGGGCAGACGGCGGTTACATGCTGAAATGGGAGTCAAGGCTCAAAATTGCTCAGGGTTCAGCCAGGGGATTGGCTTACTTGCACAAGGACTGCGAGCCGAACATCATCCACCGAGACGTGAAGTCAAGCAATATTCTTCTGAACGAAAACTTTGAAGCGCACCTGGCTGATTTCGGTCTAGCAAGGCTAATACAGCCCTATGACACTCATGTGACTACTGACCTAGTTGGCACCTTGGGTTACATACCACCTGAGTACAGTCAGTCACTGATCGCCACACCGAAAGGTGACGTATACAGCTTCGGTGTCGTTCTGCTGGAGCTTCTCACCGGTAGACGGCCTGTGGACGTGTCAAAATTCAAAGGGTCCAGGGACTTGGTCTCCTGGGCTCTGCAGATGAAATCTGAGAACAAGGAAGAGCAGATCTTCGACAGGCTGATCTGGAGCAAAGACCATGAGAAGCAGCTGCTGTCGGTTCTCGACACGGCGTGCAGGTGCATCAGCAGTGACCCTCGGCAGCGTCCATCGATAGAGCAAGTCGTCGTATGGCTCGACAGCGTATCACCGTAATAATACCTTGTGCTAATTTTCCAGTTCTTTTTTGATCAATGTCTAGCTTCTTGACATGGGTGGTAAACAGTAGCAGTAGCAGTAGAGAAACTACCTGAGAACTATCAATCTAGAAGATGCATCTTATCTGATGTAGATAACGACGTCTGGTTTCCTTTCATTATAGATGGTGAACTGGCGTAACTACAAGTCTTGCTCTCGTTTGCTGAAACTCTTCATGTTGCAGTTTCATTCTGAACTTGTGGTTTATCCCATGTAGAAACTGAGTTGAGGACAAGCAATGCTCTTTTGACATGTACTGATCTTTCAGTATGGTGCTGCACTTGCTTTCAGAAACACAATTCGTGCTGCCTCTGCCTTTTATGTTGGTACCAATCTCTTTCACCTTGCATACCAAGCTATTTGGTCCAACACTAAACTGTCAAACGTAATCTGCTCTTCCAGGTATCTGAGTATTATTATATGGTGTGTTTGCACACAAGCACAAATCTTTTCCTGATGCATCAACAGCAAACGCACCTAATGGTTTCGACTGAAAAAGCAAAACATATGCGGTATCTGAGCCTTCAAACCTTCGAACAAAGGATATGGCCATTGTGTCATGTGGAAGAATATGCAGAGCACCCACATCCTCCTCTCGGCGCCCTCCCCCTCGCCGGCCTGCCTGCCCTGGTCCTATAGCCTTCTTCTCATCCTCTCCTGCTTTGCTGGGCGGCTGCGGTTTTGAAAGGAGTCACGTCGCTAATGCTTTCGGTGGTCAGTAGCATGGATCCTTTTGGTCAGGAGGTGCTGCCCACAGCGGGCGCCGCCAAAAGCCCGCCCCCAAACGGACCGAAATATCAGCAAACCATTAAACACATTGTGGACACTAAATAGAAATAGAAAATTGCTTCAAATTCATCCTGGTTTGGTGCTTCCTGTGATAAGAGGATGATTTTTTTTTTGAGATCTCACACCCTAATTATATGGAGCCATACTGCTTACAAACACCTTCGGGTGGAGTTATGAACCACACATGCCGGCCTAAAGCTCTGTTAACTGATCCCCTTGCCAGGCTATGCGCGTCAACGTTCGCCGATCTCCCTTCATGGACAAATTGAACTAGCTGAAACTCTGTCGACCTTATTTTCAGCTCCTGTACGATATGACCGTAAGAGCCTTTCCCCGCTCCTTCGATGCTTCGAATGACGTTTAGATAATCAGAAGCCAATCGACATCGCTGCAGTAGTAGGTCTGAAGCCAAAGCCAACCCCTCCCTACAAGCCATTGCCTCCAACGTTTCAGGATCTGTGATAGCACGCAACACAACCGAGGAAGCACCTAAAAACTCGCCAGCTGAGCTCCGAGCCACAGCTACGATCGCTGCTGATGGATTGTTCTTCGAAACGGCAACATCCACATTCACCTTGACCATGTCATCAGGAGGTGGAATCCATCTTGGCCCAGCGAATGGTCTGACCGGAGCGGCAACCGGTTCAGGATCCAATAACTGGAGATCGGCGATGAACCTCTCAATAAAACAGTGCGTTGAGAGAGGGCTTTGATATAGACCTTCATGGATGATACCGACCCATAAGGTTACCATGAGCAGTCTGGCCTAGACAGCCCGACCCGAACCGAGAATTCCGGGCTAGGCCGGGCCAGATCATGCCATTGGACTGGGCTAGGGCTCGAATTTTGAGTCTGACGGTCAGACTGGCTCATGCTCGGGCTGCAGAAAATGTATAGACCAGGGTCAGACTGGGACGTCTGGGCGGGGTTCGGGCCTGGATTTTTAGCACTGGTTTTTTTTTGGCCCGATCCAAGATCTGACCAATTATAGTTCCCTGCAGTGGCTGGCCTCACACGAGCAGCTTGCTTTCTCTGAAAAACGGGCGAGGTTGGTTTCCCTTCAGAGGTCGGGACGGTGGCTCTAGTCAGTGGGAGTGGCGATGCTTTAGAGGAGGTTGTGATTCAGGCGATGCCCGATTGTCATGGTAGTGAGGACATCGTGATGGCCGATGAGTGGCCAGATGTGAAGGAGGTAGGACATTATCTTTGTTACCGACAACACATAGTTTTCCTAGGTAGGGTTCTTCTTGCTGGGGTGAAAGCCTTCCCACGTGGCCATGGCCGACGGTGGCGGCACCCATTAGAGATGTTCCCTTTTCAATGTGTCGTTGTGAGTTTTCCCTGTTCCTCCTTGATGCTATGCGTGAAAACCCTTGACCCCTTTGGATCGAGCAAGTGCAGAATGAAGGATCAAGATATACGACTAGAGGGGGTTGAATAGGAGTTTATAAAATTTACTCTAATAAAAGCCACGCCATTTAAAACTTAAAATAAGTTTAAGAGATGACCAGTCAAATTGAAGCCTAAAGCAACGAATAAGTGAAGCAACAGATATAAAGAGATAGACTCTAAATTAAACTGTGAGAAACTATGAGAGTAAATAAAACAACAGCGACACTAAGCCTTTAGAAATAGATTATGGGGGACTCAAATATTTTATTAAGTATGTGGAGCAGAAAATGAGGCATCAGGATAAGATCAATGTTACAAAGAGTACATCTGATGCTTAGCGAGATAATACACAGTTATCAGGATGAGCATGAATACGAATGAACTGAAAAGAGGGAACGAAGGCACCAATTTGTTCCGAATGTTCAAGGTATTGGCACCAACTTTACGTTTTCGTTTGGAGAGCCTATGTATGTATGCACCCAAGTTTTCGGACTTAGCCTTCTTTTTCGTTGGCCCGCTCACCAATGGAAGATCTTTAGGTTCTGAATCTTTACAAACTTGTTGCGGAAAATCAACACACTAGATGCTCAATCAGCTGACACCTAGCCGCTTAGGAGATGCAAATCTTTAAGAGTAACAAGCTGATTTTGTTGGATAAATGTGCTCTCCTTGGTGATCAACCAAACTCACTCATTTACTCTCTCAAGAATATGGATAATGGAGAGAGAAGAACTTGGAGGACAAGAATATATCACATATGTAAGGTTTGGCTCACCTCGCCCAAGTTGCCAACCCTGCTACTAGGGCTCGGGTCCTATTTATAGGCACAGTCCACGAGCTAGCCGTTAAAGGATATTCTGTGTATCGATACGTCATAACGGTCACATCGCTGTGGCTTCACAAAGTGTTGTACTCAACATGTGGCACACTTGATGCTTCATTTCAGCCTTGAAGGATCAACTCCTAGAAATATCACTTTTCACAAACTAACTTGTACCGAAGCCGCAACAACTCTACCTTATATTTAAAACAAATGTTTCACTTTATTCAGCATTGTGAGTCATCTATTTTTCTTATGAGTCTTAATATTCCATTCAAACTGTCTTCACTACTTTTGAGTGGCCAACTTCTTTGTGGTTAAACCAACACTTTGGGTCTAAATATCTTTGTATAATAAAAAACTCATAAGTCTATTAACCTCATTAAAAATCATCTCTAAACCCCACATAGAGGGCACTGGTCGCACTTTCGCGTATATACAAAAAATATGTATCTCTTGTGCTCTGCATTGACATGGGCACAACAAGAACAAAAAACAAAAAAGTTCACCAAACCCAACCCCGGACCCAAGGTTTATTGGAAGTAGATAGTCCCTCCTTTCGAATCATAAGATGTTATAACTTTTTATGAATTACATGTATATACACGTGTTTTATTGTGTCTGTTCACGCATTTTAATCGTTTCGTAGTTCACATTAGAATATCCAAAACATTTTATAATTCGGTACAAAGATAGTAGTATATACCACCGAAAAGAAATTAATAATGAAGAAGTGCCAAAGAAATTCTCTCGAAACCTTCTCAAGGACCGACATCTCAAACTGTTGTTGGTGTTTTAACCCAACAACAATATCTCTTGTCACAAGAAGAAGCTGGGATTGTGGTACTACATAGACTAAACTTTTCCCAAAAAGCTTGTTGGTCACCGAATCTTACACGAAGCAAAGAATTTGCCCAAAAAGAAGTGGAGTACTAGAATCCTATCCAAAGCTGGACACACATAAAAGGGTCGGAAAGAGACTGAAACAGAGGCGAACCCAAATCCAGGCCCAACAGCAGCAGCGCACACGCCCTCCTCCCTCTTCTTCCTCCCTGTGGTGTCTTCCGGCGGAGGAGGTAAAGCCGCCGCCCGATGAAGAGCAAAGCGGGCAAGAAGCCCGCCGACGAGGTACTTATCCCGGTCTCCGCCTCCTTTTTCCCCGCTTCACCTAGGGTTTGGGGATTAGGAGACCTTTCCCTGCCGGTTCCAGATTTCCGATTCTTGTTTTAGGATCTTGCTGCCGTTTAGGATGGACGCAGATTGCTGTTTTCTTGTACTAGGTTTAATAGGGCCTTTATCATGGTATAGTTGCTTAGATTTTAGACTGAGACTTAGGATGATGTGATGCCCAGTCCTTTTCGTCTGTCTTCTTGGGGAGGAATCCCCACTAACTGAAGCTTCTATCTTGTTTATCTTGTTAGGATGAGGTCAAGTCCAAGAAGATCCGATCCTCGCGCAGCAAGCGCCGTCGGGACCGCCACAGCCGCTCCCCCTCCAGCTCCGGCTCCGGCTCCGGCTCCGAATCCCCGCCCCGCAAGCGCTCCAAGAAATCCACCAAGAAGGTTGTTGGCAAGAAGAGCAAGAAAAACAAGGGTAGCAGTACCAGCCGCCGGCGCCGCCATAGCCCGAGTCCAAGCCCTAGCTCCAGCAGCAGCCCTTCGTCGGTGTCCAGGTCCAGGAGCCACTCCCGCCGCAGACGCCATAGCAGCATTAGTGCATCTGAGAGGTCAGTGAGCCCACTGCCCAGGACCCACTCCAAAGATACTAGGAAGGGGAAGGAGAGGGGGAGGGGCAGAGACAAAGATCAGAAGAGGAGACGGGCACGGAGATCAAGGAGCTACTCGACTAGTCCAGCTAGTAGTGGCAGTAGCCAGAGTAGGAGTAGGAGCAAGAGTAGGAAGCGGAGGGTGGGGGGCACAAGGGATGATGCAACCAGAGACAAGATTGTACAAGACTATGATAATTACCATGCTTTCCGGAATGAGAGGAACTCTATTGAGGATGTTGATAGGGATGAGGAAGCGGTTGCTGTTGCCAGGAAGGGGATTGTCGATTATGAGAAGAATATCCTGTTGGAGAGGAGGGAGAGCTCACCTTCCGAGGATTCTAAAGAAATTGGTGAGATCATATCTCCCAAGGATTTACCTGTTGGTAGTGGAAGCCCGGAGGTTGAGGAGGACCTGGAGCTCATTCTCAGGCAGAAAGCTCTTGAGAACTTCAGGAAATTTAAGGAAGCAGCGGCCATGCCAGGCAATACAGATAGCAATGGTATAGGGAAGGGAGTATTAACAGATAGCCTACAGAACTCTACAAAAAATGCTGAAGCACGACCTGCTGTCACCCCTTCTCAGATGCATGAAAACAGTTTTGGAGTTGGCCACTCTGCTAGATCACCTGAATTTGATGATTTGGGGAACGGTAGAAGTCCTTGGAATCAGGAAATGAGTCGTGGTGGTAGATCACCTGGAATACTCAAGGCTAGTGATACTAGTGCTCCAACTCAACAGCAGGGAAGCAGAATGGAATTTATCCACCCAACTTCTCGTATCATGTCACAGGATGGTAGGAATGGTGGTAGTGTGATGCAAAGGTTGGGAATCAATCTGGTGAGTTCTACTACCGTAAAGCAAAGGTTGGGCAGCAGTGCTGGGGAGATTCCTGTGCAAGCAACACGCAGAGTTAGATCAGTCGTCAGCATACCCGTTAGGGAAGGACTTGATGACAGTGAATTTACGACGACCCCGTCAGAGAATCCTGTCCATGTTGAAAGCAGTAGTGAAGTCAGCCACCCTCCTGTTGAGATCAACGTTCTTGAAGGAACCAATGGGGATGATAGAAAGACTGGTGAAGCCTCAGCTCCAGACAGCTCTGTTTTGTCAACTGACGAAGGCAAGAGCCAGGCTGGCACAGAGGACAAAGATGGGTCTCAGTTTGAGAAGCGAACTTTCTCTAGGATGCATGATGGAGA
Source organism: Poa pratensis (assembly GCA_947311845.1). NCBI lineage: Eukaryota > Viridiplantae > Streptophyta > Magnoliopsida > Poales > Poaceae > Poa > Poa pratensis. Next base: position 16,200,697 of record CAMZMU010000046.1, on the reverse strand, counting down.
GACGGTGCAGGTAAACGAAAAAACTTCACCGTTCTCTATTAAGTGGTTAAATCATCATGGATAGATCATATGCATAGTGTGGTAACTGGCTTTCTTACATTTTCAGGTCAGTTACAAAGTCTACATACCAACGACGAGCCCGCGTCTTGCAAGGAGGAAGCTGCAGCGCTGAAGGTGTCAAGATGGAGTACCATCTAGTTGTTAAGCCTGCAGCGCACCTACATAGCTGGATAAACTCTCTTGTTTTTGTAGTGCGAATCAGTGCTAGCCACGACTAATAGAAATCCTGCCCACATTGATACTACATACTTCTTGATAATAAACTCACACAGAGGCCCTGGTAGTTTAAACATGATACTACATTTGCTCTTCACCTGCAACAAATGGCTGTGCTTTGCCCAAATCAACCTACTGAGCAGAAAACAATCTTTGTAGCAAAGCCGTCCATTACATGCACTTGAATTATTGTAACCAGTAAGTTTGCTCTCGTATACTGTGACTTAGTCTACTGGTTGGTCGAATTGTTGATGAGCAGGCAGGGTGTTGCAGGAAATTATTGAAGAAGTGTCTGCCTTGTGTGTTTTGTAGTTCTAAATCATGGCGGACCACTGGATTATGTTGGTTTGGACATTATTGTCTTATAAGCCTGTTGATTTTTGATACCGAAGCTGTTCATATGTATATCTTAAAATAGTTCAGTATTTTTTCCCAGGAACTTGAATTAAATTTGTTCCCTGCTGATGTGATTGGGCAGCATTTTTTGTTGCTGTCCCGAGCAACTTGCATTCCTAGCAGGTGAAACGGTACAGCTACAACATGGGATACAGTCGAGATAAAGTTTTGCATCAAATTTGTCTTGGTTTACTTATAGAAGAACCAATTTGTTGGAGCAAATGCAGAAAAATCATGAGTTGTGTAGGCACTAGCACTTCCTGTACCAATATTGTTACAGCCATTTGGCGTGTTTGTTTCTTTTTGAAACAGGGGTGGCTCATTTATTCACTTAAACATTCAGAGTTTACAATCTCCTGGACTATTAGCGGTGCTATAGTGTGCTATTTTTTTCCATGGTAGGCACTAGCAGTTCCTGTACCAATATTGTTACAGCCATTTGGCGTGTTTGTTTCTTTTTGAAACAGGGGCGGCTCATTTATTCACTTAAACATTCAGAGTTTACAATCTCCTGTATACAAACAGGAAAGCATTTGTGAAAAATCGAGTAAGCAGCAAAATCACTCGACCTTGCCAACTTATGAGCCACCGCCACTAGGACTAACATGAACAAAAGAAACGGAAGCTAAATCTCGAGCCATCGATTTGATACTAGGAGCCTGTTATAGATCGATCTCTAGCTGTTGCATTTACCTGAATGAGCGACAAGCAATCACGGTTTGGTTGTCGTACACCTAAGAAGAAGTATCCGACTATAACTTTTAGTTGTGTCCGAGTCCGAGTAGATCACCTGCGATCATTGTCGTTGGATCCTTTTTATATACACATCGTATATGTGCGCGTGATAAACAGAGGCATCGATCGAGTTCTCCATCTCCGAACAGAACGACCCCGACCAATTAGAATGGATAATCAAGATACGTAAGTGCATCTGTCTGATCGTTCGCGATCCCTAATTCTCTTCTATTTTGAGGGAATTATATCCCTTAATTCTCTTGGTTCAGCATGGTCAATTTTTTCTTAGATGTCGTCTTCTCGTCTTGGACTTTATTTCCGTTGCATCTCGATAGACCTTGATTAATCCGTGGTATTCTTTTCGTTGCCGGGAGCCGGATTCGAGACGCCCCGAGTAAAGTTGGTTGGTGTACGGGTTCGATTGGGCACTAACACAGCCTCACACCTCACTTCGAGTTGTTTATCGTTTGGGGTTGGTTTGTTGTGTCCTTTGGTGTACAACATTTTAGTCAGATTTCTGGCATCTGTTAACTGATTTCCAGAAAGAAGTGAATCAGTTTTGCCATATACTAATTCATTGTACCTTAAGTTTGAGATAAATAGATTATTGTTCTACTCATCGAGCATGTCTATTCGTTTAGGCGTGAGGTGGAGGAGGATCAGCTCCAAGTATCTTTCTTGGAAGAGTCGCTCGAATCTACAACATTGGAGGGAGCACGTCGCACTGTTAAGGTCCCACCAACATCGCCCCTTTTGGCTGTGCGGCGCCATGACTGAGGTATGGTATTTTACATCAGGACCGATCGTCGGGGCTTTTCCCACACATATCCTCGTGTGGGCGGGCCATTCCAGGGCCTATAGGAAGCTCAAAATGCTATCGATTGCTTTCTTTATGACCGGCGGGATCCAACAATGTAAAGCTCTCCATTTATGCTCTAGATTTCTTCTTTGCATACATGCATTTAATTACTCCTAGTCCTAGCAGGTCTACATAGTCAACATGCTTTTCTATGATGTAGGCCACCAAAAAAATATGATCTCAGTATTTTCAGCAGTGAACAAAAAAAAGAATATCCCTAAGGTTTGACTAGCAAAGGCTGTCAAGTTTACAGGCAAAGACACAGTCCACATGAATTTCAAAATTCTTGTTTTGGTCCACTTAAACTTAGATGAACAGCTGAGTTGTTGAAATAGTTCATAGCTGTAAACAACAAAGTATATATATTGATGATGTGGTACCATTCTATATATATGGGTATCTATTTGCCAGGAACATTCACAGCTTAGTTTCTTTCACCTACTAAATAATATTAAGGGCAGAACAGCAAGTTCAGTTAACTGGTTAAAACAGCGTTAAGAGCAGACTGGGTTTGCGGATCTAAAAATGAATGATGGTTCCCTTTTTCTCTTTTTTTACTGTGCATTGACAAGTAACAACTAGGTAACTTGGGAGCTGTTTGATTACTTATCTACAAAGCTTCGACACAATTAACCTTAACCCTCTGTCAGCCTGATAACATTTACCGAGTGCTTAGTACCAGATTTTACTCCATCTTTGAGAAATTAAAATCTACTAATCATATAAAATGCTCTGATCTAAACTAGGTTCATGCCTGGGCTTTCTTATGTGGAAAGGAGTGTAAAATGGAAACTTCACTGGCCTGATGGCACTAGGAAGACACCTTCAAAATCTCATCAAGTGGACATAATCCGTAATAGTAGGCACCAGTTGGCTCAAGCTTTGGTGGATGGGTATAATGAGGAGCACAGTCTTATGGAGGTTTGCTCTCTGTCCCTCCCGTCTGCCCTCACACACTGTCGTGCTAACACTATGCTGTACTGTCTTATTCATCCATCTCACAATATTATTTCTTTCCATGTTTGTTAATTTAGGATCTTGCATATCAAGTCAAAGAAGTTGTGCGCTTCCAACCAATTTGTGAGGGTGATGTCTTTAAGTGGTACCATCATATCAATTTCACTGCAAAGGCTAAAGGAGTCGACGACCATGGCATCACCAATCTATTATTTGCAGAAGTCATATCTTCTAAGAAAGGACAACTTGAGGAATTTGTGCCCAGCTGTTTACGAATGCTTGAACCTTCTGATAATGGTTTGTATATACTCTTACCTTGAATGAGTTTTATCTTAGTTTGTGCTTCGCACTTACATGAACCTACCTGTTAGATAGTCTTGTACGTGTGTTTCTGGCTCTACAATTGTAGCATCTCAAACTGGTTCATGGACACATGTTTTATTACCTCAAATTAACAGTTACTATTATGCATATGTGCTTCTAATTCTGTTTTGTTTTTATTGCTTAGTTACCTGCCATGGTTGTCAAAATAATGGAAGTGGTGAGCATATGAAGCACCCCAACGATGCTTCTGCATACACCGGTGGTCACGCGAGGGTTTCAATCTATGCATTTAGGGGATCTGAGTTGCCTCCCATGGCATACCCTGTAGGCGACGAGGATGAAGTACGTATGCTGATTCATTTCCTATTGGGCTAGCGTTTAACATTTGTGTTCATTCATTGCTAACTGCATGCCATTTACAGCAGCTGCATCGTGCTGAGGAGGCTAGGTTAACAGCCATGTTCACGGTAAGGGCATACCTCGTGCTGTATCTGTACCCCAGATGTCTGTTACTTGATTGATTAATTCTTTGCTCGTCTTTAGGCCTATGAGGATGGACACGTTTTTGACAAGTACAAGGACGCCAAGCCGGTCAGAGAACCTGTTACCGAAGCAATGCGGCAGCAGTGGTTTGCTATAGGAGGCTCCTTGAGTGAAGATGAAGATGACACCCCTTTGGAAACTATGTGAATATACGAACTAGCACTATATTATTGGCATGGTAGGTTACAACAATTTCGACCACGAATAGCATTAGCAGGCACAACGGAACGCTGAATATACATCAATAATTTCGACAACGGATATACCACCAAAAGGCAGCTCTTGCAGGCAAGCACGCAATGGCTGTTCCCATGCTTTGTACACCCAAGCGGGCTTGGCCAAATTATTCAGGCCCCTCCCATCCAATGAAACACACAAGCACATCAGATTCAGACATTTAAACATCACACACATATAACTGATGGATCCATCTATACCAAAAGACCGAAATGATGTAAAGGGTTAAAAAAATCCACATATATATTTCAACACACATTCTCACGTGTGACTCGAGAAGAGAGAGAGACCAACACGTGCATAGAAATCTCAAATGTATGACTCAAGAGGTATATACGTGAACACAGAGGGAGCAATAACAATTTTTGGATAAATTGCGAAAGTCGGGACTCGAATTTGAGACCTACAGCTCCAATGCCATGTTAAGTTTCATACACTAGACAATATAATCAAAAGTCTGAACTGATAGAAAGGGTTAGGATGTCCACATATATACTTCAACACCATTGAGGCAGTGTGAAAAAAAGGACTGAGTCATTCACAAGAAGTAGCATCAGAGCTGATGGCAATACTTCATACATCTTCATGTCATCCATTTTGTTCTCTTATTAAGCTAATTCAAGGTATGCTGAAATACTAAAAAAATCTTGAAAATCGGGGGTAACTGAGCACCAAGTTAGTATTTATTGCTAGAGGCTCGTTCCTTCTTTTGACCAACAAAAAAAATCGGGAAATCGGAAGCTCTCTACTAAACACTTGATTATACAACTGGAACTCGGAAGAAGTGAGTTTAAGGGAAGTGGATGTATAACCCAGCCACCCAGGTTCAAGTCCCCACTGACGCAGATTTGAGTTTTTATTATTTAAAAAAAACTCCGCTGTAGTGGCTTCCCCTACCGCATCCTTAAATAAAACATCTGGAACTCAGAGACGAAGGGAAACCCTGTCAAAACCGTGAATGTGATCAGAAGCACGTCCATACTAATATTATACCGCCAGCCAGCCTCCTTTAAGATAGCTCATACAACCACCGTATGTCAATTTCATCCAGAATTTGTATCTCCCCGTTGCTCCACAGAGAAGAGGAATGACCACATGTGAATTCAATAAATAGCTATGTGCATAACCTGCAAAAAGTGGGCTTCCAGCCTTGTTAAAAACAACAACATTTCGACAACTCCAAATTGTCCAAACTTTAGCACAAACCCTAAACAAATTTTATCTTTCGTTTTATTGTCAATTCCATTTAACCATTTCCTAAACATATTTGCGACATTGGTTGGAGTCAGTATATCGAAAGTAAAGTCTATCACTCTCCAAATTAAACTCGCAAAGTGACATGAGATAAATAAATGCTTAATTGACTCATCTGAATCACGAAAACCTTTTTCTTAATCCATGTCCATCGCCTCTTAGCAACATTTTCTCAGTATGCAAAATTTTCTTATGAAGGAACGACATAAAAATCTTTCTCTTTAAAGGTGAATTTAATTTCCACAGGTATTTCTGTAAAAACCTAGTGGGTATGTTCATAAAGTCAGCACACATGGATTTAGCAAAAAAAATAACTGTGGTAGTCAAATTCCATTTATAAGTGTCTGGCTCATCAGAAAGATTGACCACCATCAATCACTCAACTAGAATCAGCCATGAAGTACATTTATCTCCAATTTAAGCCCGTCTGAAACCAATATTCAGCGCAGCCTCCTATAGAGCATCCCCAACAGTAACATGTTTATGTCGCACAAAATTGTATAGAGATGGGTATTGAAGCGGTAAAGGGTTTCACCTAACCAAGAATCCTCCCAAAACCGAGTTCTCAACCATCACCAATGGCAAACGAGTCTCGATGAAAAAACTCTCTTTTAACTCTCATGTGTCCCTTTGAGGAGAGAGAGCCTGTGGGCTTGGCTTGTACTTGAGATCGAGTTTTGTCACGTAGAAATATAATCTTTTCCTTACCCCTTTGGGTATCTCAAAGAAAGATACCAATAACAATGGCAAAGTACTAAGAACATACTTAATTAGTACAAGAGGGTCTCCATATACGAGCATTTTCCCTAACTAGCAACCCAGGTTTCGCTCAAAGCGGTCTTCTACCGGCTTCCATTCCTTATTCATAATTTTTTGAAAATAAATAGGCCTAGGTATTTGAACGGGAGTGAACCGACCTCACATCAAAAAATGTGACAGTACTTTTTGACTTTACGAAAACAACAGATTTTGCTTTTGCGAAAACTAATCTTAAGTTCGGATAATTGTTCCAAACTTAGTTCCAAAATGATGATAATGGTTTTTATATACTCTTGCCTTGAATGAATTATGAACCTACGTGTTAGATAGTCTTGTGCATATATTTTTGGCTCTACAATTTTTGTATCTCAAACTAGTTCATGGACACATATTTTATTACCTCAATTATAATAGTTACTATTATGCATATGTGCTTCTTGTTCTGTTTTGTTTTTATGGCAAGGTGCCTGCCATGGCTGTCAAAATAATGGAAGTGGTGAGCATATGAAGCACCCAACTGTCCTCTTGTGAGGGTTTCATATTAGGGTTTCTATTTCCATGCTCCACTTCGCTTAACACTACTCAGCTTTGCCCAAAGGATTTAGTTTTCCTCGCTTTTGACACACTTGCTCAACCCAAGCCTCCCAAATGTCAAAACGTGGCGTTTTCGACGGGTCAAGCCCGTTGACCCTTACTTGGCTGAGTCCTAACGAGTGGGGCCAGCCTAGGGCGCCTCATTTTGAATTGTCTTGACCCCGATCTGACCCTCACTCATAGGCGCTGCCTCCATAGTGTCTGTGAGGACCCCGGATTAGCTATCCGAGATACTCGTTATGTTTCCTGCAACAATCACATGATCAGTCTGTTGTTGCACATAACTCGAATTGGCATCACAGGACATCCATAAATACCGAATAAATGTACTTACGTGATTGAAGTCATAAGCTTCAACAGGTACTTGCAGCGGAAATCACCAAACAACGTGGAGCCCGAGTCATTCGCCTTAACCCTACAGGCAGCTGACTGGGAAGCGCCCTAGTTTGCAAAGACGCCAGTGAACTCCTCCTCTTCTAACTGCTCCTCTTTAAAATCTGGCTAAGACAATAGCCAGGGACGAAACCAATATGAGTACATTTGATTGTACTCGCAAACTACCCCAACTCGAGCATGCACTAGTTTTGATAATCTTTAAAACCTTTAGTTTTAGAAAACATCTCTATATCTTTATTGAAAAAGAGAAGAGTAGATCTTACATCCTTGTTGAAGGCAAAATATTTTGAAAAGTAGTTTCTCAATATCTTGGTTGGAAACAAACCCTTTGGAAAAATAGTTTTCTCACCATGTTTGTTGAAAAAGGGTAAGAAGTCTTTTTAAACCTTTTTCTCGAAAATATACCTTTGGTTGAAAAGGTAAGAAATCTCTTTTAAAACTTTTTCTTCGAAAATCACCATCTTGTCCGTTTCTCCAAAACTCCTCCTTTCCCGAATCAGGGTCACTCATTTTCCAGCAACCTCATACCAACTTATTGGAACAGGTATGAAACATCATCTCCACTTCAATTTCATTTTAAACCTAAACACTTTTCAAAACTTGCAAAGCTTGCACATGGTCTTAGGACAGCCTCCCAACTGTCCATATCCGAGGACTCGGCTATTCGAATAGTTTTACCCTCTGCAGAGGTAGCACGCTTTTCCCACACCCATCCGGTCACTCATCGTGTCAGCCACGTCCCGCCATACCAGGGGTATGCGAAGTTGAGTTCCCGGCCATAGCCTGTCCTTTGCTCATGCTAGTATAGGACCCTACCGCTACGAAACATTCCATCGACACTTAAATCCTCAGAAACTAAGTGTGAGGACTCGTAGTTCTGCCCGGCGAATTTTAATGGCCCTACAAATCCTCTATCTCCATTTCATATCATAACAGCCCTTAGGCGTTCTTCTCTCTAGAGGACCCGGGTCAGGGGGTAGGTCCTCAGACCATCCCCTCATGGAACGAGGTTATCCTCGTTATTGAGGCATCCAGTACTAACACGAGCAAATTATATGACTACGCCCTTTCCCATATGTGGGTAAATGTGGTCGCACAGGTTATCGGCTGGTAGTCATAGTACAAAGACACAATGTGCATTTTTCATAAACATCACCATACTCCATTTCTCCACTTCCATACCGACATCCGGTATACCATATTTTATCCACGGATTTGAAAAAGGAGTTTTGAATAATCAATGTTTTTCCCATCCTATAGTTTTATATAAACAAACTGATACTTCTACATAGGGTGGCAAAATAGTTTTTCATATACTTTTGAAAAGGCTTTCAAAATCATTTCCGATTTTCATAGCAAAATACTTTTAACCAAAACTTGGGTGGATCGTAATCTCACCAAAAGATTTTTATAAAAGGCTTTTGAGTAAAAACAAATACATTTAGAAATTACTGCACACTACTAACACCTCTATATCGGGTGTCTCAATAATGTACCTGTATTTTGTAAAAGGGTTTTCAAAATCATAACTTTAGTGGCAAACACCACGTAAATCACTTATGCTTCTTACACGTAAAACATGTGAATCAAAATAGAGGTATATAGATGCAAGCTCAGTGAAGTAGCTTGCCTGGTTTCAGCATAATGTCCCTGGATTTCTCCTTGTTGATCAATATAATAAAAATCCCATCCTTCCTCGATCAATTCTCTCCAAATACCACTCCGGTTGCGTTATTATCTAGCGTCGCAAACAGGGAAATAAACAACAATCAATACACCAAACAAACCCACAAGTGGTGCACAGACAGATAACAACCACCAGCATCAAACTAATTATTCAAGCAACAAACTAGGATCTACACTTACAAGGGCCTCATACTAATTAGTGGTCTAACACTTATACACAAGCTAGGGCCAAATAATAGGTAGCAAGGGATGACATGCTATAATATCAGTAGCTATGGAATGCTACTGATGTTTAAGCAATATTTTCAAAAATCAAACCACTCAAGGAAATTCATCCACAAACAATTCCTAACTCTAGGAATATTCTAGGAATTAACTACACTAGTAGTATTACTCTTAAATAAACATATGCAATACCAACTTTTCTAACACGCTAAAGATATGAGCTAACACACACATATCAGAGAGTACAGCACCTATGCATGCTAGAAATCACAAATAAGACATTAACACATTCTACAAAATTAAATAAACTATAAACAAGAATTAACAGAAAAGCACTAAAACTAGTTATGCACACCAAAAATAATATATAGCTCTGAAAATCACACCAAGCTAGATTTAGGTATTTCTAAACATAAACAAGGCCATACAATTGGATTCACATCAAAATTCATCACCAATAAATTTACACAAATCCTAGAAAAGGCTCTCTGGTCATTTACCAAAGTGGATGCCAATTTAATTAGAAAGCTCATTTGCATAAGGGGTAAATTGATACTGCTAGGTATCACTTAGATCTTTCCAAATCAGTTGAGTTTGCATCAATAGCTATCTTAGAGAAATAGTTATTGATATTTTGGTGAGGAGCAGCAGTTCTGGCTCACATTTATTTTCTCCAAAAATATTTACCCAAAAGTAGATCTGCAAGTTGGGTGTGGTCAAGAACTTGCAGAGGTACTACCCTGAATTTTGGTTTGGTCAAAAATGCATTTTTCATATTTTATAACGATTTAAACCAGCAGTCAAGTTTCTGCCCAATTTTCAAATTAATAAACACAGGGAATAAAAACCAGCGCGCGGGCCAGATCTTGCTGGGCCGAGCCCAACAGTGGCCAAAACGGCCCACGGCGGTCGCGCGCGCGGAACGCGGCGCGGGAAAGGTGGTTTCAAGGAGAGCCGTTGATCGGGAGATGGACGGCTGAGGACTGTCTCCTTCCTCACCTACGCATGCAATCACGCAGAGCGGCGGCGAGCTAGGTCATCAAGCACGGCGGCTCACCGTGGGGCTTCTGGGGACGGCGATGATGGTGGAGGCGAGTGCGGAGGGCGTGGGGAAGACAATGGCGTGGACGGCGAGGCTCGGGGATGCTCGGCTGGACCACGGCGAGTTCCGCTGCTTCCTCGGCCTCGGCGGAACTCCGGCGAGCTCCTGGCTTCCCTCCTGTGCGCGAAACAGAGGAGAAAAGGAGGCGTTTGAGAGCAGTGAGGATGGAGAAGAGAGTGCAGGGTGGAGAGCCGTGGGAGGGAGAGAGACACGGTGCGGGCGGGGTCGTCGTCTACCTCGGCCGTGGACGGCGCGGTGTGCGCAGCACGGCCGCGAGCAGCAGCAGCACTTGCAGCACGGCGCTACTCTCCTGGCGATGCAAAAAGAGATGGGGAGTGGAGGAGAAGCAGAGGGAGTGAGCGGAGAGAGGCAGGTGCAGCCTCGGGTGGAGTTTAAATGGAGGCGGAGGTGAGCACGGCATGGTGAGAGAGAGGGGTAGGAGAGGTGCGGGGTCCAGATGGAGGTGTCTGGGAGGTTGCGGTGAGCTAGGGGGGCTGCAGAGGTGGTCGGCTGGTCGGGGGGGAACAGAGATGGCGCGGCGTGCTGCGGTGCCGTGTGCTGCCCGCCATGGCGAGCGGCGTGTACGGGCATGGACGGCGTGCACGCTAGGGAGCTTCTGCGGCGGTGTGGTCTCGTCGAGCAGGAGCAGAGGGTGGAGTGTGGTGCGGTGGACACGGCGCGGCGTCGCCTCGAGGTCGCATCGTCCCTCTCCACGGAGGTGACCCGTGCGGCAGCGCGCCATGGACGGCAGTGGCGTGGCGCCTCGTGCACTCCTCCTCTGGGGTTAACAAGCACGTGTAACTTGCTTCCTTCGAGTGAGGGAGAGGTGTGGAGTGAGTGGGGGCTAGGGGAGGCAGAGGCGTGCAGGAGGGAGCACGACAGCGAGGAGCACGGTGGCGTGCAGGAAGAAAACATGTCCTCTCCTTCTTTTCCTTGCTTCACTGCCTCCTCTTCTCTCTTCCTTCTCTCTCTCTCAGGTCAACTCTAGGGCAAGCCAAAGGCTGGGTCAGGGTGGTGGCACATCAGTGAACAAAAAGGACAAGGTTTCCTCTCCTAATTCAACGCAAACCCACCATTTGAATGAGTTAAAACGGTGACAGAAAACAGATTCAGAAAATTCAGTTTCAGACTTTGGGGAAATTTTCTAAGTGTTGAAAACTGTTAAAACTATCAAAAGTTCATGCATGTTTGAAGGATCAAAAGGACTCCAAATCTTTTGATTCAACTTGGGTTTTTAAGAACATGATAAGTATTTTCATAAACACATTTGTAATAATTTTAATAAAATAATTAAGACACTGAAAACATGTGATGAAAAGGGTACCAGACGGTTTTTTCAGAAAAACCTAGTTTTAGAAACTGCTAAGTCCAGGGACTATTAAAATCAGTGAAAGTTCAATCAAGGTTAACATAGCAAACAATCTCCAAATGTGGGAAATTCCAACTGGGAATTGTTGACCATGTTACAATGATTCAGAAACATATTTTCAATAATTTTCATAAAATGTGCAAGGCTAGGAAAACATGCTAAACATCTGGTATCATTCTGCTTTTTCTCGGGTTTTCAAAACTCTCTGTTTTTCTGTTTTAATAACTCGTCACCAAAACATGCATGCATAAAAAGGTTCCCAAACTCCAAAATTTAAAACAAGTGCATGGAGTTGTAGTCCACACACCAGAGAGAATTTTTTATCACAAAAGTCACACAATTGGATAGTCTGGCTCAAAGAAAACATAGGGTGAAAACAGCTAGTTGGAGAGGGTTTTAGGGAGAAAACCTAATTGAAAAAAAATCTTGGAAAAACCCACACAAATCACAATGCATTTTTGTTTTCTTTGATGATACCTTGCTAAATGATGTTGTCAAGGATGGGTTGGTTGAGCTCAAAGGGAGATAGAATGGATGTAAGAAGGGCTGGCAAAAGATTTCACAAGATGGAAGGATATAGCCACTGATGTGGGGATGATGTCCTAAGGGCTTGAAAACAATGTGTTGAAAAACTCAATTATCCAATTTCACAACTTGGATAGGAATAGAAGATACAGAGAAGATGAGACTTTAAGAAGGTGCGTTGATGAAAGTATCAAGATTCCCATTTATGGCATGAGGTCAAAATAGATGAGGGTGAGATAGAATTAAACCTGATACTGAGGCCTGGACTTGTTATTTATAAAACCATTTTATTTTGGTTTACCTAACACAAACAATCCATCACACAAAGTCAAACAGAGCAATGGGAAGTGAAACACAAGCAAAAGTCAGGCATTTCAAAAAAGTTTTTGTTGGTTCTGAATTTTGGGGTCTTAGTTTTAAAATTTGGGATGTTACAGTGTCACCTCGCCTGACTATGTCCCCCGCCGGCGACGAAAGGCGGTGGTGCAACTATGCTTGAGGGGAGTTACGGCAGCTTGACAGGAGCTGCGACGACATATCATTGGCTAGCGGCATCGCCGTTCCTTCCCTTATTGATCGATGGTTAGGACTAGGCAGATCCGGGATCAGACAACTCTTGATTCCAGCCGGGTAAGTATTGAATCTCTACATTGTGTGGTTTAGTAAATACGACTATGATTTGACCATAGTGCGTTCTTTTTCGTCGAATAGGATCGATATAAAGACAGCTTTTCCTTTGGCGGTCAGAATGAAATCTAGCATATCTAAGTGTACAAAACCGCATCCGATTTCTCGTTTTTACTATTCGGCGGTGATAGAATCTTTTTTTTTTTTGAAAATTAGAATGACTTAGTCATTCAAAGATTTGTTGAGAGAATTATGTGCTTTTAGATTTGTCTAAGTCCAACTTTCAAAAGTTTGACCAAATTTAGAAAACAAAACAGCGTCCACAATACCAAATTAATATCATACGATCCGTTCATGGAATCTATATTCATATTGTATCAATTTGATATTGTATTACAATTGTTAGTATTTTGCCTATAAACTTGGTCAAACTTTAAAAGGTTTGACTTAAAACAAACCTAATATGTGGAGTAAAAATGATCGGAGGAAGTACTTACGACAAAAATTGTGTTAATTTGGTACTCTATGTTACATGGCTATGTAGTATAGTTCATGGTAAGGTCACCTAACCACAACAATAGACGGCGAGCAACCAAACGCCACTAGTTTGCATCTGCAAAATACACACCTACAGCCAAACACCGGTGTTTTTTTTCGAGAGTACGCAATTACATACATTACTTTTATAGAAGACGGAGGTTTGAGTACAAGAAATCTGTAACTCGCTCCAAACAGCGATTACAGAACGAAGTCCACACCGGGCTAGTCCGAAGACAGCCGCCACCCACAAAACCTCCGAAGATCGACAGCTCCAAGAGGACTCTCCTTGTCGACGCACCATCCACCCTTGAATGCCTAGGAGAAGGAAGCGGCAAGTAGATGGCGGGACTTGGTCGGTCTCGGGAAAGACGTCTTGGACTCACCGGTGAATACGTACGTTGCGCCCCCGAGGATTTCACCTTGGATAACAACGAGCACCGGAGGAGCGCCACCGGACCTCCAAGCCATGTCTTCAAGCGCCATGCTCCCAACAGAGGAACAACGTCGAGGACGCCGCCATCGCGCCGGTCCAACTCTGAACCTAGGCTTTCGCCCGGAGACAACTGCCAACCTAAGTGAGGACGGGGAAGATGCAACACACCTCGGCGACGCCTCCAAGGAGGGAAACGATACCCACGGGCGCCGTCGCCACGGCATGGACTGGAGTCGGCTAGGACTTTCGTCCGGTTTGTCGCACACTTCCCTCCATCCCACTGGATTGGGGCAAACTCGTCCAAGTAGGCTCACACCGCCGCCGCAGCAGCACCTTGTCGTTGAAGCCGCAAAGCCATGGTTCACCACCACCCGCCTGGCCGAGATCCGTCGCGAGCACTCCCCTGACACGCCAAGAGGCCGCAACCTCAGTCCACACGCCACAAATCGCACAACAGAGGGTTGCCTGCACCTCCCGCAGCCACCATCGCGAGCTCTCCTGCGACGAGCGGACAGCCCCGGGAAGGTCAGCTCCGCGGCCCGCAAGGCCTAGATCGGGCCCGGATGGGCCCAGATCTGCCCGCGCCACCGCCTCCTCCGAACCCTCCGCCATGCTCCGCTGCTACACTCCGGGACCGCTACTACAACTCCAGGCCTTCGCCCTTCCTCTCCAGGTCTCATGCGTGCCTCGGCCAAGCCCCACCATCTCGCCTCGCAGCCCATGCGCCGCCCGCTGCCGTCTCACCTCCGCGCCTGGAGAGCCCGACGGGATGCGCCCACCTCTGCCCGCCGCCTTCGACGGCGAGGGGCGGCCACCACCACCGGCGCCGGCTAGGGAAGTGCCTGACGTGGGGTTTGTTTCTCGCTAGGGTTGGGGCCTCCGGGGCTGTTGCGCCAGAGCGACCCGGGAGGAGCGCGTTGGGAGTATTTTCAATAACACCGGTGTTTTTAGTTTTTAAAAGGTCCGGCAAGAATGGATGCAGTGCTGGCCCGGTCCTCATAGGGCCATGTCGGGAGGAAACGACAAACCAACAACGAGAGCAAAACACGCCCTAAGTGCATCCTTTCGAATGCCACATCCTAAATCATGCTACTAGATATACTCCAGAAACTACGTGCACCAACCAGGGAAGCAAAGAAACCCTTTATTTCTATCTTTTTCCATTGAATCAGAGAGCGGAGCACAACCTGTTTGGAGTTTTGCCTGAGCCCGGCAAAATTACAAACAAAATGAAATGGGCACAGCAAGAAAGGAGTGCTCCAAATTAATGGCATCTAAATAGTTAAAGCTATCTTCCTTCCCTTTCTGCTTCTATGTACTACTAGTACTACCACTGGTAATGGTATGAGCCCTAAGCAACTCCCTAAGTCCCCTGGCAGTCACCTATAACCTTTCCTACAATGTACAGAGCGCCAATCAGTACCAGTCATACTTGGAGCCTTTGCCTCGTTACTCGCCCACCTGTCACTGCCGGAGCGCCAAACTCAAGCACCCTCGGCCCGCCAGTCCAGTCATCATCATCAGTGTCGTCATCATCATCATTGCCACGACCACGACCACCACGGCCTCTTGTAACAGCCACTGGTACCACCGGCTTCCTAATTTTCGACGCACTTCTTGGAGTTGGACGCTTCTTTTGGACCGTGGTAGCAGTATACATTACATAGTCCATGGAATCTTCTCGCAGCAATGTCTTGAAATCCTGCGCAATCACAATTCCCACCAGATGTTAAGAGTTGTAGGTCATCAATCCCAGGCCACAGACCATGCAAGATGCAGCTTTTTCAGAAATGCTACCTGGTATACGCGCGCTGCATCCTGGAGGCAGCTCGGCAAACTGATGTTAGTGTTGTTGATGTTAAGTGGGATATTCTGCTTGGAGATTGGTTCAGCAGATTTTGGTTGATCCTTCAGAGAAAATGCCTGTATTTAAATTGGGAACAGATCTTGTGTCATGCCACGTGCCATTGGAGCACTAATATCAAAGTAAGGGCAAGTGCATACCTGACAGCGAGCATCACTTAAAGTGTAGACAAGTTTCAAATGTCTCTTCAGTTTGAGAAGGAGCTGGAGAGCTATCGCAGCATGGCAATCTTCCTGAAAATAAAGGACAATTTAGTGCAAAATGATGAGACAAACATGCAAGAATTGCGACCATCGTGCAGCAGTTAATTCTATCAATATCCTTGGACCAAAAACTTATGAAACCCACCTGAAGTTTGGCCATGTCCACGACTGACGTGCTGCACGAATTGTTAAGTGTCGTTCGAGGAATATCTGCCAGATTCTGGTCAGGATATCCCCCAGGCTCATGTATAAGATCACCAGTGTCCCCAGGCTCATGCGTAACATCACCAGTGTATCCAGGGATACCCACCACATCTTGCTGCTGATCCATGGTAGTCCAATTCTTCAAATTAGACTCGATTGCTCCAGCTCTAATTTGAATAAATCGATTTATATCATAGACCATGTAAAGCGGTTCATCAAGAGATGTGAAGGGGAGAGACGCAAGAACTTCAACACAGTATCTGCAACATTTACTCTAGTCAAATACCAAATAATAGAACAGAAGATCAACAGGCACAAACTTGCTTCAAAAACTTACACAAGAAAGCCGATTGTGGGGTAACTCCTGTTGTCCGATACAAATTTGCGCAATATGGAGTGTACAAATTTGTTTCTAGAATTTCTATTTGCACGGATAAGACGGTATATTCTAGATATGCCAGGTTTAACAAATGCAATCGGATTTGCTTTCATGTTGGATGCCACCATGTTATGGTTGCTGACTATGGTCTCGAAAAATCTAAATGACATTTGCAGGCCATCACCTAAGCGGCTTTCAAAAAATGAAGGATACCTGCAAATAACGCCAATAGGTCAGACCATTTTATTCAATAAAGAAATATAAACATGAGAAGTTGGATCATCATACTTTTCATTCATATTCATCAGCAGATGATGAGCTAACTTTGAGTTCCCCTCCACCGGGTCAGTTTCAAGTGCTATAAGGTGTGGAACACAAGTAATGGGGTGAACTAAACCCTGGCGAAGAACAATTTCAACAATCTACAAGGAAAACAACACTATCTGTTTTTATTCCAAAATTTCAAAAGCAAAAGTGTGGAAATCTGTCAAAGTAACACACCTTTAGTGCAGCTTGTCGAACTTGATCGTTCGTATCCAAGGACCTTTCAAGAATAGAATTCCAATACAACTGGATAATACCACCGCAAATATTGGTGTCTCCCGCGCCAGCAGCAACAGGCACTTCACTTCCACCATTAGTTGCATAGGGTACAGTAGGCTTGCCAGTACTGTCAGCTGTGAGTTGACTTTCCGCGTCACGTAGATACTCATAGAGGTTTTGCAATCCTTGAATCTGGACAGGTAGGTCCACTCATATATCAAAAATGATATGTGAATAAAATGCATAATAAGAGGAATGTCTATACCTTCATCCTATAATCGACATCAGAATATAATGATGCTTCTATTAGATTCAAAATATCTGTCTGTAGCATAAATTCAGGCTTTGCAATAAGTATGTATCCCAAAGCCTGCATACACACAAGAAAATTATCATTCAAGAAAACGACTATAAACAGTTATAGAGCAACACAGAGTCAAATAAAAAGGTGGCTTCACATCCATTCTTGTACCTGGTTAGTGGTTACCAGTGTCACTAAATTGAATATTAAGTGCATTAATGCTGGGCACACATACCTGCAAAGCTCGAACCTTTAAGCTGAAATCATCCTTGAGAAGATATCTTTTTTTAAGCAAATCAATAATCTTTGGGAAATCAAGTTGGTTCTCCGATGCTGCCATCAGTTTATAACCATATCTAAGGAGCAGGCCAAGACAAAACAATGATCGACCCAGCACCTGAGTTTCAGTAAGGCAAACGGTCAGCTAATCATAAAGCTGCATGGTAATTCTAAGAAACAACTAACCTAAATGATATTAAAGTAAAAGATAGTAGGTGAAAACAAACAATGATGGATGACTGCACATATAAAAATGTACTCAATATCACATGTTCAACAAATTATATGCCTCAAAATACCATGCAATTATGCCAACTGCTCCGAAATAGTTACCTTTTTTTCATATACGATGCTTGAATTAAATATTTTATGCAATCTAACCAGTAACAATGGAAATTAAAGAAGGTACAGTTCACGTTCAGAGAAGTTTATACAGTGTCATGTTGTGGTGTGAATCTGATTTGACTTCTGAGACATACAGGGTCACTAGATAAGATGTAAATGAAGAGAAGACAATAAGATTCATAGGTAGCATATTTATATACATTTCAGGTTGCTGTTCACCCAATCAATTCGGTAATAGTGCAATACCTGACTATCAGAATTAGAACTAGACAGATGCTTGTAGAAAATGTTAACAAGGTGCTCCAACAACCTCGGGCCTCTGCCTGCTGCGTTGCTAAGGGCAGAGAGACACCTGTTCATGAGAATGAGCATATAAAGATAAATAAACAGTAATATTTCAAAGCAACATGATCCACATAACCAAGGCAGCTCAATAACTCATGCATGAATCAAATGATATTGAGGTATTGCATCTAATGTTAGATTTGCACAGATAATACCCAAGATGCAAACGGGGTGATACATGCATGCAAAAGGTGTGGATTACTCTTCTACATAATATATGAGTGGGATTGTCCGTGCATGAAAAAGGTTATCTATAATGCAATTCTAAATAGGGCTTAACCATGACAAGAGAGATAGATACTCCCTCCGTTCGGAAAAGGATGTCACAAAAATGGTCTATCTATAGTTCATTTTTGTGACATCCTTTTCCGAACGGAGGGAGTACAAGTTATTAACCTATGTAGATTCACAACAGGATAACTTGAGTATGTTAAGGGTTTCTGAAGCCTGAGGATAGGGCACGGGCCTAGCAAGTCTAAGGCTCAGTTCAACTTATAAATTCTCATCGCTTGATCATTGAATTACACACTAGATCTTTATATTTAGGACAACTGATTTACTCCAGGAGACTTCACTTGAGCCCTATCTCTAATTTCCCAACAAAAGCTTTTTTTTCTTTAAATTGATAACTAAACAAATTCTTTCCAACTGGATACCATTCTACCTTCATTTGATTTGTTCCTTAACCAATCATCATATTGCAGTTACTGCCAGGCCTGGGGCCGGGTCCACTTCCATAATAATCTACTCCTTCCGATCCCTTTTAAGTGTCGTGTAAAAACAACTAATCACGTACAACCCATCAGCTCAACTGGCGACATTTAATTCGGATCAGAGGGGATATTCGTTATTGTGGGATATTTATGTTCAGAACTTTATTTACATCCTTACTTGCTTTAGCTAAATTTATACAAGTTTAGCTAAAACCTTATCTGAATTTCCATGACTATGAAAATCTATGGCACACATTTTTTTAAGTGGGACCTAGTTAGGGTTTTACAATGAATGGCACCGGTCCATTTCTGTCCTATTTGGATAAAACTGATGAATTTTAGGAGTAATGATGTGAAAGCTGGCAGATGAAAATGGAAAGGAGGCATTGTGAAAGTTGGTACAGAAAAGACCATTCAATAATCAGAAATCTAAAAGCAAGGGAAGAAATAAAATTACTTGATACAGGCATGTACAACTGTCAAAAAAGAGTGGCGAACTATCATCTGCTTCAGGTCCTGCTCAAGTTCTTCTACCACAATTTGTGGTGGCTTTCGAATGAGTGGAATAACAGCATCAATCACAAAAATTATACTTTCAAGTAACTGGGCAGTTGATTTACCGTCAGCCTGCAGATACAGAAGATCAGAAGTGAGTGACAAATATAGCAATAGTGAAAATAAAGGCAGACTGTGGTTTATTAACATAGCAACAAACACTCTTGCATTCACTTCCAAAAAAGATATATCTCAGCAATTTCATCACACATAAGAAAATGAACAGAAAATGAGAATGTTCTGAATTTTTTTATATAATCAAAACAGGATCTGACATTTTCTGTATAATTATGTACTTATTACACGTGACATTACAATTTTTGCCAACATAGACATATATGCTCAATTGCTCATGTCTGCAGCACAAGCAGCAAGGGAGCATTGAACAACAGTACGATGTGGATGGTATGTGCACTTGTGCAGCAACATAGCACGTGTCATAGGTATGCATCCACACGGAATAGGTGAACTCTGGCCGGCAGAAAGAAAGAGCACGAATTTCCCACGAATGACAATAGCACGTGAGGAGCTGAATTATAAAGTGTGGAGATGCCAACATTTTAGCAAACATGCAAGGAATGTCCAAAATTTTGGCTGGTCATGGTCATCAACCAGATATACCATAATCATCGCCCACCAGGAAGATGCCTTAAGAAAATGGTATATAACAAACTAATGGTATAATGATGAGTTGGTGCCATGGTTTTCAGGTCAAAAGCTGTGCTACAAAATACCGATAGCTTAATATAAAACCTCGAAGGACCAAAAGTAGTTAGCTATGAGAGAATCAGCAAAATGTAAATCATATAATGTAAATCATATAACCCCGTGGTGCAAGACAGGGCAGCAAGCAGTTTGGTCATGATACTTCTTCATCTACAAGCTACCTGGATGTTTAGATTAGGTTTCTTTCTTGTTCTTAGACATAAATTGTAAGAGGATAAACCTCTATAATAAAAGAGGAGCTGCAAGCTAACAGTGGTATTAAGAAGAAGAAAAACTGATTAGTCTTTCTTACATCTAGAATTCAATATCCCAGTCTATAATCCTATCTTTCCAATGAGAACCCATCCCCCTTCAGCAGTTGCCACTCGGCTCTCCTCTGTGCAGAATGTAAGAAATACCAACTATATGTTCTTCCTAAACTAGCTAAATGTTCATTCCGTTTGCTCTTTTAATGATTATTAATTACTACAAAAGAAGCTCACGTGATAAGGACAAGTTATTTTTACAGGAAATGGCACAAAGTTCGAGAGAAGGAAACCGGTGCTCACCTGATTCTTAAGGTATGGTTGAAGTGTCACAACAAACTGAGAAGGGTCAGTTACTGGAGTGCAGAGGGTAGGATCCACGATACAAAATGCTTGCAAGACAAGAACATAGGGAAGCGTGCGGATTTTTGTCTCATTATCAGCTCCCTCCTCAACCTTGAGATCAAACATGATTAAGAACCAATCTCAATTATAAAATGTATATGTAACTGGTGTCTAAATTTGGTCAGAAAATACCTGCAATATCCTTTCTAGTAAGCGTTTGCATATCAATTCACAACGCTTACGAAGTGATGCCATCATGGATGAGCTAATGCCCGTGGCCTTACTTGACTGTGGTAGAAAATCGAGAGTCAAACTGCGTTTTATAATGGTAATGAGGGGTTGATGATTGGGCATCTTTCTTAACATGTCAACAATTTGCTCAGTCTTTTTTGCTATCTCCATAGGAACTGAACTACCATCAGCAACCAAGTATTTATCACTTCCAGAAGGTTCGTCAAACCATAGCTCATAAAATGTTTTGCATACAAGATCCTACAAAAGAAAATTAATATAGGTTCAAAATTAACAAAGATGGATAATCAAAAGGAACTAAAACCTTCCAGATCCAAATATATTACATAGTTTTTTTTGTAATATCCTTAACCTATATTTTCATATTATTTTGAATCATTAAGGACACAATAAATAATATTATGCAAGACCAAAAAAAGATATTTAATGTGTGACGAATTTCACATTTTCAAGCATTTACTTCTGTAATACAATTTTACGTGTTGAGGATGATTTTGATTCTGCAAAATGCAAGGCAACTTCACATGTAAGATGGACTAATTAACTGTCAATGCCAATTGCTGAAGCTCATATACCAACATATTACTATGCATTGAAGTAAGAAAAAAAAAAAAGGAAACGAAACATTCTAGTACAATACCAAGTCTGAGGCCGCTATCATAAATGTAAAGCCATGACTCATGAGCACCGGTCAGTATTTTTTCTATAAACTTACCTGTACACTTGATTCCTCATCATTAACACGCGAAATAATCTCCACAAAGGCATTAGTTGTATCCGCGTTCGGATTTGAAGCACATAGATCACGGATAATCTTGATCGCACGTTTGCGAACGCTTACTCCAGTATCCTTTATCCGTTCAGCGACTTTTTCAATATACTGTGACGGAAAGATGTAAATTAATTCACACAACACCACCCAAGAAACTGTCATAACTCATAAGATAACTGGATATGTCTACCAACCTTCAGGCCCACGTCAGGGTGTGAAGCAATATGCCTTCCAACAAGTTCAAGCGCAGCTTCACGAACAGAAATAGCTGAGTCACAAAACCTTCCTTCAACAGCAGATTGGACACGTTTGTCACCCAATACCTCAGGATCAGCTTCAACAATACTGCTGACCTATAGAGGAATTAAGGCTAAGTACTAATGGCTAGGGTCCAAATGAGAATGATACACATATATAGTTCGAAAATCAACGTGTACTCACCGCTCGTAAGGCCTTTGCTCTTATTACCGGAGAATTTTCTCTCAAGCTAGCCTGATAAGACAGTGGATGTTAACTCCAAGACATCTAATTAAAATGAAACATCAGGAACCAATCACATACCAAAAGGAGGGAAAGAATTTTATCAAATCCCCGAGAAAATGAGTTCTTCTGTCCAAGTGCCAAGCAAATTTTCTTAGCCCAGTCTCTAGATAATACCAAACCACTGCCAGAATCTCGCAGAATCTCCTTAGATTTCAATCTGGAAAGATAGTAGATAATCTTCTCCTGAGAAGGTTGGTCTTCTTTGTACCACATGCAGAGATAGAACCTGCAGACAAAATGGTAATCAATCTCCAATGACATTTGGACAACAAAAAACAAAGATATTACCATACCATCGAGAAAACAGGTTCCCATCATCTTGTGGCCCAGCTTCCTGGAGATGATTCAAAAGTATTTGTTGGACAGTGTCCACTACTGTCACCTCATCGGGTGTAGCAGATTTTTTCTTATGTGAGGTAGATGTTCTTTTGCTTTTTTCTTTATTTTGCAGCTCATAGTACGACTGTAACACACTGAGTTGTTGCTTGCAAAAGCATAAGGGCAAACAGAATCAGGCTGCAGGTTTTCCTGACTACCAGCCCCCATGCAATCTGAATGGAAACATCTCCCGCATGTGTCACATGCCATATTTACACCTCTTCCACCAAGACAAACACAACATTTATTTTTCAAAATTTCTGAACTATCATTATCTGCATCAGTAAGTTCTTGCAATATCCAAAGCTTCTCCTTGCTACAGATAACAGAATCACGCTTCAATCTTGATGCAATACCACCAAGAAGATCAATAGCAAAGCAGCGAGCAGAAATGTCCTTTGATTTCAATCCAGCATTTTGAAGCAGCAACACACAGAGAACCTATACAAAAGAAAGAGTACTTGAAGGCATTACATGACTACTAGAAACAGAAATTACAACTGTGAGTTATGAACTTATGATTACAAAATTACGCTAACAGCAGCTCATGTACTATCTCAATTTTAAAATAGCACTGTGAGTGATATTTACCTCAAGTATAGGGGCAGCAGCTGGATACTCGGGCAAATTTAGTACTGTTAGCAAGTCCTGAACAAGATTTTCTATAATCCCTTTGGCCTCTGACATATCTTGAGATTTAGCAGTAGTGAAACGTTGAAGCACATTGGTCCAGAAAAGGCAACAAGCCTCTGTTGCTGCTTCATGGCAGTTAATTGGATAACTAGCATCAACCGAGGCATCGATGATTGTGCTCCAATTTACAGTTCCCTTTAAGCTATCAGGAACATTTGCACTGTACTGAACCAAGTGAACTAGCAGGGCTGTTATCATCTGGATTTGCTTGTTTTCTTCATCAGCTAGAAGGTAAGTTCTAATAGCATTTTTCGAAAACTGTAACTTACGGACCAGCTGAAGTGTTTCATCAACCAAGTAACTCGGTGTTGCGTATATGATGAAAAAACCTGGCGAAGAGTTGAAAGGTAAGAAAGGAAATTGTTTGGACAACTGAAAGGGTAGAAATTATTGAGCCAACAAGCAAAGAGCTACCGTGCAAATAACACCGATCGCCTTCAATTGTAAAAGCTGCATATTGTCCACCAAGAATGTAGTAAAGCAGGTTTTTACTAACTGCAGGATACAGCTATCTGATAACCGCACTGTTATGAGTAGTTCTTTAAGAAAGCCCAATATCAAGCATAGTTTCTGCACAGCAGACTTGATAGAACCAGAAACTCTGATAAAGAAAAAGAAAACATTAGTTCCAACACTTCATCAAAAACTCGAGATGGAAACAAATTAAGCATAAATTGACCATGTACTTGTTTGCAGAAGATTTCCTCGCACTTAAATTAGAAGCAGTACGCCTCTTTTTGCTAGCTGGTCCATTTTCCATGTCTTCTTCATCATCATCTCCTAGATTTGACCAGTAGAGAAGTATATAATACCAAATTGTAATGTACAGAATTTAATCACAGGCAGCTAAGTTTAGTAATCGCCAAATGGTCGTTGTGGCTAAAGAACTAAATTAGTGCACACAGGTAAGCAGAGAATTTTCATCACATAAAACAATCTGTTGTGAAGGAAACAAGGAAATGACATAGTACTATATGTCCCAAGCCCCCAAAGAAGGTCTATATCCAACTTAGAAAAAGAAATGTGACTCCACAATCATGCAATGCCAAAGATAGAAATAACAGCGTGCAGAATTTTTATTTCGCAGGGTTCAAAAGATGGTATTTCAAGACTACCATCGTTTGTGACATTGCCAACTGGCTTGTAGAGAGCTCGGAAGGTTGGGTTACTTGCAGCCATACAATCCATTATCTGATGTCTTGAGAAATCAATAATTCGTTCAATAAGCTGATACAACCAAAGTTTCTTTAGTCAGAATCCTCAAAAATATTATCCCTAACAAGGAAGGACTTCAGAATGTGCATACCTCTTCTCGATAAAGCTGCTTTGGCATATCACGGTTGGTCATGATTGCTAACGCAGCATGAATGGACTCCAAAGCAGAGAAAACGGAGTGTTCAGCATCTACGGCACCAGCCTGAAGTCACCCAAGCACTAGTCAAGACTATAATATGCAGCATCTTTTACTGACGAATTAAAAAACAAATACCATAACTCACATTTTCTTTCACGTCTATTGATAAGCCTTGAGAACACCTGATCTGACGGTCTATCACATCCAATAGACACATAAGCGTATCCATAGGAATCTCATGCAACATCTGCTTCGACCGAACATATGTAATTTCATTTACAAGACGCTTAACATCATTCAGTGGAACTGATAACCAATCATCGCCATCTGCATTATCTGGGACTTCTGCTTTCCCACAGAAGTCCTCCACCAGCTCGCAGAAGTTGGCAATGACTTCTAGAATACATAAACCAAAACGGAATCAGCTGAATGTTTTGAAGTAAAAGGAAGAAAGATAGGACAAGTACAGATTAAAAAGGACAACCTTGACTATTAGGAATGCTGGGGCCAGAACTCGAAGCAGAATTATCGATTTCTTTCTTCCTTACTTTTGGTTTCCTTGAAGCAATTGAATCTGGTGTTAGTTCATTCTGAAACAGAAAGCATGTTAGAAGCAACACAAAATGGTCACAAGGAAATGAACGCTAGTAAGAAGCAAAACCATGGGTATTAAACTTACACGAAGATCCTCTCGGCGTGAATCGATGTCATCTGAAGGAAATGCACGCTCCTTTCGTGCTTTGTTCAGATTAGGTGCAAGATTTTCAAAATGCTTCTCGCGTTCTCGGTTTTGATATTCCTGGCCATCAAGGGAACCTGAAAAACTTGACCAATGTAACAAAGAATTACTTTATGGAGAATAAAATGTGAGCTCCAATGTTAGGTTGAACAGAAGTTGCACTGGCTAGGACTCTACAAACACAAACTAAGGTAAAACAAGCAGATAGATTATACAATAGCGCTGTGCTAAAAAAATCGAGTTGACATGATGAAACTGAGAGCCAAAACTAGCAAACTTGCAATGATATTGCAAGGATGAGAAGAGACAAAGTAGAGAAGACTTGGAAATTTGTACTTCACACTTCACATATGATACACCAGGAACAGTTCACATGCAAGTGTGTGCCAACAACAAAGCTTACAACAACAGCACACCATGCAAACTATCTCCTTCTATAGGGCCTTGTAATATCAATGTTATTAACAAAATAACATTTTAAGAAACAACCATTTATTTTCAAGTGTTTTGCACCCCAACTGCTCGGGATCGAACCCGTTTCAGGAGCTACACCCTATCGCACTCCCACCACCGCAATTCTTGGGTTCAACTCGGGGTAATGATTAGCTTACATTTTGTTTTTTCCTACAAAATTGAGGATCTGAATTAATTAGATTGTATTTCCATGTTTTCTTAGAGAAAGGATCGCCCCAGAGGATTGCTGAAATAGAAGGTAAGTAGCTGGAGCTAAAAATGGCAATTTACCCAGGGGTTTGGATATCCACCCGTGTGGGATGAGTATGGTATGATTTTTGACAATGGTAACCTTGTTAGTCATGGATCGGGTATGGGTATGATTTGTGCCCAATGAGCCACTCGAGTAATATGCAAATAATATGATTAATAATTTTATTGCATATGACATGTGGACTGTTGGAGATGTATCATATAGTGATATTAAAATTGTAAACCCTAACTCTCTAATTGTAACACGTAGCGGTTGTTGTCTAAATAAGTTGTGGAGTTTAATTGCTATTTCATGGGGTATTATTTGCACATGATGAGTGGACCCGATGAGCATGGATACCGATCGGGTACGAGCATCTGCATGATTTTCTAGCCCTGGATATCTTCGTGGGCGGGCGACGTGCCTCCTCGCGGGTATGCGTATGGGTATGGATTTGATATTGCTCGATCCATGCAAAACCTGACCCATTGCCATCTTTAGTTGCGCATATTTTTTTTATTAGTGCATAAATAGACATTTGCACTGACAACCTACTAGCATGTAACTAGTTGGTTCCATATAGACATACTTCTGCTACATGTGGAATTTGCCGTACTCAAGCATTTATCCGACGCAATGCAGCAAACACTCAGTCTCCAAGGGCAAGCAGGAACTTTAGAATCTAGATGCTCCTTGGTAGTATCTCTTTACAGATGTTGGTGCAGCAATAGAAGGCCTGAATTTTTTGAAGATATGATAAATATACCATAGATGGCACATTAAATCGTAAAGGTTCATGGTCCGCTACTTGATTGTAACTTGAGCAGTTCAGCCGTCCCTCTATTTGCAAATTGTCATCTATTTGGGATCCAGTTGGCAGGACGCTAATATGGCATGTCAAAATACTGATGGTGCATTCCCAAATTGAGCAACAAACAAGCATGCTGAAATAGATAAAGAATTGCAACATTACCATATTAATCTGAAAAAGACACAGTTCTTTATCTGCTTATTATCTATCAAAAACTGCATTTTCCAGCCCAAATTTAATAACCATTATCTTAACAAGTTACCATTGGCCAAATAAGAGGAGTAACACAACGATAGTATCGATGAAGATGGGTGATTATCTCCCAGCAATAACTGGAAAAACTCATTGAAAAGGAGACAATAAACAGCTGAAAATTGTTAATGACTGGAACTTCTGCAGAGAATAGAGCATGGAACTGTGTGGTTGTGTCATGGTGGTCTGACAGAAGCCATGAAGTGTGATGCTTGCGCAGAATTTTTTTAGGAAGGCGAGAGTGAAGTGGGCAGTAGATGGTTGGGAGGGAGTGTCTTTCCAACATAAACCTTGGGCTGAAATTGACCTTTCCACTTGAACTATCTCAGTCTACCGAGACCTAATCTGGAGACTCCAAGTTATTTTACAAGCAATGAAAAGATATCACAGTTACACAAGTCCTAAAGAGCCAAGTATTATAAAGGATTTACTTCATCTGTTTTCTAATGGATGAAATAAAGTTAAACAATCTTCGATCAAACTAGGGGGCCAAATGCATCAGCCATTAATGAAATATTTCTAATTCATTTAAAACATAGCATAAATCAGCGACCACTCCACTTGTAGATGCATATTCTGGTATATTGCATTCTATGGGGTTCAACTGTTGCAAAGAAAAGGGCCTATTTATGTGTGTTATAGCATTAGTACTAGATAATGCATTAAAGCAACAAAATAGTACAGGTTTGAAGCATGCACTAAATAACAGAAATGAACTAGGAAGCATGTGACTAGTTCTGTTTCAGAAACACTGAATAATGCCAACGCAAGAGCACATACAGGCAGTTGAGTTCAACAATGGACTGATGGACAACTAGGAAGCATGTGGTGAGTTCTGTACCGGGATAGCTGAATATGTCAACGCAGGAGCGCATACAGGCTTGAATGCAACAATAAAGTGATGGACCTACTGATAACACTCAAGTTAGGACTTGAGTAGCTTGCTTTATAGCAAGGAAACTATATACTCCATCCGTTCCTAAATGTAAGATGTTTTAGCCTTTTTCTAGATTCATACATATCTACATGTATCTAGACACATTATAGGGTATATGTTCACTTACTTTAGTCCGCATCAAGTCAATATGTGAAACATCTAAAACCTCTTATATTTAGGAACGTTAGACACCAGAGTCCATGTCTCAATCAAGCATCCCTGTCATGTCCATGCAATATTTGGTCAAACCCTGTCTGCTGTACCAGTTCATGGAACTGGAAGTACTTGAGGGACTACTACACAGAACACAGACACGTCCAAACAAAAAAGGGGCTAAAGCAAAAAACCCTGTATGATCACCTTATTAAAAGCCACACAGCATCGATAGGTTAGACACAAGCTTAGAACAGTGGCATTCGAAAATCTCAACCCGACGGCAAACTGCTTTGATGGAGACATTTCAAACTGCTAATGTTACACAGAATGTGTGGAGACTAAATTCCGTGCATTACGGCATCGAAAGCAAATGAGCATGTCCGTAGCTGCTTCACATAACAAAAACAAAATGACACACCACACCCGGTTTACCAGATTATGGAATGATGACATGGGCATCGCAGTTTTTTTTTCAACCGAAATACATGGCACAAAACTGAGTGTGTTCAAAACAATTTGATCTCTATCAGAGAAGCAGGTCCAACATGAGCAAATGAGATGCTACCTACCATGAAAAGTGACACCAACACACAGGCAGCATGATAAAGATGCGGCAGCATATAAGTCCAGTCCAAGTGAAACCATAAAAAAGTACTGTTCATGCAGATAGGCATTTGAGAGTTGAAGCTGGTAAGCTAAAAATAGGGTAGCTATCAAGTCAACCATAGAAGCTACTAGTAGTAACCTGAAGAGTTGAGACAGGTACCCAAAGTCCATTTCAACGGGCGGAAACATAACAGGCATTCTGTTAC
The DNA here is from genome assembly GCA_947311845.1 of Poa pratensis. Lineage (NCBI taxonomy): Eukaryota > Viridiplantae > Streptophyta > Magnoliopsida > Poales > Poaceae > Poa > Poa pratensis. The sequence continues at coordinate 16,171,408 of CAMZMU010000046.1, read as the reverse complement.
TACATGCTACTAGTAGCAAGCTAGCTGGAGCGGCCTAAGGGAGGAAGGCTCAATTGCCAGAGCGTTTACCTTGCGGAGGAGGAGGTCGGGGTTTGAGCTTGAAGGCGTCGGGTTGTACTTGAGCACCTCCCTCCAGAGCACGGAGCACTCGCCGGGATCCACCTCGACGTGATCCGCCTCCGTGAAACCCCTGCGTTGGGAAAATGGAAATGAGCGGGTCGAAATTCTCGAAGGGAAGGGAAGGGAAGGGAAGGGAATGGGTGACTTACAGGTGTGAGATGTCGGTGGTGGCGAGTATGCGGGCGATGGCGGCGGCCTGCATGATCATGTCGGGGCGGTCGGGCTCGGCGAGGGGCTCGTCGCGGTCGGCGCCGAGCGTGGCGGGGAGGGCGGGGAGCGGCAGCGCGGCGGCGGTCTCCGAGTGGACGGTGTTGGGCAGGCGGCAGGCGCGCTGGAAGCCGGCCCTCCCGTCACCGTCGCTGGCGCCGGGCGGAGGGTCCATGGCGGGCGAAACCCTAGATCGATTTTGAACCGGAGAGACAGACACTCGGCGAGCAGGGACTTGAACTGGGAAGGGAAGGGGATTTGTGGAGTCGCTTAGCTAAGCGTTTAGTAGTAGGCGGTGGTGCAAATTAGGAAGTTGAGGTGGTGGACTGGCCGGAGGAGGAGAGAGACCTGCTGCTCCGACGACCCAGCAGCTTGTGGGGGACGGAAGCACAACTACAGCTGCAAGTGGGTGGCCTTGATGGGCACAGTAAAGAAACAAATCCTTCATTGCTTGGGTCGGATCTCTCGTTCGGGTTGGTTGGGTTGGGTGGGCTTGGCCGAACAAAATTCAAAAGGCATTTCCGTCGCGAGTTTCGACATTTTCGGTAAGTCCGTGTTGGGCTCATGGGCTGCTGGGCGGACGTGTCACTTCGGTCTTCATTGATAAATAAAAGGCGAGATACAAAGTACGTATACACCAATCTTATAGAAATGGAAAGATAGGATAAACCTATGTGACAAACCAACGTCTATCCATCTTTTTTGGCATCACCGTAGCAGTCACCAAGGAAAAAATAGACAGATCACCTCTTCACCCGAGCTCGACGCAGTTCCATCGCTGATCATCAGCTTTTCGGACCTCCAATGTAGTTTGTCATAGGACAAACCATTGCCGTTGAAAGAATCAGACCGGGGCAGCATGTCCCCGGACACGCCATCAAACTTCAGCACTGGCACCCACTCACGACGATGTCGGAGTAGGGAACCAGAACCATCAGCCTTCAACCACGAACCCACCACAAGGTGCACCATCTTCCAGCTGTCACCAGTGCAGACCACCGTCTGCACGTACTCCTGGACGAATCATCTCTGCTTCACCTTGGCGCCGGAGACAACGCCGCAGCAACGGAGACAGAGCAGGAGGAAAAAACCATCTGATGGAGTCGTCGCCGCCGCCTCGCCGACACCATCCATGAACTCTAAAACCACCAATCTGAAAGATCGGCAAGCACATAGTGCCACCAACTCCGAGACGCCGCCATTAAGGACAACGCCGGTGTGGGAGAAGAGTTGAGGCAGATTTATTTTGCCCGGGCGCCGCTCCCACCACCCTAACGACGCGCCATGCCAGAGAACTCCTAGCCCTAAGTACCATGCAAAAAAGGGGTCCCCTCCATCCTGCCGCCGGAGCGGCAAGCGGAAGGAGAGGGGCCCAGCACAATCGCCGGAGATTGGAGCAGGAAAAAGCTTTTCCGTTGCCGCCGCCTAGGAGACGCGGAAGACCTGGCGAGGTTCAACCTTGTACGTTCTTTCTTCCTTGTCACTTCGGTCTTTCACGCCATTAGGTACGTGTGCTCCCCGGGCATATGTATCTTTCATCTATTATACGGAGTACTATATAAAAAGTAAATTACGGGCTCACCGTAAAAAAGAGAATTACTCTAGAAATTACCACAAAAATCAGAAAGATCTAACCGTTTATTTAACTAATTAGGTGATGCCAGCCAATGGATATTAGAAAAGTTACACAAAATTACCCACCAATGCCCTTACTAGCTAACAACGTTACGTACTCATCTATCAGAAAAAAGAGAGGAAAGACTAATCTAAGCCTTCTCGCATCGTAAAACGGGTAATTTCTTACCGGTCACGTACGAGAGACAGGAGAGAGGAGGCGATCGTGGCGGCGGCCTAGGGTTTCAACCCTAGCCGCCGCCGCTGGTGTTATCTGCAGCTTCTTCGTCGCCGTCGGCAAGGATTCGACGGGTCCTCGCCTCCTCTAGGTGCCGTTCTGGCACTAGAAGGGGTGGGGACCTCGGACCTGCGCACGGCGCTTTTCGAAGGTCCTTAATGGTAGAGTTTGGTTTTGGTCGTCATCTTCTTCGTTAATGGAGATAGTATCGTCTGCAATAAGTGATCTTCCACGCTTCGTTCGACGGCGAGATATCCTTCCCGACGTCAATGGTGGCTTTGGAAGATTAAATTTGTCTAAGTATGGTTCTTCAGATCTTGCTTCGTCAGATCAATCTTGGATTGTTTCTCATGGTTGTCGCGAGGAGGTTTGTCCTCGCAATATCTATCCCGGCTACTACGTCTTCGGCAATGGTGATTCGTTCTCTCGGCTCCCAACGACGTCGACAAAGTGGTTCGGTTATTTGTCCCTGAAATATCAGTGGTGGTACTCTTGCCGATGTTGCTTGATTAATTTAATGGCTGCGTGCGTGTACAAAGCCTTGGCATTGTGGCTTAAAATTAAAAAGGGAGAACCTTCGGTGGTATTCACAGGTCTGTGGTTTGGTGGTGTTGGCGTTGTTCTATGCCTGCCTTCAGAAAAATACAAGATTGTGTCATGGATGAAGAAAGAGCTTGAAGATCTCATAGATTTGCTAGTCTCTTTTAGTTTTGTTTTTGTAATCGTGTACTCTTTGCTGGTTTAATATACGTGGAAAAATTAAAAAAAAAAGCCTCCTCGCATCGTTTCCTCACACGCGTGCCTCCGCCGCCGCCGTATTCCTTTGTGCCTTCCGCCGGCCAATTCGTCCATGTGCAGGCGCATCATCAGAGCCAAAAGTTCCGATCTTGCTTGCCGACGTACATACCAGACCATCGGTGCACACGCAGCTCTGCAAAATATTCTGTGCGGCTGAAGAAGAAATTATACCGCCGCCATCTCCCGCACCGACCGAGGGGGAGGCAACGAAAAAAGATGCTGCCCGCGTCCATGCCCCAGTATGGCAGCGATCCTTGCTCTGAGGTATCCAGTTCTACAGGTTGGTAAGCTGCTCTCAATTTGCATGCAATGGCATTATTATTCTTTTAATCCACGAGAGACAAATCGATCTGCAAGGGTTTCAATTGGGATTTGATTTGAGGGAGAATCAATATTACTAACTATATAAAAGGAGTGTGATTTCTCGCTCCCTCAGCGCTCGTGCACTGTAGCTAGCTACAGTGTTGAACAGTGCTTTGATCTGCACCGTGTACTGACGATCGAACGGCCCCAGCAGCAGTGGCGGAGCTTGCCAAGTATGGATGGGGGGCAAAACAGAAATAATGGAAGCCTGGGGGCAAAAGCATGCATTTTCTTACATCCAAGTCCCTCCCCAAAAAAATTTCTTTGTTGATTTTCAAAGTCTGGGGGGGTGGCGCCCCCCCCCCCCCCCCGACATGCACATAGATCTGCCCGTGCCCAGCAGCATCTCCGAACAAAATTTGCAAAGAAGCCCCTCACAAAACCAGACACTGCTCCGCAGTCCACGATTCTAGGAGGAGAAGGACCTATTTGCAAATGGTCAAACCATTAGGGGCCCCGCTGCAAAACCAGCGCAGAACTCCCCTCCTTTCCTTCTCTCTCGCGCGCGGCCGAAGATCGGTCTCGCCGCCCTTCAGCTCCTCCTCCGACGAATCGACAGCCACAGTGAGCTCCGCCGTCATCCCTTCTATCTGCTCGCCAAGTATTGCTTTCCAGAATGACCGAAATCGCCGCCGAACCACCGCGGTTGATGTCGACGTCCGCACCACTGACATGTTCCCTTTGTTGTAAGTACAAACGCTCCATAGTGATGATACGTACATATTATTGAGCTTACTTTTACCATAGAAAACATTCAGATTAAATTGTATTGACGACATAAATGCAATTTATAGATTATTTTCTTATAGCTGATATGTGGTTTCTCTTAGTACGCCATATTTTAGTAATGTAGCCTGTAGAAAGAATAATTGGCTCTTCAGTTATCAAAGATTAGTTTTGCATGTTTTCCGTGATTTTTTTGAACAAAATTAGCTATTTCGTAATGGTACATATATTCTCATTGAACTGATTATGCCAAATTGATTTTATTTGATTTATGACTTTAGTTGTGCACAGGTGATGCATGTCATTGTTGAATAGATACCTACAGATATTTTACTGCTATTTGTGGTACACTCTGATATGCCAGGTTGTATATGGAACAATACTTCACTTCGGAAACTCATAGAAAAATGGTAAGTTATTATGCTGACCTCTATTTGAACGTTGGAAGGGGTCTGTACAACTACATACCTTATATTTTCAGTCGTTCCCTCCCTACAAATGTCTCAATGATTTTTTGTATTAAGACTTCAGGTATAAAGGGTCATATGTACATAGATCTTAGTAATTGCCTCATCGAACCATTGATCTGTTAGATCTTCATAGAAGTTGAGCACAATTCATAAAAGGATATATTAGTGATCTTCCTAATTAACCAAAATAGCCAAGCTATTATTACTGTAATAAAAATGAAACTATAATTTTTCCGACCTTGAACCATTCCTTCACATGAGAGAGTGTATCCTTTTCGACCTTTCCTATTAAAATCTATGCTAATATTTCTCCCAACTTTAACAAAAGATATAAATAAAGTCTTGCCTCTCCCCACTCGAGTTTCATGTTGCATGTTAATTAGGGAAGATTAGGTATTCGATACAATGATCAAACTGCAAACATGGTGTGAATTTCCACACAATAGATGAGATTACAGATTTATAAGTAAGACTGGTGCAAATATATACTCTTACAGGCATCACGAAATCTTCATTTGTTATTTCTTCCTTAGTGCCAAAAAAATGCCATCGGACAGATTCGCCAATTATGCCTAGCAAAAATAATTTGTGGCACATACGTCGGGCAGGGGTAGAACAGGACATTCATTTGATCACTTATGCTACATGCACAAAGGATACACTGTGACTTATGTAAACTGATAATCACACACAATTATTTAAATTTGTCGACATGGATTCATCCATAATATACAAATTGTTTTGAATGATAAAAATATAGCCTGGCTACTTTTAGATGATCTAATCATATTGAATATTATATGTATTCGCCTCATATAGTAGTATTTTACTAAATATATTTGTTTGCCACACCCATGGGTTAAGTTCCTAATGACCCAAGTAGAGAATGTTTAGTGTTTACATTTGTCTTGCACATAAAGATTCCATTTTGGATACATATAAGATTTTGTTTGTTCTAATTATCGGAGTTTTTTTATTAGGTTTTGGCTTGAAGTTATAGTTGTCAGAACCTAGCTACTATCATAGTTGGCGTCAAACACAAGAGCGATACCAAGCACAACATGTGCATAGAGCTAGCTGATGTTCCGTGATCCATAATTATGCCGAATGATGAAGCCACCTAAGAAGTATCAACGGCAACATGCTAAACTGTTATGAGATGAACAAAGCAATAGGGTTTTATGATTTGTATCAACAACGTGGATATACGAAAAATGCAGTTACAGTAACTTCAACTGGGTTTTGTAGAATATTACTTTGTTTGGAAATATTTCTACTGAGATAGTTTTACGGTATGATCAGAAAGATTAAGAGTTCTCTATATTTATGACACCCAAAGTTTTTTTTTTTAATTATGTCGGTCTAATGATTTAGAAATATATATTTGGCTCATGAGTTTTATGTCTTCTCCACGATCTAGTCAAATACAATTTTGTATCTTAATTAAATATTTTTTAAGTCTTCAAGATTTAAGTGGACGTTGCAGAGGTAGTATTTACTATTTTTATTTTTATTGATCGGATCAAAATATTTTTTCTGAAGTATTGATGTAATATGTTGATGTTATTGTGGATGTTCATAACAGGTTAGGCGGCATTCGCTGGTGCCATGGGATTTAAAAAGATTATTTAGTGAAGACATACAATAAACGTGATTGATTAAACTCTGGTATCAAGTTGGCATGGTGATGTTAGAGGACGACTAAAATATAGGAGTGGGATTGAAGAGTGGGGATAGCAAGAATAGTGTAAATGTAAATTGAAATAGAGTATTAGACGATGTTCTAGAATATGGAGACATAAGGTTTTAGGAGACTTCGTAGTATTAAATTACTTATATATTAAAATGATTCATGTTTACAAACTGGTGATATTTACCTAACAATACTTTTGAGGCGTCTATGGAATAATATTGATTAGATATAAATATTTTCTAAATTTATAGAACAATAAATTTATTTCTCGAGCACATTCAATGCACATAAGTTGCTGCCCTCGCATTTGTGAGAGCCACCTGGCTAGTTCACCTAACGACATGACTCCGTTGTCAACCGACACAATTATCCATGATCAGGAAACCTTGATCATCTGTTGCCCAACGGACTAGTTTAAATAGAGGCTACTAGAGACCTGGTTGTTTATATACCACACGTGTATTAATGTTTCCGCGTAATACAGTTATAGCATGGTATAAAAACATATTATGAACAATTGAGATATGACAAATAAAATCACTTTATTAATTGCCTCTAGGGCATATCTCCAACACCTGGGCCCTCTCGGTATTAAAAGGTATCCAATATGTTATGCAGACAATGCATGGTGAAGTTTCACCGTGTGGGATATCATAATACGGAAACGAGTAAAGGGAACTTGCCGGTTAACGAGATAGAAAAAGATGTAATGAATCAATGATTGATTCATGGTGAAATCCACGGATCTATATCTCAGGCGAAATTTTGGTATCGTGAGTAATGGGAATGATATATTAAATAACCAACAGGTTCAACAGAGTGTCTTCGCATAACGGTAGGAGTTATTCAGATCGTCCCGGGATCTGACACTGGCCGGTGATTGGATGGGAACATCCAATTATAGCTACACGTTATCGAACCTGTAGGGTGGACACGCTTAAACTAGGATTAGTTAGTTGTGTATATTGGTTGGTCTAGAACATGAAGAGAGTATCACCGACATAGTGCCTGCGTGATAGATATGGTTTTATCAGAGAGATTGTTTTGTGATAGAAGTTGTTATCACGGTCGGATTTATTCCGAGGGTTTATATATGAAGGAAATATTTTTCCGGGGTATTTTGTCAGCGGACACTAGGTGTCCTGGATCATATAAAAGTGTTTTATATGATAGGTAATTAATTCAATGAAATATTCTGTAAAAGGAAATATTCAAATAAGAATTAATTAGATAAAATATTATTTAATTAAATATTTATTTATTTAATTGATAAATAATTATTGAAAAAATATAAATAAAATTGGAGCCCACCATGGGGGCTACCAAGATGGGCCCTAGGGGGCCACCAAGGTAGCCGCACCACCAAGTGGTGGTGGTGGGCCAAGGCGCCGAAAGGGGGGAGGCTCCCCCCGCCGAAACCCTAATGGGCCATGCGGCCCATGTGGGGGGAGGCGACGGTGGTGGCCGAAGGCGGCCGGCCTAGGTGGGCCCCACCCGGCTGCGGTGGTGGATGAGGCGGTGGGGAGGGGAGTTGGAGTCCAACTCCAACTCCTCCTTCCCAAGCCAAATTGGGCAAGGGGAGTTTTCCCCTTGTCCAAACCGAGTTGGACTAGGGGAAATATTTCCCCTTGTCCAAGTCCCTCCCCCTTGGTCCATCTATATAAACCCCACCCCTCCTATTTGGAGGACACACAAGTTGACACAATTGACTCTCAAGTTTAGATCCCTTCTAGTTGGATTAGATGAACCTCTAATTAGAGGCAACCTATCTGATTAGACTAGATCTAATCTCTCTATCTCTCCTTCTCATGTGTTGAGATCTCCACCTTCATATACACCAATAGTGCTTCAAGCTTGGACGGCGAAGCCCTGCTGAACCTTTCTCGGCGTACACGTGCAAGCTCTCGGAGGGGTGATCCGTTAATCTCAACGGTTGACCCTCACTCTGCTGGATAAAGGTGACAAGGCGAGGAGGAGAAGGCGCCGGAATCTCTCTACCAGGCTTGGTTGAGGGAGATGGCGACATGCTACATCAACTACGTCATCAACACTTCTTCCGCAACTTCGGTGTTGGTAACGTATTCAATCTAGATCTTTGGATCTTCGTATTCGCATGTATCTTCATAGTAGATCTTGGCAGTTGTTGCGTAGCTTTACGGAAAAATTTAATTTACCATACACGCAACCCAATAATTATTTAATTAATTGATATTCATAGGAGGGGATTACTAAACCCTTTCTGTTTTTTTAGATCATCAAATCCCTTTGTACTTATCCCTTTCCAATCAAATTCTACTTTTTTATTGGACCCAGTTTTAAGGTTGTTATGATCACCCTAGATCAGAAACGGGGAGCAAACTGAAGAGGGAATGATCGTGCAATGGGAGTTTGCATAGACTATACCTATGGGCTCCGATTGAGGCCGTCTGCCAGTCATTGGAAAGCTCTCGGGGCATTAAAGTGAGTGGAATTCTAATTTTCTACATCTGGATGATTTCACATATGTTTCTTTATTTCTTTCGGTGTTGGCGCTATCCTTTCATGCCTATACGGATTGGACTACATTACTTGGTACTCTGTCTTGGTCTTATCCTTTTGTCTTCATGGGTTGTGGGCGTGTCGCTTGGGCGTCTTTATATCGGGAGTCGGCTGGACTGACCTTTATGTGCTGGTCGAATCCCGGGAGTCGGCAGGACTGACCTTTATCTTTATGTGCTGGTCGATTCCCGGGAGTCGGCACCACTGACCTTCTGCGTCTCACTGCTCGGCTATCCCGCCGACTTCCTTTTTTGTGTGTATGTTCGGACGAGATAACTCCGCTGCTCACCACCGTCGACAGAGGACGAGCAAGAAAGGTTCTCCTGTCATGTCTTGTGGCTGATGGCGTGAATCACACGCTCGTTGGGAGACCCCAAGAGGAAGGTATGATGCAGTTCAGCAGCAAGTTTTCCCTCAGAAAGAAACCAAGGTTATCAAACCAGTAGGAGCAGCAACTCTTCAAAAGGTTGTTGGTGGCTCGCACGGCGCAATACGGTCACCAACGTGGAATATGTACACGACACAATCAAACTACTTTGCCTCAACGAAACAGTGAGGTTGTCAATCTCACCGGCTTGCTGAAAACAAAGGATTAAACGTCTCGTGTGGAAAATGATGTTTAATTGCAGAAATGAAAAAGGAACAGTTTGCAGTTTGTGGTTGTTTAATCAGTGTAAAAGAATGGACCGGGGTCCACAGTTCACTAGTGGTGTCTCTCCATAAAAGATAACTAACATGCTGGGTGAACAAATTACAGTTGGGCAATTGACAAAATATTGAGCGCATGACAATGCATATATATGACATGGTGACTCTTATGATATTTAATTGGGCATTACGACAAGATACATAGGCCGTTATCCAACAGCATCTATGACTAATAATCCACCGCCGGGTTGTCATCCGAGTCCCCCGTTGGTATTAAGTTGCAAGCAACGGATAATTGCATTAAGTAAAGCGCGTAATGTAAACAAACACATATGCCCGTGGATAGCATCGTTAGGTTATCTCTAGTGGCAACAGCACATCCGCAACCTTAGAACTTTCTGTCACTGTCCCAGGTTAAATGGAGGCATGAACCCACTATCTAGCATAAATACTCCTCTTGGAGTTACAAGCATCTACTTGGCCAAAGCATCTACGAGAAACGGAAAGCATGCAAGATCTTAAATAACATATAAGATAATTGATAATCAATTTAACATAGTATTCAATATTCATCGGATCCCAGCAAACACAACATGTAGCATTACAATAATATGATCTTGATCATGTAGGGCAGTTCACAAGATCTAAACATGATGGCACAAAGTGGAGAGACAACCATCTAGCTACTGCTATGGACCCGTAGTCCAAGGATGAACTACTCACGCATCACTCCGGAGGCAGGCATGGCGATGTAGAAGCCTCTGGTGACAATTCCCCTCTCCGGCAGGGTGCCGGGAAGAGGTTTGAACCCTCCTGAACTAGGGTTGACGGCGGCGGCGTCTCTGGAACTTTTCATGGATTTTGCTCGGGTACTTAGGGTTTTCGCGTCGGGGGGAATAAGTAGGCGAAAGGGCGGCGGCTGGAGGCCCCGTGGGGCCCACACGCGGCCTCGGCACGCCAGGGGGTGGCCCGCGCCCTACCCGCGTGTGGGGCCCACGTGGCTCCTCTCCGTTGCTCCTTTGGTCCGTCAGGCGTGTTCTGAAAAAATAGGGACCCCCGTGTAGTTTCGTCCAATTCCGAGAATATTTCCAGACTAGCTTTTCTGGAATACAAAAACAGCAGAAAACAGGAACTGGCACTTCGGCATCTTGTTAATAGGTTAGTCCCAAAAAATGTATAAAAGTGATATAAAGTAGATGCAAAACATGTAGCAATTGGTATAAAAAAGCATGGAACATCAAAAATTATAGATACGTTTGAGACGTATCAGCATCCCCAAGCTTAGTTCCTACTCGTCCTCGAGTAGGTAAACGATAAAAACAAAATAATTTTTGAGGTGACATGCTACCATCATAATCTTGATCATATAATATTGCAAGGCACATGTAAATGAATGAAGTGATCCAAGTCAATGGTCTATAATTTGCTACCAAATAGATAATGAGTAAACAATGAATCACACAAGCTAAACGTTTTCATGAATAGTACTTTCGAGACAAGCATCAAACAGTTTTGCATAAGTGTTAACTCATAAAGCAATAGTTTCTAATAAAAGGTATTCAATCAACACAAAGGAAGAATTTAGTTTTAGCATTTGCTTCAACTTTCAACATATTTATCTCATGGATATTGTCAACACAAAGTAGTATAACAAGTCAATATATTGCATATAACGCATGTTGTAACAAAGTTGACACTAGTGTTTACTTGTGGAAGACAGAAAGAATAGGAAAACTGACTCAACATAAAAGTAAAAGAAAGGCCCTTCGCAGAGGGAAGCAGGGATTAAATCATGTGCTAGAGCTTTTAGGTTTTTGAAAGCATATAGAGATTGCATAAAATATTTGATACTCCTCCCAACCTTGCTAACACAAGCCATGGCTAACCGAATCCTCGGGTGCCTTCCATCAATCACATACCATGGAGGAGTATCTATTTTTGAGAGGTGTTTGTTAATTGTCAACGAATGGTAGCGGGTGAGAACAGTATTCTACCTGTCAAACGGACTTTTAAGAGCGGCTCCCATGAAGGACGTTATTTCTACCAGCAAGGCAGATCATCCCTCTTTCTCTTTGGTTTACACACATTCAGGTATTTCACTGTTTTTCATTGCTTACTGATGAATCAGGGCAAAAGTGTGAAGAGAATTAATTGGTTAAAGTTGTAATTAATTGGGACTGGGCACCCCGTTGCCAGCTCTTTTTGCAAGTTATTGGATAAGCGGATGTATATGCCACTAGTCCAGGTGTAAAAGTCCATTGAAAAAGAATAAAGAATAACCACACTAATTCCTCATGAGCTAGTAAACATTGACACAAAAAGGGAATAATAACATTTTGAATAATTTAAAGGTAGCACATGAAAAATTTACTTGGAGTGGCAAGGAAATACCACATATAGGTAGTTATGGTGGACACAAATGGCATGGATTTTGGCTCAAGGATTTGGATGCACGAGAAGCATTCCCTCTCAGTACAGAGTTTAGGCTAGCAAGGTTATGTAAGCAAACAAGAATATCAACCCGTACACCAAGTTTTATATGACAAACATATTGCAAACGTTATAAGACTTCATACCGTCTTCCTTGTTAACCAAACCCTGTTATTAGAAAATATCTAGACCTTAGAGATACCACCGATGCAAACCAAATTTTCAACAAGCTTTACGGTAGTTCTTCACTAATAGGCTTAACTCATGTGATGCACAATTTAATCATGATCTACTTGTTAACTCAAAACAATTGACAAGCATCAAGTTATCCATTAGTGATCTACAAGATTAAGCAAGTTTTTCCTTATACCAATTACCACATGCAACATTTTCTGAACCAACCAAACACCAATCAATTTATTTCATCAACTCTCCAAACAAATATAAGTGAAGCAAGAGAGTACTTTCTACAAAAGAAAGCTAATAGCTCTGACAAGAGATACATGAAAACAAGAGCTAAAAGCTGAACAGCGCTAGATATGAATACTCAACAAATATAAGTGAAGAATAGGAGTATTCTCATGAAAAAGCGGAGCGTGTCTCTCTCCCAATCAAGAATGCTAGGGTCCAGTCAAGCTTTATTGAAAATAAAAGTGCAATACTGAAAATAAAAGCACACAGACGCTCCAAGAAAAGCACATATGATGTGAAAGAATTAAAATATAGTTTCACTAGAGATGACCTGATAATTTTGACGATGAAGAAGGGGATGCCTTGGGCATCCCCAAGCTTAGACGCTTGAGTCTTCTTGAAATATGCTGGGGAGATCCATGGGAGCCTCCCCAAGCTTAAGCTCTTCACTCTTCTTGATCCTATTATATCATCCTTCTCTCTTGACCCTTGAAAACTTCCGTCACACCAAACTCAAAGTAGATCTCATTAGAGGGTTAGTGCATAATCAAAAACTCACATGTTCTATATAGACGCAATATGATTTGTTACTTTAAACATTAGCTACAGCCACTGATGTTATGTGAAGCTCTTCCACCCAAAAAAGAATTTCACTCAACACTAGTAAAAGAGAGAATGCAAAATAAAAAGGCATAATCTGTCTAAAACAGAACAGTCCGCAAGACGAATTTTTTCAAGGCACTTACGACGCTCAGATCGAAAACTCTGAACTAATGAAAGATTCAGACATTCATAAAGATTACGCACAAAAAATTTCAGATTTTTTAACAATCTGGTGATTTTAGGAATTTCGTACAGTGAACAGAAAAAATCTGTTTCTGCGCAGCAATCAAAATTAAGCATCGTCTTAACATTAGAGGCTACTCTTGGCACAACAATGCGAGAAAATAAAGATACAAAGGAGTTGCTACAGAAGTAAACATCCTACTTGACTAATACTGAAAATAAAAGATAATGGGTTGCCTCCCAAAAGCGCTTTCTTTAACGCCTTTTAGCTAGGCATAGTGATTTTTATGATGCTCACATAAAGATGAGAGTTGAAACGTAAAAGAGAGCATCAAGAGCATATATAAAACATGTTTAAATCTAACACTCTTCCTATGCATAGGAGCCTTGTAAGAAAACAAGTAAATGAAACACAAAGTGACTAGCATAGGAAGACAAAACAAGTGCAACTTCAAAACTTTCAACGGACCATTAGGTCTTAAAGCAAAATCATATAGAAGCAACACAAGAGAAAGCTCAAAACTTTCATCATAAAGAGAGGAAATTTAATAACATGAAGATTTCTATAACCATATTTTCCTCTCTCGAAATAATTTTCAGTAGCATCATGAACAAACTCAACAATATAACTATCACATAAAGCATGCTTTTCTTGATCTACAAAAGCATAATTTTTATTAAGCTCAAAATAGTGGGGTTCTCAAACCCACTTTGACAATGATAGTATAATTAATATCATTAGGCAAATAGGACCATCATCAAGAGCATTATCATATATAACATTAGGGAGCACATTTTTTCTTTCTGCAATTTCCTTTACTTGAGTCAAGGAGGATGTTTTTTCAAATTTATCAAAAGAGATATTTCAATAGAATCATCACATTCGACAATGTAGCATTCTTCCTCCTCAAAGCTAGGGGACTAAAAATAACATTTTTATCAAAACCAGCTTCCCCAAGCTTAGAGCTTTCCATGGCATTAGCAATAATGGTGTTCAAAGAATGTATGCTAATAACATTGCTACTATCATGATTGTTATGCAAATAAATTTCCATAGGCTTTTTAATTTTCTCTTCAAACACTCATGTCCCAACTCAAGATAAATTTCATAAAGCTCTCTCATGTTGTTTTCAGCCATAGGACTAGTTTCAAGGAAAGTAACCATTGATAGCAAGTAAAGAACTAGACATAATAACAAAACAAGGAACAAAACTAGACAAACCGAAATAAACTAGATGCAAGAAACTAATTTTTTTGTGTTTTTGATAATTGAAAGCAAACAAGATAAAATAAAATAAACTAAGCAAGACAAAAACAAAGTAAAGAGATTGGAAGCGTGAAACTCCCCTTGCAGAAGACTGCTGTCTCCGCGGCAACGGCGCCAGAAAAAGAGCTTGATGGCGTGAATCACACGCTCGTTGGGAGACCCCAAGAGGAAGGTATGATGCAGTTCAGCAGCAAGTTTTCCCTCAGAAAGAAACCAAGGTTATCGAACCAGTAGGAGCAGCAACTCTTCAGAAGGTTGTTGGTGGCTCGCACGGCGCAATACGATCACCAACGTGGAATCTGCACACAACACAATCAAACTACTTTGCCCCAACGAAACAGTGAGGTTGTCAATCTCACGGCTTGCTGAAAACAAAGGATTAAACGTTCGTGTGGAAAATGATGTTTAATTGCAGAGAATGAAAAAGGAACAGTTTGTAGTTTGTGGTTGTTTAATCATGTAGAAGAATAGACCGGGGTCCACAGTTCACTAGTGGTGTCTCTCCATAAAAGATAACTAACTTGCTGGGTGAACAAATTACAGCTGGGCAATTGACAAATATTGAGCGCATGACAATGCAATATATGACATGGTGACTACTATGATATTTAATTGGGCATTACGACAAGATACATAGACCGTTATCCAACAACATCTATGACTAATAATCCACCGCCGGGTTGTCATCCGAGTCCCCCGTTGGTATTAAGTTCAAGCAACGGATAATTGCATTAAGTAAAGCGCGTAATGTAAACAAACACATATGCCCGTGGACATAGCATCGTTAGGTTATCTCTAGTGGCAACAGCACATCCGTAACCTTAGAACTTTCTGTCACTGTCCCAGGTTAAATGGAGGCATGAACCCACTATCTAGCATAAATACTCCCTCTTGGAGTTACAAGCATCTACTTGGCCAAAGCATCTACGAGTAACGGAAAGCATGCAAGATCTTAAATAACATATAAGATAATTGATAATCATTTAACATAGTATTCAATATTCATCGGATCCCAGCAAACACAACATGTAGCATTACAATAATATGATCTTGATCATGTAGGGCAGCTCACAAGATCTAAACATGATGGCACAAAGTGGAGAGACAACCATCTAGCTACTGCTATGGACCCGTAGTCCAAGGATGAACTACTCACGCATCACTCCGGAGGCAGGCATGGTGAAAGGATCGAGTAGGTTGACTGGAGGGGGGGTGAATAGGCAACTACCAATTTTAATTTTCTTTTCAACAAGTTAAGGAATTGCTCAAATATAAGTTCTCTAGATATGCAACTAGGTGAACAATCCTATATGATGAGCAAGAGACTAGCTAACAAGATATACTAAACAAGCTAAGCTAGCAATACAAGTAAAGGTATATATATAAAGGATAAGCACACGGTGACACGGAGATGATTCCCGAAGTTCACTTCCCAATGGAAGCTACGTCTTCGTTGGAGCGGTGCGGGGTCACAAGTGATCCCCGAATAGCCGTGATATGGCACACCGTATCTCCTCCACTATATGATGCCCTCGAGGTCGGCAACAAACCTTTACAAGGATGAGGCACACTCCACAACCGAATTGGAGGCTCTCACCAATTCCCACGGCTACCAAAGCCGCAAGAATCACAAGGCCGGGGCACGTCTCCACAACCGAATTGGAGGCTCCCGGCTAGTCCCCGCGGCTCCCAAAGCCACAAGAACGACCAACGACCATCTCGGGTTCCAATGAACCCAAGATGCACAAGTTCCTCTAAGGAATGGATATGGAAATCAAATCGCTTTGGTGGAAGGGTAGATCTAGGTCAACTCTCCCAAGTCCTAGAAGGACAAGGTGTTTGAGTGGCTAGGGAGAGAGATCTACCAAGTTTAAGCTTGCAACAATGGGGGAGAGTATTTCTGGTCGTGGTACCTTTCCAATGTAGGAGAAGGTCTTTATATACTGCCCCAGATTTAGCCGTTGCAGACAGGCAAATCGGATAATCCGATTCAAGTCATCATCGGATTATCCGATGGAATCGGATAATCCGATCAGACAATCATCGGATAATCCGAACAGCGTCAGTGAAGAAATCTTTCAGTCCTTAGCAGAATTCCAGCGAAATCTTGAGAATCGGATAATCCGATTATTTCCAACTCGGATAATCCGAACATCTTCAGTGTGACATTTCTTCTAGTCCTTAGCAGAATTCCAGCGAAATCTTGATCATCGGATAATCCGATATTTTGCAATTCGGATAATCCGAACAACTCCAGTGTGAGATTTCTTCTAGTCCTTAGCAGAATTTCAGCGAAATCTTCAGATCGGATAATCCGATATTTTCAACATCGGATAATCCGGTTTACTTCAGCAAACAAAACTGGCTCTTTTCAACTCCCTTTTTGGTTTCGATGCAAAGATGTTTTACACACTTAAAACCTGCATCACTTGATTCACATGTTAAATTGTCACTAGTGTTGTTGCCTAACACACAAAACACAAGGGATTAATAAATGTCCTTTCAATCTCCCCCTTTTTGGTGTTAGATGACAACACTAGGATTTGCAAGGAAAGCATAGTTATATATTATCTAGATTCCCGAGCTTAAGTCATGAGAAGCTCCCCCTGAATGTATGCATATAATTAAATTGCATTGGAATACAAATGCAATACATATGGGAGGAGGACACTTCCAAATATTGAGGAAACTAGATGGAGACATATCAAAATAGGTTGAGTTGCGATAGAGGACTATACCTTGTGCATAATAGAGTAGAAATGAACCTTAGCACAAGAATACAACTCATAACCACATTAGAAATCCATATGTCTCATAACTTAAAGGTTCACACACATAAGTTCCACATGAAAACACAACACAAATAAGTTCACGAATAAGTTCGACATAAATGGACACAAGCGCAACAAGAATGGTAAAAGCATATGCTTGTGCCCGAAACCCATGCAAATCCCACACGGAGACCTAATAGAACTACTTCTCCCCCTTTGACATCGAAACGCCAAAAAGGGAAAAGAGCGATGCTACGACCCAAGTAGATCACTCCGTGGCAGAGGTATCATCATCATCAGTCATCACCATCCCCGTCTGAAGTCTCATAAGTACGGGCACGAGTGTAGGATGGACGGGAAGGGCCGGCAGATGCTGTCTCTAGCAGATGAGACTCAAGCTGAGTCCATGGAAACTGAGAGCCCTCGTTCCACTGAGCAAAAGAGAGAGGAGCAGACTCTGGAGGATCATTTGGGAGGCGAGGAAGGTGCTTGAGAATGTTCTCCTGCCGCAGATAAGTGTCATATTGTCCCCTCCTGATGTCAGCATTCATGCACAGAATGTTCCTCTGGAACCAGTTGAGTTTCTTGGGCGGAGCAAAGGAAGGAACCAAAGACGGACCGGTGGCACCACGACGAGCATCACCCATGAAGGAACCCGGGCAGGAGCTGCAGCAGCAGAAGATGGAATGACCTCTTTCCTCTTCTGATAAACCTTCTTGTATGTATGAGGCTCCAAATCATACCGGTTGAAGTTGTGGTTCTTCAGAGTGTCCTTGATGAGCATCATGATGTAAGGAGCATAGGGAATAGTGAGCCCACTGACAAAAGAGTCCCAGAACTCGTGAAAGATAAAATGCATCACATCCACTGTAAAATCCTCTTCAGGGTTTTCATTCTCAACAATTTTCTTAGCAAGGCAAAGCAGATTTGCAAGAGGAGCAACTATATTGTCATTGTTACCTCCACTGGGAGCAATAGTTGAGCGGAAGATGATCGCAAGCTGGTCATAGAGGGGTAGGAGGCCCCTTTTTTCACCAATAATTGCACCAGCCCCATACATATCCTTCATTATGTTTTTGTTGAACTTCTCAGTAGTGTGCATAAGTAACCATTGGGAGGAAGGTTGCTCTGGTAGGGTGCATAACCAAGAAGAGTAGACAACCGAGCAAAGGAGGATGTGCACTGAGTGCGACCCGTCATCCACTTCATGGTCTTTATGTGGTCATTCTCGATCACCAAGGTGGAGAAAAACTGCAGAATCATTTCCACATTGTAGGGGCATTGCTTCTCAATGAGTGAAACCAAGCCCATCTGTTCAATCACATCTGCAGCTTGAGCATAACTGGCCTTGGCCTTGATATCTCGCATTTTGTAGGGCTGCATCGGGCGAATAGGATGGTTATAGTGCTTGTAGATGTCTTTGTATATATATATCTGCTCCATGCACCAGAAGTTGGGATCTTCAATATCATCATCTCTTGGCATACTCGTATACCAGTTGGACTGACGGATTCGGGCATAGTCAATTTGGGGCATTGTCAAATAGTTGGGGCGAGTTTCCTTGAGCTTCTTGGTTCTATGGGCAACTTGCTTCTTCTTCATGGGTTGCTTGCCTTTTCTAGCATGTTTCTGTGGAGGACTACCTGAATCACGACTGCCGGAACCACCTGTGAGATAGAATAATAGATGGATAGCATAGATGAGTACACACAAGTCACAGAGCAAGGAATGGTACAAGGTACACTAGAAGAGCATCCCTAAGTTGAGTCTACTAAGTCCTGGACAAATCAAGATGTGGCTGAAAAATAGTACTGAACAATTTCGGATAATCCGATTCAGTGTGAATCGGATAATCCGACGGGTCGGAATATCCGGTTCAGACTGGATCGGAAAATCCGATCTGGATCGGCAGCAACAAAGTGATTCAAGTCCTAGGTCTAGCAGTAGATCGACAATAAGGGGGGCTAGCCTAGTGTTCTAAGTATCAATGGGAACCACAAACACCAGCCAAAACAACTTCTTCCAAAGATTTAGGTGAGGAACACCTAGGAGATGAGAGAGAAGAAGTTACCCTCGTCCATTGAGGAAAAAGCTTCGGTGAATGTGTTCCCGGGGAGGAGGAGCACCAAATCCGGCCAAATGCCGGAGTTGGGGCGGCCGGAGATGCTTGGGAGGAGCCGGGGAGAAGGGGGCGGTGGTTGTGGAGAGAGGGGGTCGGGGGTGGAGAAAGATGCTCAAATGAGCCCTTCACCCCGACCCCTGTTCTATTTGGAGACAAACCGCCAAATCGGATAATCCGATTTTACTTGAATCGGATATTCCGATAGTCGGATAATCCGAGCAAGTCAGAATCGGATAATCCGATTTTCAGGATTTCGTTAGAAATTCTGCCCAGCTACACCCGTTCTCCTCAGTTTCAAAATAGGACTTGTGTGCATAAGATGAAGTGTTTGTAGGGAAGATAGGCTTGGGATAAGATTGTCAAACTGACATTGGTACTCCACACTCAAACTTGCAAAAATCGAACACGGAAATGCCAAGATGAGTGGGTTTCCCATAAAACCAACAATAGGACCAAAATTCCAAATGATTTTCAATTAAGACCGAGAAGAACCAACTCTTCATAAAGAAGAGGGCGGTGGCCAAGGCCACCATGTATGAGTTTGTGGTGTGACACCGCGAAGATGTATCTCGGGTTCACGGCCACTACTCGTCATTTAAGCTCACAATTCATGAAATGAAAATATAGAGACAAAATGAGTTCTTACTATCGGCATAATGGGGGGAGGGATAGCCCAATGAATTAGGACCGCACTCCCCCTATGTCCATGCCTACACCTAAACCAAATAAGTATCGTCTAATATGGGTAGGTATGCAAGAAATCCACTAAATCCAATTGGATATGTCCACCACATTGAGTTCTCCTCTCAACTCCTTGAATCTTGCTTCACCAAGAGGCTTTGTGAACATATCGGCGAGTTGATACTTGGTGTTGACATACTTGATTGCAATATCACCCTTCTCAACATGGTCTCGAATAAAATGATACCGAATCTCAATGTGCTTGGTCTTGCCATGAAGAACCGGGTTGTGTGCAATTTTAATAGCACTTTCATTGTCACATAAAAGAGGCACTTTGTCACAAATGACACCATAATCCTTTAAAGTTTGCCTCATCCATAATAATTGTGCACAACAACTACCGGCGGCGATGTATTCGGCTTCGGTGGATGACGAGGCCACACAATTTTGCTTCTTGGAAGACCAACTCACAAGGGACCTACCAAGGAATTGGCATGTACCCGAAGTTGATTTTCTATCCATTTTACAACCCGCCCAATCCGCATCCGAATAACCAACAAGATCAAAGCTTGTACCATGGGGATACCAAAGACCATAGTTGGGAGTATCCAACAAATATCTTAGAATCCTTTTGACCGCGGTTTCATGACTTTCCCTAGGACTTGATTGGAATCTTGCACACATACCCACACTAAACATAATATCCGGTCTAGATGCACAAAGGTAAAGCAAAGATCCAATCATAGAACGATAAAGCTTTTGATCAACTTCCTTACCATCCGGATCTAAGTGAAGATCCGCCTTGGAGTCCATGGGAAACTTATATGGCTTGGCATTGTTCATATCAAATTTCTTGAGCATGTCCTTAATGTACTTGGCTTGACATAAGAATGTTCCTTCTCGGAATTGATGGATTTCAAAGCCAAGAAAATAATTCAATTCCCCATCATGGACATCTCAAATTCCTTGGTCATTAGCTTGGAGAATTGATCACTAAATTCATGGTTAGTGGAACCAAAGATAATATCATCAACATATATTTGGCATACAAAAATTCTCCATTTATTCTTTTAGTGAAAAGGGTGGGATCTATTACCCCAATTGCAAAGCCACGATCTACTAAGAACTCCTTGAGATGATCATACCAAGCACGTGGAGCTTGCTTGAGCCCATAAAGAGCCTTATGTAGTAAGTAGACATGGTTAGGAAATTGGGGTCTTCAAAACCCGGAGGTTGTTTCACATATACTTGTTCATTTAGTGGACCATTTAGAAAAGCACTTTTAACATCCATTTGATATAAAGTAATTTTATGAGTAGATGCATAGGCAATAAGTAAGCGAATGGATTCAAGTCTAGCAACGGGGGCATAGGTTTCACCGTAGTCGACTCCTTCGATTTGGGTGTACCCTTGTGCAACCAATCTTGCTTTGTTGCGGATGACTTGACCATTTGAGTCTTGCTTGTTCTTGAATATCCACTTGGTTCCAATGACATTATGGGAGGAGTCATTGGGTCTTTCCACTAAGACCATACTTTGTTGCGCTCGAAGTTGTTCAACTCTTCATGCATAGCCGCAACCCAATCCATGTCTTCAAGGGCATCATACACCTTGAGAGGTTCTAAGCTAGACAAGCAAGAGACATGACCACAAAAGTTAGCTAATTGATTGCGTGTGGACACACCTCTACGGATACTTCCAAGGATATTTTCTTTGAAGTGTTGTTGGTAATCCAATGTTGATGCACGCCGGATGACCCGGCGTTCCGAGGCTTGACCAATTGTTTCACCAACACGAATATCTTCATCATTTCCTTCATTTTGCTCATGGTCAACCCGAAGTGGAGTTCTTGGGGTTGTGGGTTCATTATGTTCTTGTTCACCACTAGAGTTGGGTGGGTCTTGACCATTTTCTTGATCTACATGTTCTTGTTCTTGATCATTGATATTTGGTTGATCACTTGTTGAGGTAGATGGCTCAACTTGGGTAGAACTTGTTCCTTCTTCTTGAGTAGGTCCTTCAATAGGAATTAGTTCTCCAATCCCCATAGTTCTTATGGCTTGAGATGGAGCAACATCACCTACATCATCATGATCAATATGCTCCGCTTGGGAGCCATTATCCTCGACAAACTCCACGTTCATAGATTCTTCAACACACCCGGTGGATATGTTGTAGACCCTATAAGCATGAGACTTTGCGGCATATCCAACAAATATACCATCAAAAGATCTAGATTCAAACTTAGCAATTTTGCAACCTTTAATGTAAACATGGCATTTGCATCCAAAGACTCGAAAGTAAGATACATTTGGCTTTTTACCGGTGAGAGTTCATATGGTGTCATGTTCTTGAGAGGACGGAAAAAGAGCCGGTTTGAGTAATGACAAGCGGTGTTGATGGCTTCGGCCCAAAAGTTGTATGGGGAATTAAATTCGGCCATCATAGTTCTTGCCATATCAATAAGAGTGCGGTTCTTCCTTTCGGCAACACCATTTTGTTGGGGAGTATATGCAGCGGAATATTGGTGTTGAATGCCCTCCCCACTTAGGAAATCATCCATAGTGTAATTCTTGAACTCCGTACCATTGTCACTTCTAATTGCCAAAATCTTGGAGTCATATTGGCGTTGAACTAGGGTTGCAAAATCAATGAATATCTTTTGAGTTTCACTCTTCTTCTTGATGTAGAAAGTCCAACAATATCTTGAATAATCATCCACAATCACCAAACAATATTTCTTGCCACCAAGACTATCATATGTGGGAGGCCCAAAAAGATCCATATGAAGGAGCTCCAAAGGCCTCTTAGTGGAGATAATGGTCGTCTTGGGGTGATTCTTCTCATGCATCTTTCCGGCTATGCAAGCACTACAAGGACGATCTTTGGAAAAATTAACATCGGTTAGTCCTACCACGTGTCCACCCTTTACAAGAGTTTGTAAATTTCTCATACCGACATGGCCAAGTCGGCGATGCCAAAGCCACCCCTTGTCGCCTTTAGCCATTAAACATGTAGCGATTTGAGTGGTCTCTTTTGAGAAATCAACCACATACAAACCGTTTTCACGAAATCCAACAAAGGCGACATTGAGTGTTTGAGTGAAAAGGATGGTCACGTGGTATTTATTAAAAATAACGGTGTAACCGGCATTGCATAATTGACCAACGGAAAGTAAATTGTATGAAAGAGATTCGACAAGGAGGACCTTCTCAATGGATAACTCCGGAGTGATCACCACTTTACCAACTCCCACTACCTTGAGTGTCGGGGGCTGCCCCCGGGTAGGGCAAAGATGATGAGTTATGAGCAGTTAAGGTCTAACCGGATCAAGAGCCGGCTAAGTTATCCGGGTCGGATCTCAAGGCGATTCGGTCAGTCCTACTTCAAGCCAGTGAAAGAAAAGACCAAAGGGGATCCGGTGAGGTTTAACCGGATCCAGGAAAGAAGAGCCGGCTAAGTTATCCGGGTCGGTCAGGAAGGACCCGGGTAGGGCAACTCGGATGATGCACAGGGGCCAAGTAATGTCAGTAAAAGTCACGGGCACTGTAAGGTTACTGACCGGGGCTCAGAAGACAGCAAGGTGCTGCCACAGGTTTTCCGGGTCACAAGCCCCTAGGCGCTGACTCGGCCTATTCGGGAAAGGGGCAGTGGCTAGGCTACTGTGGTCTACACTGCCTTAAGCTCAAAGAGGAAAGATAAGCCTGTGGTGAACAGAGGGTGAGCTGGGCTGAGTGACAGTGGCCAGTGTTTGTCCTGTTCTCCTTGTCCATGCCATTGTCCTCTGCGGCCAGGGGCAAAAGGGTAATTCGGTTACTGTATATAGGCAACACCACCTCCTCTGTGGGGAGGATCGACCATTGTGAGCATCATTTCCCCCCCAAGCTTCATCTTCTACCTAGAGCCCGTTCCTTTGTTCATCATACAGCTCAAGGAGCGCTCTGTACTTGTAAACACTTGAGATATAAGAGAGTAGGCTAGAGCTGCAGTAGGGGTGTTACCTCCACAAGAGGGCCCCGAAGCAGGGTACATCGTGGTGTTCTTCGCTGTTCTTGGTTTGCTTTGTTCTTGTTGATTCCTGCGAGGTTCTTGTTTGGTCTTCATGCGTGCTTCGTAGGCGCGCAAACCCTCCCCGGTTCCCCCAACGCCCAAGCGAGCCCACACTTAAGCCATACCCATGGCATCTGCCGTGACACCACCACGACAGTTGGCGCCCACCGTGGGGCAAGCATTGGCGTTGGCTGGGGTTTCCATCCGGACGGGCTCCGTCACTGGTGCCGGCGAGCGGGTCCTCTCCGGGCTCGTGTGCAAGCTCGGCGAGTTCAACTTCATCAGCGACAACGCGGGGTGCTTCTCCAACAAGCCCTTCCCCGCGGATGGCTTCCTCATGACGCTGGGCAGCTTCGTCACCTACGTCGCCACCGAGCCAGTTCGCGAGTACCCGGCGCAGGTGCTCGTGGCTGCGGATCCTCCCTCTTTCCGCGCAGCTCGCGGAGGGCGTAGCGCTCGCCCTGGGAGCAGCGTGGAGGTCATGGTGGCTGCCGCAAACGCTGCTGCAGGCAAAGGAGGTGCCAGCACGAGCGTGCCAGAGGAGCTGGCCACGCCAGTCGATCCGGATGACATGCCGACTCGGACAGCTAAGTTCCCTAAGGAGAAACCCGATCCGGTTGGTCCCCTTGGCACGTCAAGCAGGGGTGCTTCCTTAGAGGGTATCTTGGAAAAGCTAGCTCGGCCAGTGGCTCCTGGAGCAAATGTTGATCTTACTGTAGCTCAGCTAGAGGCAGAGCGCCTGAGGTTGCAAAAAGAGGCTCGGTTAGTGATAGAGTCTAGGCAAGAGTTTGATAGAGACCTGAGAGAATACAATGCTGCCAATGGTATCACAGATGGCTTTACTCCTGTAGTGCACCGCTCGCGCAAGAAAGCCGAGCTACGTAACAGAGGCAAGGACCTCAACGACGAGTTGGCTAGAGCTGCAGGTTCGAGCTCAAGTAAAGCCACTAGTCATAGGTCCGGAACAGGCAAGCCGGTTTATAGCTCCCCGGCTAAGAATCTTAGGGCTGCAGCAGCAGCGCGAGCTGAATTAAGTAACCTGACCGGGGATGCTTGGCGCAAGCAGGCGGAGAGAGTGAATGAGCTAGTGGATGTGTGCAACAGGCAGAATGAGGCCTACAGGAAAGCTAATCCGGATGCTGGTGGTTCCCGGGTAGTTGTCTCGGTTAGGGCTGCTAGCCAGAAGTCTAAGGGGCAAGCGTCCTCTCCGCATGTTGGGATTGACCGAGCCCAAAGTGTGAACTCGGGTAAGAGCAAGCAGCTGCAAACTTATGATGCGGTATACGCAAGCAAGCAACTTGCAGCCCAAGGAAAAGGCGGACAAGGCAGAAACAGTGGTGGTCAAGGCAATCCGGGTACTGGAAGGGAGAATTCGGCTGGCCGAGGTCAACCGCCTCGCCACCCCGGACAGCAAATGATGGCACAGGTGCAGCAGCAGAGTGGTGGCCAGGTGGGCTACCGTTATGACGATGGCAATTCGGCTATGGCGCGAGCCGGATACCAGACGTATGACAATGCACTGGCGTCGAGACTGGGGCCTCGGATGTTGGATCCGGATGATCAGCGTCTCAAATTGGACAGAATCTACCAGTCCGAGAAGCTGGAAGAGCAGGGCCCACCGGGTCCACCATGCTTTGGACCTCGGATAATGAATGAGCCAAGTGTGCCTTTGTTTCAGCTCGGCCGCAACACGAAGCCGTATAATGGGAGCACCAAGCCACAGGATTGGCTGACGGACTATGTATCATCAGTGCACATTGCGGGGGGCAATCGCCGATGGGCGGTCCGGTATCTCCCGCATATGTTAGAAGGTCCAGCCCGGATCTGGTTGAATAACTTGCCGCCGGGTAGTATCAATTGTTGGATGGATTTGGAACAGGCGTTTAACAGCAACTTCTCCAGCACCTACAAGAGGCCAAACCGACCTCAGCTCCTGGCTGCGTGCAAGCAGGAAGAGAGGGAGACAGACCGAGAGTATTTGACTCGGTGGAGCAACATGCGCAATTCTTGCGAAGGTGTAGTGGAGGAGCAGGCCATTTCATGGTTTGCACAGGGATGCAGGCATGGTACACCACTTTGGCAGAAACTCCAAAGAGATATGCCGAAAACCCTGGCAGATATGATCCGGATAGCAGACACGTATGCGCTGGGTGATCCAACACAGCCCGCATTGGATGCAGTGGGAGCAAACAGGAGGCAACCAGTTAATAACCGAGTTGGACCATTAAGGCCTAGTGACCGACATGAATTCGGTTACAAGAGAAGAGATCCGGATTACAGATACGGTTCTGATCAAGTTGCTGCGGTAAACATGGATCAACCCGGTGGAGGAGATGCGCAGAGGCAGAAAACTGATGGTCCAGCTTGGAGGCCGAATCAAGGTGCTTGGCCGAAGAAAGTGTGGGAGGGACCAAGTCCACCTCTGACTTTTGAGTCCAGATTAGATGGGCCTTGCTGTTATCACACCACCGATCCGCGCAAACCGGCTAATCATTCGACCCGGAACTGTAGTTGGCATCACCGCATTCAGGCGGAAGGTCAAAGAGGACCACCTCAAAGAGGTGCTCCTAGACCGAATTTCAGGCCAAACATGCCGCTAACCGGAGCCAATGCGACCCCGGTCAACGCTGGAACTCCAAGGCCAGCAGCAACGAAGCCGGTTAACCTGGTGAACATGGGAGGCAGTGACAATGGTGATGGCCCAAGTAGGCAAGGTGGATACCCTGGGAATGATTACAAGGAAGCACATCAGAGTTATGTGGTTTTCGTGACCGAGCCAACTGACAAGAAAAGTCAGTTGAGACGAGCAAAGGAGGTGAATGCCGTGATGCCAGCAGTTCCAAAGTACTTGAACTGGTCTGAGCAGGAGATCACTTGGAGCAGGGCGGATAACCCAAGGATCATGCCAAGCCCAGGGAACTATGCACTGGTGGTGGATCCAACTTTGGTTGGACCCAAGCTGAACGTGAAATTTAGCCGAGTCTTGGTCGACAATGGCAGTGCCATAAACATCATGTATCGGGACACAATGATCAAGTTGGGTATTTCGCCGAATCAGTTGCAACAGAGCAGCTGTACTTTCCATGGCATAGTACCCGGGGTATCTTGTTCCCCCATGGGTAAGATCTGGGTAGATGTGTTGTTCGGTACCAGGGACAATCACAGGCTTGAGAGTCTCGAGTTCGAGGTGGTGGATTTGGAAAGCCCATACCATGCTCTGCTTGGCAGGCCAGCATTAGCCAAGTTCATGATATCTACTCATGTGGCCTACCTCAAGATGAAAATGCCTGGCCCGAATGGTGTTATCACCGTTGCGGGAGACTACAAGAAGGCCATACAGTGTGCTACAGTTGGTTCCAACTTAGCCGAATCACTGGTGATACAAGCTGAAAAGAGCAAGATGCACGAGGTGGTGGCAATGGCGAAGTCGGCTCAGTTAGGCGTGCTGGCCATGACCAACCCGGATGGCGGCGCAACCTTTGAAGTGCCCAAGGAGACAAAGAAGATCCCCATTGACCCGGAGAACCCAGAGCGCATGGCCATCATTGGAGCCGGTTTGGGCGAGAAATAGGAAAGCGCGCTCTGCCATTTCCTCCGTGAGAATCGGGATATCTTTGCATGGTCGGCTAAGGACCTGCCTGGTGTTCCGAGGGAATTGGCAGAGCACTCTTTGTTTGTCAGGCCAGAAGTAAAACCGGTTAAGCAACCGACTAGGCGTCTCTCAGAAGATAGAAGAAAAGTGGTGCTCGATGAGCTGGCTAAGCTACTGGCAGCCGGATTCATTATGGAGGTGCTGCATCCAGACTGGATATCCAATCCGGTTCTGGTAGAGAAGAAGAAGGACGAACCAGCTGTGGTCAAGGTGTGGCGCATGTGTATAGACTTCACCAATCTGAACAAGGCGTGTCCGAAGGATCCATTTCCTTTACCTCGGATTGATCAAGTGATCGATTCCACTGCTGGGTGTGAGTTGTTGTCTTTTATTGATGCGTACTCTGGTTTTCACCAGATACCACTGAACCCTAAAGATCAAATAAAGACTGCTTTTATTACCCCGTATGGGGCGTATTGCTATCGTGTCATGTGTTTCGGTTTGAGAAATGCCGGTGCTACTTATCAGAGATGTATGCAGAAATGCCTACACTCCCAGATGGGCAAAAATGTGCAGGTCTATGTCGATGATATTGTTATCAAAACTAAAGAGAAACATACTCTCCTCGGGATCTCGAGGAGACATTTGTGAACTTGAGAAAATATCGGTTGAAATTGAATCCGGATAAATGCACCTTTGGTGTCCCGGCTGGAAAGTTGCTTGGCTTCCTTGTATCAAGCCGAGGCATTGAAGTTAACCCGGCTAAGATCCGAGCCATAGAAAACATGAAATTGCCTAAGTGTCTAAAAGATGTGCAAAAATTCACCGGGTGCTTAGCCTCATTAAGCCGGTTTGTGAGTCGGTTAGGAGAGAAAGCTTTGCCCTTATATCAATTGATGAGAAAGAGCACCGGGTTCACATGGACCCCACAGGCAGATTCGGCTTTCAATGAGTTGAAAAAGATGTTGTCCACTGCTCCAGTTTTGGCATCACCTTTGCCGAGTGAACCGATGTTGCTTTACATTGCGGCCACTAACCGGGTCGTAAGTGTGGTTATTGTGGTAGAAAGAGAGGAAGAGGGCAAATCCGTGCAGAGGCCGGTGTACTATTTGAGTGAGGTGATCTCAACTTCGAAGCAAAATTATCCTCACTACCAGAAGATGACATATGGTGTGTACCTGGCGGTCAAGAAATTGAAACATTACTTCCAAGAGCACCCGATTACAGTGGTGTGTGAAGCTCCAATTGCGGAGATCATTGGGTGCAAAGATGCAACTGGCCGAGTTGCCAAATGGGCGATAGAAGTGTCTCCTTACACACCGCATTATGAGAGAAGAGACGCTATCAAGTCTCAGGCTTTGCCGGATTTCCTTTGTGACTGGGCTGAGATGCAATATGAGCCACCTAAACCGGATTACAATTACTGGAGGTTGCACTTTGACGGTTCCAAATGCAAAATCGGGCTAGGTGCTGGAGTGGTGCTCACATCACCAAAACAGGATCAATTGCGATATGTATTGCAGATTCATTTCTCAGCGTCAAACAATGTAGCCGAGTATGAGGCACTGATCCATGGGCTTAATGTGGCTCGGGACATCGGCGTTCGCCGAATTGAATGTTTCGGTGATTCGGATTTGGTCGTACAGCAATCTTCTGGAAATTGGGATGCTCTTGATGCCAATATGGCACTGTATCGGTTTCATGTTCAGAAAATTTCGGGATTTTTTGAAGGCTGTGAATACAAGCATATACCTCGGCTGGAAAACCAAGCTGCAGATGTTCTGTCAAAACTCGGGTCGTCTAGGGAGGCAATCCCACCCGGAATATCCTTGAATCATCTAAGGGTCCCTTCAATCAAACCGTCGCCTGATTCCGAGTCGATTTTTATTCCCAAGCAAGAATCCGAAGCTATTCCTATGAATGTTGACGTTGAGTATATCGAGGAAGACCCGGGGACTGCATGCCCGGACTCGGGGACTGCTCACGCAGATTCGGAAAATGCTAACCGAGTCTTGGGAAAGAGGAGTAGAGATGATGATGCTAACCGGATTGTGGGGAATGGACAGAAGCTGATAGAAGAGATAATGGCGGCCAAACCTGTGGAAGAAAATGAGCACTTGTTCCCTTTGCATCCAGTACCAGAGTGGGCTGAAGAGATCATGAAGTTCATCGAGGAAGGAAGCTTGCCAAGCGATGAGACCAAGGCTAGGCGTGTCCAGAGGAGATCCAAGGCTTATACCATCATCAACAAGGAGTTATACAAAAGAAGTGTAACCGAGGTGTTGCAGCGCTGCGTGGAGCCAGCAGAGGGCAAGGAGATGCTCCTAGAGATACACCAAGGTGAATGTGGACATCATTGCAGTACAAGAGCCCTGGTGGCTAAAGTGTTCCGGCATGGATTTTATTGGCCCACTGCTCATGCAGATGCGGAGGACATAGTCCGCAGGTGTGAAGGATGCCAGAGATTTGCTAAGCAAACACACTTACCCGCATCGGCACTGAAGACAATTCCTATTACTTGGCCATTTGCGGTGTGGTGTTTGGATATGGTGGGAGATTTCAAGCCGGCTAGGGGCAACATGACACATATGCTGGTGATGGTGGATAAGTTCACCAAGTGGATAGAGGTGAAACCAATACGGAAAGTGGATGGCCGTTCGGCTGTAATCTTCTTGAAAGAAATCATTTTGAGATACGGATACCCTCATAGCATCATCTCGGATAACGGCACAAACTTTGCTGTCGGAGAGTTTGCCCGATTCTGCATGAATAAGGGGATCCGGTTAGACATAGCCTCAGTGGCACATCCAGAGTCCAATGGGCAAGTGGAAAGATCAAATGCTCTAGTGTTAGCCGGCATCAAGGCTCGTCTCATTGAACCATTGTTGAAAACTCCAGGGTGCTGGATAGATGAAATCCCATCAGTTCTATGGGGTCTAAGGACTACACCGAATCGGTCGACAGGCTATACGCCATTCTTTCTGGTGTATGGGGCAGAAGCTGTCCTACCCACTGACATAGAATATGATGCACCAAGGGTGGCAATGTACACTGAAACCGAGGCAAAGGAGGCCCGGGAAGATGCAGTGGATCTGCTAGAGGAAGCAAGAGAGTTGGCCCTGTCTCGGACAGCAATATACCAGCAAAATCTCAGGCGTTATCATAGCCGGAAAATCAGTCCTCGAGTGTTTCATGAGGGTGATCTAGTGCTGAGGCTGGTGCAGCGCAGCAAAGGCCGACACAAATTGTCACCTCCATGGGAGGGACCATTCATTGTGAGCAGGGCTATGCACAATGACTCGTACTATCTTATAGATGTACAGGAACCAAGGGAGGATGGCTTGGACAGACCCGGACAGGAAACCAAGCGACCTTGGAATGTAGCTCTGCTTCGACCCTTCTACTCTTAAAGGGCGCAATGTATGTATTTCAATTTATCATGAATGAAATCGCAGTAATCCGAGTCTGGACTCGGGGACTGCTTCGTCCTTATGCGTGTGTTGTTTATTACGGCTTTGTTTGTTGCCGTTCATGTGCCGAATCGCTTTGAACCTTGTTCTGAGTTTCAGTAATGTATGTTGTGTTGTTGATCTCGTGACTCGACTGACAAACACCAAAATGGTAGTCAAGAGCAGAGATGAGGAATATGGGAAACATGAAAATGGACACGGGGACTCGGTCCAAAACCGATTCGGCACATGTCGTTTACTAACCCCTGTTATTTATTTTTTCGTTTATGTTGAATGATTCTAAACCACAACTCGCATGTTTCAAGTACTGTATGCTATGATTCCTATCTTGTGACTCGACTGTCAAAACACCCAAAGAGGTAGACAAGAGCAAAGATTTGGCAAAAGTAGTAAACAAGAAAACAGACTCGGGGACTCGGTTTAAGATGATCCAACATAAACCTTGTCCGGATCACGTTAAGCATGATAAGCATAGTCTCGAAAGAACTTAAAATAGTCTATTACATCTGCTCCCGGCATACCGGGGATTTAATGTTTTTGTTAAGTACTTCAGGGGGCAGCGGACTCGGTCGCGGCAGACTCGGTCATAGGAGTTTCAGTTGCGGGAACTTCTGTGGGAGGAGCTTCGGTTAGCGGAGCTTCGGGCGCGCGAACCTCGGTTACGGGTATTTCGGTGGAAGTGGACGCGGTTACGAGAGGTTCTGTTGCTGGAGCAGATTCGGAAGATGGTGGCGCTCCGGAAGTAATCTTGACTGGAGAGCTTGAAGGATGGGCGGATTCGGAAATTTCCGGATCGCGTGAAGCCTGTTTAGTAATCACAGTCAAGTTAGTGGCTGAAATCACAAAAGACTCGGTTGGAGTTTGTTCGGTGAGCTTGGCCGAGTCGGAGGCTGGTACCTTGCTGGATTTTTCTTCATCAGACTCGCCCTCTGAGTCGGCATATTCTTCAGCGGAGGCGTCGTCTGATTCCTCTTCTTCAGTGTCTTCTCCATCCGAGTAGACTGGAGCCTCCAGATCAAGATGCTTGGTGCGTGCAAATTCGGCCATGAAGTTGGCGGCTTCTTCACGGATCTTGATCCGGATAGGGTCTGTAGCCCATGAAGAACCCTCGCGAAAGGAGCGCACTTTGGCAAGGTCAATCAGCTCGTACCAGGACATGATGAATAACAAAGCTGCGTCAGCACCAGCGCGGGCAGACGAAGACCTCCACTGTTTTAACCGGGTCATTGCTTGATCCAGGTCTCTGATCAGCTCCTCCACGGGCACAACTTGCCGCGCTTCAGGAAACAAGATTCGGTGAGCCTTGAGACTTGCATTAAGCAGACCAATGTGGGAATCCTTCAGAGGAGCAATCCGAGCCTTAAGTGCTGTAATATGATCTTCGATGTCCCATGTCTCGGATAGGGGAGCCTCGGTTAATTTAGCTCTCTCAGCTCGGGCGTTTCGCACAGCCTTGGCGGCTTGAAGCCGAATGCTGGTAAACTCTCCTACAAACAAATAAGCTAATACTGAGTTCAGCAAGAAGGAACACAATCATATGTATCGGTTAAGAGCAGAAAGAAAAAAGGGGATTCGGTGAACTTACGATCCATGTCATCGTTAAGGCTAGCAAGTTGAGCCAGCCATTTCGCACTGGCCGCTTGGTGAGCAGCCAGTTCTTCTTTAGCAGCTTTCAGTTCAGCTTCAGACTCGGCCACTGTGGTTTGAATCTGCTTATCCATTTCGGCTCGCCTCTGTAGCCCGGCGTGCAAAGTGTCTCGCTCCTTCTGAATTGTATCTTTCTCCTTTTGGAGCGTGTCTCTCTCCCTCCGCAGTGCATCCCGCTCTCCTTTAACTTTGTTCTTCACTTTTTCAACCCGGTCAAGCTCCCGCTGGACTCGGGCTACCTCTGATTTTTCCTCGGATAAAGCACGCTTTTGCTCTTCCTCTTTGCTATTCATCTTGAGGACCAAGGCATCAAATGATTTTTGGAGCTTGTGGTACTGGTTGGCAAGCTGCTTAAAGAGGTCGCTGCGAGTGCCCGTGCTTTCCTGAAAGAAAGTAGATAGCGTCAAAAGAGACTCGGGGACTGATACCCGAGACAAGGTGGAGCCAAAACAAATCTCGGAGATTGGCCGAGACTGACCGAATCGGTTAAAAAGAAACCCGGGGACTGGGGGTCTCACAGTTTTTTCAGTTAAGAAAAAGATCATGATCAAATTTTTTAAAAGATTCAAGCCGAATGACTTTCTTACTCCAAAGAGTATCAGTCGTTCGACCCGAATCTCGGGGACTGGGTGTATACTATTTGATCATGACGAACTAAAAGCAAGATTCGGCAAACTTACCTCGAAGACTTGGTGCGATGCAGTAAACGCAACCTTCACTGAATGAAGAGATTGCATCATTCGGCTAGGACCAGCAGGGTGCGGCGTTGCAGCGGAAAAGCCTGGTGCAAGGTCCACGGCGTTCCAGGCCTCAATAAAGTCATTGGCAGTGCTGAGCTTAGGCTTGGCTTGGCCGGATTGAATGGCAGAGGAGGTAGCGGTGGTTTGCTTGACAGCAATCACTTGCTTATCCGGAGTGGAGGAAGTTGTGCCAAAGACAACTTGAGTCGGCTTGGGTGGAGGTGATGCACCCGGGGTCTGTCTCTGATGTTGCGGTTTCTGTGGTTTCTCGGAAGTTTGTTGCTGTTGTTGCTGCTGTTGCTGCTCTTCAGGGGTTACTTGTGGTTGTTGCTGCCTCGGTTTCTTCTTCTTCTGCTGCTGCTCTTGGCTCAGTGCAGATTGAGTTGCAGGAGCAGGACGGGAATCCGGCTTAGGTGTGGACTTAACCGATGTCTTAGCCTTTTCCTTCTCCAGCTCCTTCAAAGGACGTGGCCAGCTTGAATCTCGGATTGGAGCCGAGGTTTCCTCACTCTCCAAGTCGATAACCGGCTCTGAGATGGGAGTCGGCTGGGGAATATTGGTAGTTGGGACACGCGTGGGTGAGGTGGCAGTTCGGTCAGGAGACTGGGTTTCCATGGCCGTATCCAATGGAGGAATGGGAGAAGAGATGGATGAATGAGTCTGCGCGGTGATGAGGACATCACTGCATAAAGCAAAGCAAACAGTTAACTCGGATAGATATGACTCGGTTAATAGAGGAAGAAAGCAAATAAAGTTCGGTCAATGTTACCCCTTGGTGGTGGGCATCGGTTTGACACGGCTCGGCTTGTCGCCGGATTTCTTTCTTCGCTTGGTCTCTGGGGCATTTGTCTCGGGCGCCTCAGCGCGTTTCCGAGATGTCTCTTGGGTATCATCTTTGGCTGGAACATAAGGTGGTGGTAACCATGAA
This sequence comes from Poa pratensis, assembly GCA_947311845.1. Taxonomy (NCBI): domain Eukaryota; kingdom Viridiplantae; phylum Streptophyta; class Magnoliopsida; order Poales; family Poaceae; genus Poa; species Poa pratensis. The sequence goes on along the minus strand of CAMZMU010000046.1, from coordinate 16,137,098 downwards.
ATCGGAATAGCATTGATGGGTTCTAAGATGCAGCAATCTTCATCTTCCTCGTCGGAAAGGTTGTGAGTGTTTGATTGCTTACCCTTGCGGACTGGCTTGGCACGGGGAATGGGCAAATAGTCATCCGTATCCGGATCTTCTTCGCCCTCGCGCGGCGGGCTGAGATCCGGTGTCCATGCCTTGGTGGAGAGATCTCCGTCTTCAGTAAGTTGGCGATCAAACAGCTACAAAGAAGGTAATGCGAATCCGGATCAGGCCGCGGTTATGCGGATGAAGTAGGTTGGGTTCGGAGAGTGGTGAGCTAACCTGTGGAGGAAGTTTTTCCCGGTAGAATGGCTTTACACCCCACCGCCATTTGTCCGACATCTCATTGACAGCAATGGCGTTTACCCGTCTGAAGACGGAAGCTTTGTTAAGCTCGTGCTTGCTGATCCGGGTAGGATCTAGTGCGCCACGCATGTGGCATATCTTGTGGTCACGCCTTTGAAGAGGGCTGACCCGGCGAGAGATGAAGGTCCGGAGGAGGTCGTCAGAGATCATGCCATTCTTCAAAAAATCCTCCAGAGCGGTGTGCACTGTCTGGAGTTCAGCAATCGTTTCAGCCGGATTGTAACCGAAGTTCAGCTCGGCTCTGGGCGGCTCCATCCTGAATTCGGGCAGATTAAGAGCGTCATGGCCCTCAGCGCTCTTTATGTAAAACCAGGTCCTTTGCCATTTCTTCACCGTGTCTAGGCCGGTGACTCGGGGAAAGGCGGATCCCTGCCGTGGCGTGATGCTAACCGAACCGCAAGCGGTCAGCTCTTTCGGCTTGGTACCGGGATGGTGTGCTTGCGAAGGTGGAAGTACTTTGCCCATATATCCACACTCGGCCAAAGACCGAGATAGCCTTCGCAGAAGGAAGAGAAAGCTGATAAAGAGACGAAGGCGTTCGCCGGGAGGTGGTGAAGCTGTAATCCGAAGAAGTCCAGAAAGGCCCGGAAGAAGTCACTGGCAGGTAACCCGAGCCCGCGCTCGAAGTGTGCTATGAATACCACGCGTTCACCGGGTTCGGGCGCCGGTGCAGTTCTTTTCCGGGTCGGCGGCAGATGGCTTGGGGCGTTATGCGTCGGGTGGCTCGTAGCCATTCCAAGTCATTTTTGGTAACATCAGATCCTTCCCATCGGCCAGGGGGAAGTTTGGCCATAACCGAATCGGTCCTGCAGCAAAGAGTCGGATAACCGGGTCAGGAAATTCGGAATCCATGGGACCAAAGAAGAATCGGATAACATTAAAGCCGAATCCGATCTATGGTGACTCGGCTAATCCTATCCCGGGTAGGGCTAACCGGGTCCGGTGGAGAAGGTGAAGCGGTTGGAAGTCGCAAACATCTTTCCGCAAGTTTCTAGGGTTGGGAAGATCTACAGCGGTGGTAAAAAAGAAAGAAAATCACGGGTAAAAACATGGTTGAACTGCTCCAACGGGGACAGGTGTATCTAGGCCAGTCTATTGCGGAACTTGGACAGAAAATTTGCGGAGTGTGCTACGGCAGGAACACGGGCTTAGATACGCATCAATCTACCAAGAACAGGTGTGTGTATTCCGAGAGTATGAACTCGTCACGGTGGCTATGGCGAGAGGAGGAAGAACTTACAGTGCGAGTCGCTCGAAGGAGGAGTTCGACGGAGAAACGTCGGAGATGGGCGCGAGGCGCGGCTCCGATGGTCTTGCTCTGGTACGCTGTGCGTCCCTGGCGCGGCAACCTTGAATGGCGAGGTTGCGGCGGCGTCGATGGAGCGGGTTAGTGGGAGTTGAGAGGAAGAAGAAGGGGAAAAACCACCGCGCCCTCTTTATAGCCTCCAGCGGTAACTGCCCCCCACTACCGCGCGGTTACCGGAGCACGGTTAGATCCCTTGCGTCGCGGAACTCTGTGGCAGCTGCTGTGGCCGTGTATTTCAAGCACTCGTGGCCACGCCGCAGAATTGGAAGCGGTGGAGCGGATCCTATGTGCCGGTCAACGGAGAAAACGAGGAGACGTGGTCTTCTGGTCAAACACACTCGAATACCCGGTGGATCCGGATAACGAGCTGACAACCCGGGTTATACGGCTTTGCACAGGCTTTTCCTGCCAAATGTCCCGGAAAATTCGGTGACAGCTAGAGGTGATCCGGTTAGTGATGTTGGTTTAGAATCTGGAACGGCCCTTCAGCCGATGCCGTAGGACCGCACCAGCTTCGGGGACTACTGTCGGGGGGCTGCCCCCGGGTAGGGCAAAGATGATGTGTTATGAGCAGTTAAGGTCTAACCGGATCAAGAGCCGGCTAAGTTATCCGGGTCGGATCTCAAGGCGATTCGGTCAGTCCTACTTCAAGCCAGTGAAAGAAAAGACCAAAGGGGATCCGGTGAGGTTTAACCGGATCCAGGAAAGAAGAGCCGGCTAAGTTATCCGGGTCGGTCAGGAAGGACCCGGGTAGGGCAACTCGGATGATGCACAGGGGCCAAGTAATGTCAGTAAAAGTCACGGGCACTGTAAGGTTACTGACCGGGGCTCAGAAGACAGCAAGGTGCTGCCACAGGTTTTCCGGGTCACAAGCCCCTAGGCGCTGACTCGGCCTATTCGGGAAAGGGGCAGTGGCTAGGCTACTGTGGTCTACACTGCCTTAAGCTCAAAGAGGAAAGATAAGCCTGTGGTGAACAGAGGGTGAGCTGGGCTGAGTGACAGTGGCCAGTGTTTGTCCTGTTCTCCTTGTCCATGCCATTGTCCTCTGCGGCCAGGGGCAAAAGGGTAATTCGGTTACTGTATATAGGCAACACCACCTCCTCTGTGGGGAGGATCGACGATTGTGAGCATCATTTCCCCCCCAAGCTTCATCTTCTACCTAGAGCCCGTTCCTTTGTTCATCATACAGCTCAAGGAGCGCTCTGTACTTGTAAACACTTGAGATATAAGAGAGTAGGCTAGAGCTGCAGTAGGGGTGTTACCTCCACAAGAGGGCCCCGAAGCAGGGTACATCGTGGTGTTCTTCGCTGTTCTTGGTTTGCTTTGTTCTTGTTGATTCCTGCGAGGTTCTTGTTTGGTCTTCATGCGTGCTTCGTAGGCGCGCAAACCCTCCCCGGTTCCCCCAACGCCCAAGCGAGCCCACACTTAAGCCATACCCATGGCATCTGCCGTGACACCACCACGACATTGAGTCTTGCATTGTTGCCAACGGTGACATGAGAGAATGAGAGTAGTTGTTTCAATAAGTCCTTTACTAGTTCTTTGCTTCCGGTCATATGGGATGAACATCCACTATCAATGAGCCATGAAGATCCACCGGAAGAGAAACCCTACAATAAATCAAATCTTTGATTTAGGTACCATTTTGGAATGGGTCCTCTTTTGTTAGTCACAAGGGTCTTTGGAACCCAAATAGCATAGTGATAATCATCTCCATATGAAGAGCCAACATATTTAGCAAAAACACAACCATTTGTAGATTTCAAAAGAACATATGAGGGGTTATATTTTCCCGCAAAGTTATTGTGAGTGGCATTGCCCCTAGTGACATTACCACTCCCACTAGAGTTGTCATTTGCTTTGGCTAACTCCCCCTCCTTCACAAAAACAATATCTTTGGAAGGGGGAGTCGCCTTCTTCTTCTTGTTGTTGACCTTCTTAGAGTTGGGTGTGAACCCAATTCCTTCTTTGCCAACCACTCCCTTTTGATTGCTCAAGAGATCATTGAGGTTCTTTTCCCTTGGATACAAGTGGCTAGGCCCTTCTCAAGTTGGGCCTTCAACCTAGTGTTTTCCTCAATAAGAGATGCCTTGACACATAAAGGATTAGTGGAACAAGCATTTGCATCTTTATCATTATGAGAGGTGGTGAAGCTAGCATAGATAAATTGAGCTTGTAGTTTGGCATATGACTCCTTGAGTGTAGTGAGATCACTTGAGGTCACCTTGTGGGTTTCCCGAAGTTGCTCAAAACCCTCAAAGAGCTTGTCATGACTCACTACAAGTTCCTCATTTTTAGTTTTTAGATCAATAGCAATTTGAATAGAGGTTTCACGAGTTTCTTTTGCCTTGGAAAGGTCCATGGCATGTGTCTCCTCAAGTTGCTCACGGAGCATTTGTTCCTCAACAAGTTGATCTTCTAGCTCACCAATTTTGTCGGCATGATCACATGCATGCCCTTCGAGCTCACAAATCCTAACATCCTTCTCATTAAGAAGATGCTTGGCTTCTCCATATTGATACATGAGGGCCTCGACCATTTTCTTGGTTGGACCTTGGAGCTTGCTAATAAAGATAGAAATTTTATCCTCTTCTTCAATTTTCCCTACATCCTCAACACAATCCAATAGTGATGGGTTAGAGGAGATAGTAATTTTTGGTGGGGAATTCACCTTAGTTTCCTTGGCCATGAGGCACATAGGCTTGGAGATCTTGTCGTCGTTTGGAGATGAGAAGAGGTTGGCCAATGATGGAGGAAGGGTGCCCATTGCAAGAGCCGCCATTCCTAGTTCTTCACTTGGTTCTTTATCCTCCTCACCTCCGGACTCGTATTCCTCTTGATGGGATGCCACAAGAGCCTTTTGAGGTGATCTCTTCATGTAGGTAGGCTTGGGGTGGTACTTGTTCTTCTTTAGAATGAGTTGACCACCATTATCCTCTCTTCTTTCATAGGGGCAATCCTTCACAAGATGAGTGTCCTTTCCACAATTGAAGCACATTCTTTTTATTGGTGGAGGGTTGACGCTCTTGTTCTTCTTGTTCCAAAACCGGGTGGCGGCAAGTGCAAGAACTTCATTGAGCTCACCCTCCAAGTCTTCTTCACCTTCATGGACCGGGCTTTCTTCATATCTTGGATGGTCTACCACACGAGCCTTCAAAGCAAGAGTCTTCGGGCCACGGACTTGGTTGAAAGACTTGGATGTGGACTTCAATGTATCATATGTGACAAATTGAGCCAACATGTCATTGGGAGTCATTGTTGTGTAATCCGCTCTTGCATGGAGGTTCATCACCATAGTTTCACTATATGGCATAATTGCTTGAAGGAACTTGGCCTTGACCCATTCATCATCCATATCCTTCTTTCCATTTTCCCGACATGTCACCACAAGCTTGTAGAGTCTTCGGTAAAGTTCGGTCGGAGTCTCTTCGTCTAGCATGATGAAGTTGTCAACTTGATGTTGAAGTACGGCCGCATTGGAGCGTTGAATGCCCTCATTTCCTTCATACACAGTTTCAAGATGGAGCCAAGCTTCATTCCAAGTTTTGAGATTCCGCACATGATCTTCATCATGTGCGGTCATAGCACTCTCAAGAATGAACTTAGCATTTGCATCAAGTTGCTCATCAATCTCTTCTTGCTTGGTCAAGTTGTTGGGATCAACAGGGTTGAAACCATGTAGAACCACCCTCCAAAGATGCACGGATGAGCTGCAAAAATAAGACTCCATAGATTTCTTCCAAGTGAAATAACGAGTATTATCAAGCTTAGGAGGGGGTCTACCAAGGTTGGTTATATGAGGTTGAGTGAGTGAAACTTGAGTGAGATAAGAGCTAGGTGGAGCAAAGTTAAGAGAAGGCTTCTCATTAGGTTTATCATTTTTATCCTTGTCACTAGCACCCTTAATAGGGCTAGCGGATGATGAGGAGCTATTTTGATTAGATACCCGAATATACACCTCCTCCACCATTTTGCCTTTCATGTACCCAAAGAGTTCAATCATGGACTTCATGGTGATTGGGGCATCACCCTCGGGAGGGATTATTCCCGCTTCTATTAGTTCTTTGTCAAGTTGTTCTCTATCACGTTTTTCTTGTTCCTTAGCAAGTTTTAACTCCTCATCTTTAGCACGTTGTACTTCCTCCGCACTAGCCATCCTCCTCTTTAGGCGATTAAGCCCTTAATAAAGAGACCTTGCTCTGATACCAATTGAAAGGATCGAGTAGGTTGACTAGAGGGGGGGGGTGAATAGGCAACTACCAATTTTAATTTTCTTTTCAACAAGTTAAGGAATTGCTCAAATATAAGTTCTCTAGATATGCAACTAGGTGAACAATCCTATATGATGAGCAAGAGACTAGCTAACAAGATATACTAAACAAGCTAAGCTAGCAATACAAGTAAAGGTATATATATATATAAAGGATAAGCACACGGTGACACGGAGATGATTCCCGAAGTTCACTTCCCAATGGAAGCTACGTCTTCGTTGGAGCGGTGCGGGGTCACAAGTGATCCCCGAATAGCCGTGATATGGCACACCGTATCTCCTCCACTATATGATGCCCTCGAGGTCGGCAACAAACCTTTACAAGGATGAGGCACACTCCACAACCGAATTGGAGGCTCTCACCAATTCCCACGGCTACCAAAGCCGCAAGAATCACAAGGCCGGGGCACGTCTCCACAACCGAATTGGAGGCTCCCGGCTAGTCCCCGCGGCTCCCAAAGCCACAAGAACGACCAACGACCATCTCGGGTTCCAATGAACCCAAGATGCACAAGTTCCTCTAAGGAATGGATATGGAAATCAAATCGCTTTGGTGGAAGGGTAGATCTAGGTCAACTCTCCCAAGTCCTAGAAGGACAAGGTGTTTGAGTGGCCAGGGAGAGAGATCTACCAAGTTTAAGCTTGCAACAATGGTGGGGAGAGTATTTCTGGTTGTGGTACCCTTTCCAATGTAGGAGAAGGTCTTTATATACTGCCCCCAGATTTTAGCCGTTGCAGACAGGCAAATCGGATAATCCGATTCAAGTCATCATCGGATTATCCGATGGAATCGGATAATCCGATCAGACAATCATCGGATAATCCGAACAGCGTCAGTGAAGAAATCTTTCAGTCCTTAGCAGAATTCCAGCGAAATCTTGAGAATCGGATAATCCGATTATTTCCAACTCGGATAATCCGAACATCTTCAGTGTGACATTTCTTCTAGTCCTTAGCAGAATTCCAGCGAAATCTTGATCATCGGATAATCCGATATTTTGCAATTCGGATAATCTGAACAACTCCAGTGTGAGATTTCTTCTAGTCCTTAGCAGAATTTCAGCGAAATCTTCAGATCGGATAATCCGATATTTTCAACATCGGATAATCCGGTTTACTTCAGCAAACAAAACTGGCTCTTTTCAACTCCCTTTTTGGTTTCAATGCAAAGATGTTTTACACACTTAAAACCTGCATCACTTGATTCACATGTTAAATTGTCACTAGTGTTGTTGCCTAACACACAAAACACAAGGGATTAATAAATGTCCTTTGACATGGCGATGTAGAAGCCTCCGGTGACGATTCCCCTCTCCGGCAGGGTGCCGGGAAGAGGTTTTGAACCCTCCCGAGATAGGGTTGACGGCGGCGGCGTCTCTGGAACTTTTCGTGGATTTTTGCTCGGGTACTTAGGGTTTTCGCGTCAGGGGGAATAAGTAGGCGAAAGGGCGGCGACTGAAGGCCTCCGTGGGGCCCACATGCGGCCTCGGTGCGCCAGGGGGTGGCCCACGCCCTACCCGCGCGTGGGGCCCACGTGGCTCCTCTCCGTTGCTCCTTTGGTTCGTCAGGCGTGTTCCGGAAAAATAGGGACCCCCGTGTAGTTTCGTCCAATTCCGAGAATATTTCCAGACTAGCTTTTCTGGAATACAAAAACTGCAGAAAACAGGAACTGACACTTCGGCATCTTGTTAATAGGTTAGTCCCAAAAAATGTATAAAAGTGATATAAAGTAGATGCAAAACATGTAGCAATTGGTATAAAACAATCATGAAACATCAAAAATTATAGATACGTTTGAGACGTATCAGTGGCCACCGAACGGGTGGAGTCGGCGGATAGATCGAACTCATCCAAAAGAGATAACATGACCCAACACGAAACTAACCCAGAGAAGCATATATAGGAACCTTACACTCTCGGCAAGTAAAAAATAAAAATAAATCTAACAGCCAATAATATTGTTACGCATGTATAGAGGTGACTCCCTGGATTCACTGAACAGCGAGACGGAGAAGGTTAGTCCTGCCGACTCCTTGGAGTCGGCGAATCGTCCAACAATGAAACAGAGAAGGTCATTCTGCCCGACTCCCGGGACTCGGCCAGACCAAACAACTTCTGAGTTTTATTGTTTCATGCTTGCCGTATGCCGTTCATGGGTTGTGGGTGTGTCGCTTCGGCGTCTTTATATCGGGAATCGGCTGGACTGACCTTTGTCTTTATGTGCTGGTCGAGTCCCAGGAGTCAGCTGGACTGACCTTTGTCTTTATGTGCTGGTCGAGTCCCGGAAGTCAGCTGGACTGACCTTTGTCTTTATGTGCTGGTCGAGTCCTGGGAGTCGGCTGGACTGACCTTTATCTTTATGTGTTGGTCGATTCCCGGGAGTCGGTACACTGACCTTCTCCGTCTCACTGCTCGGCTATCCCGTCGACTCTTTTTTTTTGTGGACGTTCGGACGAGATAACTCCGCTGCTCACCGCTGTCGACAGAGGACGAGCGAGAAAGGTTCTCCTGTCATGTCTCGTGGCCACCGAACGGGCGGAGTCGGCGGATAGATCGAACTCATCCAAAAGAGATAACAGGACCCAACACGAAACTAACCCAGAGAAGCATATATAGAAACCTTACACTCTCGGCAAGTAAAAAATAAAAAAAATCTAGCAGCCAATAATATTGTTACGCATGTATAGAGGTGACTCCCTGGATTCACTGAGCAGCGAGACAGAGAAGGTCAGTCCAACCGACTCCTTGGAGTCGGCGAATCGCCCAACAATGAAATAGGGAAGGTCATTCTGGCCAACTCCCGGGACTCGGCCAGACCAAACAACTTCTGAGTTTTATTGTTTCGTGCTTGCCGTATGCCGGCGAGTGGGAAGTCGGCACCGACGCCTGATCAATGACGTCTTCTGCCCGCTACGCCAACTTGACTGTAAGACTAACACCACCCTCTCTCTTCATTGACTAAAAAATTAAGAAGAAAAGAACATAGATCTGACAACCAATATCGTTACATATGTACACACACGCCTTCAATTTAGCCGGTGCCGATATAACTTTCTGCAGAGAACATAACTTGATCTATCACCACTACTGTTTTAATGAGTGCTCTTGTAGCATTCTTCAACGTAGTCCATGGCGAAGCAACTTACACAGACAGAAAATACATACACCAACGAAAACGAATACATCGCTTCATGATGCGCATTGGATCTCAATGTCTTCTTGCACGGTGTAACCAAAATAAGATACCAATCGTGGAATTTATCAACAATCCGTATGCCGACGACCTACGAACAAACAAACCAACCAACAAAAAAGAAACACACAAACAAAAACCCAATAACTAATAGAAAAATACGGCAAGAAAGCCAAACCTAAATTCGGTAACAAAGACACTTATTTCAGCCGTCGGTGCACATTAAAAAGAAGAAAGTCACCCGGCCGACTCTAGGGAGTCGACCGGGTCGATGCACAATAAAATGATTGAGGCCAGCCCAACCGACTCCAGGGAGTCGGCTAGGTCGATGCAAAGAAAAAATGAATTTACAACCGGGATGAAGAGGCACGGGCAAAACGACGCGACCACAGGAAAAAATCTTCCAGAAGCGATAACAAAAACATAAACCGACCGACAGAAAGAAGCAAAGAAAACGTCACGGCGAATAGGAAGACAAGAAAGCCAAAAAAACAGCGACCACCGAAAAGGACAACGCGCCACACAAACAATGGAAAGCCAAACCCAAACAAAAGACAACAAATACAAACAACGAAAAAGATCCCCAATGACCGGAAAACAAACGAAAATAAACCACAGGTCAATCATGAAATGAAGGAAGCAAAGCCAACAAACGACATAGTAATACAAACAAATGACATATAGTAATACAAAAAATGTAACGAAAGGAAGCAACATGAGCACAAAACAGACCAAAATAACAACACAATAAAAACTTTGCACACATAACTAAAAGTATCGATATACACAACGCAACCAGCAACACCAAATAAACAACCAACGGACAGAAAATAACAAGCGAACGCATAAGAAATAAAAAGATGAAGCCATCATCAAACAACAAAGAAAAACTTGAAAATAACAAAACATGTACACACAATGAAGACAAATCGTAAAAAAGAGACGTACCTTCGAGCCGACTCCAGGGAGCCGGCGTGATCTGACAGTGTATTAAGACGGAGGTGGTTCCGAGCGGTCACAAACCTAGCTGTCATTTATTATTGTGTTACCCTGTACACTGTTCTGGGGGGAGGGGGTATATACGTCTAACCTTGAATCAGATGGGTACTACAAATTCGATCTTCCCTTGGATACCTACAAAAAAACACACATATAAATCAACAGACCAACATACCGAAACAACAACGCCAATGAACAATAAAAAACATGTAAAACACATGTCACAGGCCCGACTAAACACCGGAGGCTAAAACCAAAGAAAAAACACGTAAGAACTAAAGAGACAAAAAGAAAATTATACCACTAAAAAATCGAAAGCAGTGTAACCACCTCAAGGTGGATCGAAATCCAAGATCATATATCTGTACCGATAAACCGACTTACATGACGATAGCAAAGACCAAATCAAATGATCTTCAAAGAAAATCGAACTGAACAGTTATCGAATAGCCAAGCGAAGCATCGACCATCAAAACTCACCATAAACAAAATGACACACGGCGAATGGAACACACCCAGCCAACCGAAAGAACCGAGCAAGAAGACGACCTGCACAAAAAAGGAAGCACGAAAAAATAACATGAGAGCAAGACCCATACAAAAACAAAATTAAGTAAACACCCAAAAATCACAGAGTAACACGAACAACACGACAAGAAAAGCAACCAAGAATCAAGCAGCAAGAACAAACCCCACACGATAACAAACAACAAAATGAAGATCGAACATAAGAATAGTATAACATAAAGCACAATGAAAACATAACTGCTAGCGCTAAGTTGACGAGGGAATATCTCCCCGGCAACAGCACCAGAAACAATGCTTGTATGTCACACGTCAGTTGGGAACCCCTAGAGGAAGGTATGATGAGTGCAGCAGCAAGTTTTCCCTCAGTATGAAACCAAGGTTTTATCGAACCAGTAGGAAAATGAGGTTGCTTCGAAGGTGTTGGTGAAGGAGTGTAGTGCGGCGCAACACCAGGGATTCCGGTGCCAACGTGGAACCTGCACAACACAATCAAATTACTTTGCCCCAACTTAACAGTGAGGTTGTCAATCTCACCGGCTTGCTAAAAACAAAGGGTTAAACGTATCGTATGGAAGATGATGTTTGTTTGCATAAAACAGTAGAGAACAATGATTGCAGTAGATTGTATTTCAGATGTAAAAGAATGGACCGGGGTCCACAGTTCACTAGTGGTATCTCTCTAATAAGATAAGTAACATGCTGGGTAAACAAATTACAGCTGGGCAATTGACAATTGATAAGTGCATATAACATGCATGTGCGAGTTGTGGTGTCTACTATGAGATTCATTTGGGCATTACGACAAAGTACATAGACCGCTATCCAGCATGCATCTATGCCTAAATAGTCAACTTTCCGGTTAACATCCGTACCCCTTCCAGTATTAAGTTGCAAGCAACAGACAGTTGCATTAAGTAATGTGCGTAATGTAAACAATACATTCATCCTTGAATAAAGCATTGCTGTTTTACCCCTAGTGGCAACAACACATCTACAACCTTAGAACTTGTTGTCACTATCCCAGGTTAAATAGAGGTTGAACCCAACTATCATGCATAAATACCCCCTCTTGGAGTCACAAGTATTCACTTGGCCAAGGCTTCAACAAGTAACGGAGAGCATGCAAGATCACAAATGACATATACATGATAATATAATATTAAGCTCCACATAGGTATCAATATAAGTCAGATCCCATCAAACACAACATGTAGCATTACAATAAGATGATCTTGATCATGATAGGCAGCTCACAAGATCTAAACATGATGGCACAAGTGGAGAAGACAACCATCTAGCTACTGCTATGGACCCATAGTCCAAGGATGAACTACTCACGCATCACTCCGGAGGCGGGCATGACGATGTAGAGCCCTCCGGTGATGATTCCCCTCTCCGGCAGGGTGCCGGGAAGAGCTTCAGAACCCCCCGAGTTAGGGTTGACGACGGCGGTGGCAGCGAATATGTTCTGGATGAAAGGCTCGATGCCTTAGGGTTTTCACGTCTCGGGGAATAAATAGGCGAAGGGGCGATGTCGGCGGACCCCCGAGGGGCCCAAACCACCAGGCGACGCGGTGGGGCCCACTGCCGCGCCGGCCTATGGTTTGGCCACCTCGTGGCGAGTCTTCGTCTCTCCTTCGGACTCCGTGTACGTGTTGGAAAAATAGGGACTTGGCCTTTTGTTTCGTGCAATTCCGAGAATATTTCCAGAAGTAACTTTCTGAAACCAAAAACATCAGAAAATAGGGAACTGGCACTGTGGCATCTTGTTAATAGGTTAGTCCCAGAAAATGCATAAAAGTGATATGAAGTGTATATAAAACATGTAGCAGATGGTATAATATAAGCATGGAACAGCAGAAATTATGGATACGTTGGAGACGTATCAATAACCGACCTTAACCGGACGAACGGAAAACCAGATAGCCGGCGACCTGCAAAAAAAAGAGGAACAACCAAAAAAGAGATGTTAGAAATCGATAGAACAGAGAAGAACAAACCGCATAACCAAGAAACAACAAACGAACATGGATCGAGCACACGATCGACAACATGAACAAAAAAACATCCGAAAGCAGAGAGAGCAAGACACGTTAAGAAAACCCACCCTGATCTCAACGGGAACAACCGTGACTGGAAGAACAGCAAACGAAATCCATGAAATACGGCAGAGCTCGAGCAAAGTACAGCGGAGCAAGGACAGCGAGGAAGAAAAAAAGGGGGGAAATGAGAGCTGCAGTAACCATCCGATCCAGAACGGAGTCTATATACCCCGTTCCCTGAAGCATTGTATTCAGGTCGGTAATCACTCGCAACCAATGGCGAGCCGCCAGTGTGACGCGAATTCAGGCCTTCTGACTACCAGCACAGTGCAACGTACCCACCGACGAATGGAGGGAGGCCACCTCGGATGGAGAAATTGGGCCCGAATTCTCCCTGACATCACGAACAGTGCAATGTACCCAACGATCGTGCGAAATACCCAACGTACCCCAGCCTACTGTAGAAAATACGCAGCTGCGACGCATGGAAGGGAAAGATCGGCGACGCAACGACCCGAGCAACCGACTTGTGGGCCTCGGAATAGATGGGGCCCACCGACAGCGCGAGAGAAGAGGGAGGAAGCACGTACGAAGAAAACTATCCCAGAGGGGCACCGCTAAAACCCATTACGGTAAACGAACATAATCGACCAATGGGAGGAACGCAATGCGAATCTGCACCGCACAGGGCCGTCCGCCACACCGATTAAACACGAACCGTGAGGCTGACGGGCGGGCCCTCGGGCTACAGCGGTGATCCACATCGGACGTCAGCGAGAGTGGGTGCACGAAGCTTGGTACGGCTAGCGACTTTGCAAATCCCTATTCATTCTGACTCCAGGAGCCGGCAGGGATCGGACGGAGCGGAGGCACGGAACGGGGAGGATTGAATGGCTAGAAAGCCCAAATCGCTGAGGAGCCTCCAAGGGGTCTCACCGTTTATATCTTTAGATTCCTTTACATAATATGTGTTGTTCTTGGAGCGTCATTTATGTTTTGCTTTCAGTTTTGTTTTGTTTTATTTGCTGGTCTTTGCAATAATGGATCCTTGCATTCTTGTGTGGGAGAGAGACACGCTCCACTTTTTTGTAAAACACTCTTGTTCTTCACTATTATGTGTAGAGTGTTTAGCATTTTATTATTTTAGCTTATATCTCTTGTTTTTCATGTATCTCTTGTTCAGAACTATTAGTTTCTTGTAGTTAGTAAGTACTCTCTTGTGTTTCATGCGTACTTGCTTGGAGAGTTTTGTTCAAATAAGTTGATTGGTGTTTGGTTAAAAGGGAAACTATCATCTAGGAAGTGGTAAAAGAAATTTACATAATCTTGTAGATCATTGTCTTGAATAATTTGATAACTTGTCAATTTTTTTGAGAGATGAATTGGACTAAATGTTTAAACTTGTGGATCATTTACTTAATGATGGATTAGTGGATAAATACCGTAAAGCTTAAATTATGACACTTGTTTTGATTGGTATTTTCTCAAAGTCTAGATATTCTTTTTACAAAAGCGTGTTTGGTTAACAAGGAAGACAGCATGAGGTCTAATGGTTATGCTTAATGCATATCTTGTAGTCATTCGTATATTGGGTTGATGATATGTGTTTGATTGATACCTTGCTAAGCCAAAAACTCTGTACTGGGAGGGAATGCTTCTCGTGCATCCAAATCCTTGAGCCAAATATCCTTGCCATTCGTGTCCACCATACCTACCTACATGTGGTATTTCCTTGCCACTCCAAGTAAATTTTTCGTGTGCTACCTTTAAATATTCAAAAATGTCACTACTCCTGTTTTGTGCCACTGTTTTTAGCTCATGCGGACGTAGTAGTTGGGTTTATCATCTCCCATGCCAAATAATGTTTATATGACTTGCATGCATTTGCTTGTCAACAAATTGCACATTGCTGGTTAGTCCAATATCAGAAATAAAAAATAGACACTCCTCCATGGATATGTGATTGATGGAATGCACCCGAGGATTCGGTTAGCCATGGCTTGTGTACGCAAAGGTGGGGAGGAGTGTCAAAAATAATATATATATAAAGTATGATATCTCGGAACCGCTCTTAAAACTTATTTGGTAGGGAAGATGTTAAGACCGCTATTGCTAGTCGTTGACAAGGACAAACACTACTCTAAAAATATATTTTTATATCTCTATATGCTTTCAGAAACTAAAAAACTCTAGCACACGATTAATCTCTGCTTCACTCTACGAAGGGCCTTTCTTTTACTTTTATGTTGAGTCAGTTTTCCTTTCTAATCTTTATCTCTCAAGCAAACACATAGTATCAATTTTGGTGCAAGTCTACTACATTTTATCTTTACGTTTAATCATTAAAACTTTGTGTTAACATTATCCAATGATAAGTATGTTACAAGTTGAATCTTTTGCTGAAAAGTTAAATCTTCCTCTGTGTTGGTTAAACACCTTTTTTGAAAGAATGTTGCTTTGTGAGCTATCAAGTATGACGAGTTTTATAATTTTCAAGTCTCCAAAGCACTATTCATGAAAAATTCTTACTTAGATGTTATACATGTTTAATCATTGTTTACTTCATTTCAACTATAGACCATTGTCTTGGATCACTTTCATTCAGTTCATGTGCTTTACATTATTATTTGATCAAGATTGTGTTAGAAGCATGTCACCACAAAAATTATTTTGTTATCATTTACCTACTCGAGGACGAGCATGAATTAAACTTGGAGATGCTGATACGTCTCAAACGTATCTATATTTTTTGATTGTTCCATGCTTGTTATATATCATTGCCACATGCTTTTATATCATTTTGGCATATTTTATGGAACTAACCTATTGACAAGATGCCCAGTGCCAGTTTCTGTTTTCTGCTATCTCTTTGTTTCAGAAAAGCTAGTCGGGAAAGTTTCTCCGAATCGCCTAAAAAATTACGTGAAATATTTTTATATGGAAACAAAGACGTAGCCGGAAGGGGAGCTGCAGGGGGCCCTACAACCCCCAGACGCCACCCAGCCTGGTGTCCTCCGGCGTCCTCTCGAGTCGTCCTTTCGCCTATAAATTCATCTTCATCCGAAAACTCTCGATACCCGATCACTTTTCTAGAAATACGTCTGAGGCTGCCGTCATCGCCAATCCTAGATCGGGAGGGTTCTGAAGCTCTTTCCGGCACCCTGCCGGAGTGGGAGATCATCACCGGAGGCATCTACACCATCATGCCTGCCTCCGGAGTGATGCTTGAGTAGTTCACCACTGGACTACGGGTCCATGGCAGTAGCTAGATGGTTGTCTCTCTTCCTTGTACTCCATTGTTTAGATCTTGTGAGCTGCCTAACATGATCAAAATCATCTATTTGTAATGCTACATGTTGTGTTTGCGAGGATCCGATGAATTATGAAGTCATTACATTATTGTTCATTTTATTTATGATATGTTTTATTTATGATCTTGCATGCTCTCGATGCTTGTGTATGCTTTGGCCGAAGTAATTACTTGTGTCGTTAGAAGGAGTATTTATGCTAGATAGTGGGTTCATGCCTCTATTGTCTGAGCTCGAGTTGACAGAAACGATTAAGGCTTGAGATGTGCTGTTGCTACTAGGGATAAAACATCGGTGTTTATTGCTATATGTTGTAACCATTGCTTACATTACGCACCATGCTTATTGCAATATCTGTTGCTTGCAACTTAATACTGTCGAGTGACATGTTGGATAGCGATCCCGGGGTGGATTATTAGTCATAGACTAGTAATTGTGCACGTGCAATGCACATGTAACCTTGAAACTTGTTTCGTTCATCCTACTCAACATACATATATTTATCATTATGTATCAACAAATGCAACAAAGAGCAAATGACTTTTCTCCTTAGCATCTTTAGAAACCTATCCAAATTAAACGTATATTTGAATCATTAACAACATTCACCCCTCAGTAAAGAACCCATAATAGTTTAAAACATCAATTGAGATTATTATTGAGTTTCGGTTGTATGCCAGCCCAAGTAACATCAACGAAGAATTGAGTTTATTGTCTGCCGGCCCAAAGCAAAGAAATCATATCATGTACGGCCAGAAAAAAAAAACTAACTGACATCTTTGGAGCATACAATTGTAAGGAATAATGGACTAATGTGTGATCGAAATTCCCTCAAAAAGTGTGGGTCTGAAGTTTGCCAGATTCCTCTTTCTCAAGCTTCTGGCTCAAGAAGTATAAACAAGTCGGACTGCACACCCTATCTTGTCTCCTGAAATTGCTACATTAATTGTGTGGTTTATGTCATGTGCACCCATCTTAAGAGCTCATGAAAATACATTAAAACCATATATCCACAAAAATGTACTATCGTATTTTGCATTATGTGGTTTCAACCATAAACATATTAAAAAATAATATGTTGAAGCTCGGAAAACCTCATCGTCAAATAAATAGTTGAAAATTGCATTATTAATGCTGAGGAGAACCGTCACATGACCCAAAATCAAATCTACGCGTACAACTGAATGAATCTAAGCAGAAGGCACCACGTACCTCTACAAGAAAGGACTTCTTGTTGCTCTTGTGCTTGTTCAGCACAATAATCCAGCATGTAAAATAAGGAAGCATATATCAGAAGGGAGGGGAGGGGGTACCAACCGCATCTCAAAAAGAGAAAACCAAAGAAGCTGCATATCAGAGAAGAGATTGAAGCAATAACATCTAAGCAACTGCTTCAAATACCTCATATTCTTCATTTGTTCTTGTATTGTGAAAATAGCTTATAGAGCAGAATTCGACGCCTGCGCACAAAATGGACTCTCATGCGGCGCCATGAAGTCTGAATTTATGACAGGAAAATGTAGATTATCATTAGGTCACGATGCTGAGCTGTTGACACATACATGTCAATAGAAAGCCACCCCTCCGGTTCCACAAAATAATAATTATTTGATATCTGAATTGATAATTGCAAAAGTAAAAAATAGAATGTACATTTGAATGATGATACTTCCATGCACATCGATACAAAATTATTGAAGTTCAATCTGTCACTCCTTATCGACATGTGCTTACCTTGTGCCATGAGAATAACTGTTAGGCATGGGAGATGGCATCTCAATATGAAGAACAAAAGTTCTAGGTTGATAAATGACTAGGATAATTGGATCTAAAAAGAGAACAAACCAAAAAGTGCAAGATTGGAGGATCATGCAGCTTGGTACAGTTTAGAATACCTGTGAACAAAATATTGGTTTTCTCTTACTTATAAAACAAATTCTATAGAACATAGCATATGTCAGTCAAGAAAAACGGGAAGAATGTGTTCGCACACTTTAATAGGATGATGTTGCTCTTAGACTTACAGCTTCATCCCTTAGTCAGTGAGCGTGCGAACATGGTCCCTCCATCTGCAATACAAGAACATGCAATTAGCTGTATCCACGAAGACATCATGGCTGACCATGCATCAAAGATTCAAAGCACACCATGCCCGCGACCAGGAATACATGAAAATGCTCACCTTCATATGCACTACAAATCTACAATAACATGCACTTGAGCAGACTAATCCAAGAACAGGCACCAATCAGAAAATCGGCCGGCAGCGCCGGGCGAGTGCCTCCGGTAGCGTTGGCGCTCGGAGGTTCTGGACGGCGCTTATTTAAATGGCAGATCCCGTCCGCAAGAACGGCGATGCATCCAATGTTCATTTGTGGTTGGATGGTGGCGCTCAGATGAATTGGGAGGAATTGTAGCTTCAATTGCACATGGATCGGATCCTAAGTTCAGATATAAATATAAGCTGAAGCGAACGTAGCCATGGCGGGCCATTAGAGCGGAACGGGATGGGAGAGCGTAGGATCGGAGCCGGGCAGTGGGAAGCGCAGCCTCCGGCCGCGGTGGCTAGTTCGGCGGCGGTGGATTACGGCCCGCTGTGCGGGAGCGGGGCTTACAACCTCACCGCGTGGCCGTGGACGGCGAGCGGGCGAGGTGAGGACAACGGCTGCGCGGAGTGAGGGGCAGGCTGCGCGACGCGGAGAGCGATGCGCGAGGACGACGTGGTAGCTTTGACCGGGGCGTGCGGGACGTGGGATTAGATGATTTGCGGCGGTTTTTTTGCGTCTTCTTTGCGACGGTAATTAGCGGCGTCGGACAATGTTTTGCGGTGGGATTTGAACCTTAGATGACTGGCTCGATGGTTGTGATTTGTTGGATCCGACTCCTCTAGGCCTTTTTATATTGGTATAGAATATAGATGTAGTTGGATAACGGTTTATATATTTTGACATAATGCCCATATTAAATGAAACGGTGAACTTTGTGTCATGATAGTATTGTTATACGCCCATGCTTTGTCAATTGCCATGTTGTAATTTGTTTACCCAACATGTTTATCTTTTGGAGAGATACCACTAGTGAACTGTGGATCTCGGTCATATTTTCCTATATTGTTTACAACCGTTTCCATAGCTTCTCCTAGTCATTTGCTCGCTGGTCATTTTTTGCATTATTATTATTTTACACATATACGTATAATCCTATGTGTTCAGCAAGCCGGAGGGTTTGACAACCTCTCCGTTTCGTTGGGGCAAAATAGTGTGTTTGTGTGTGCGCAGGTCCAGGTTAACAGCTCTTTTCGGCGCCATTGCTGTTGGCACCAAGCCGAAGCCTTCTCCAAATCCTACTGGTTCGATAAACCTTGGTTTTGTATCAAGTGAAAATTGTCGCTACGCTGCATCATATCTTCCACTTGGGGTTCCCAGCGAATGTGTGATCCACGCCATCAACAAATAGCAAAATGCCCGTGCGTTGCAACGGGTCTAAAATAAATCAAACATATTAGGTTTGAAGTAAACTCGGATTTTGGTTTATCGTCGTTGAAAGAGCATGTGTTGCCCCATGTGTGGTTTTGGTAATTAATGACAATCTCTATGGACTAATGTTTGTATTGAGATATCTTTATAGATCGAGTCCATGAAGAAGTTTGGAGTTCATATGTTGGACTCTAGAAGAGTATATGATAACCAAAGTTCTATCCAAGGATTATATATGAAGAATGGTCATGTGTAGAGATGAGCTTATTGCAAGAGTGGCTTGGAAAAGAAGATTGAGTGAAGATTCATGTTTATCTCCAAGCCATCATCATATCAAGACAAGAAGTATATGAAGCGCAAGTGGATTCTTGAAGACGGAGCTTAGCGAGGCTCTCCCATAATGGAGTATGGGGGAGCATTTGGAGATGTCTTCATCAAGCATGTGCTAGCAAGCGCAATCAAGAAAGGTGGTCCACTTGAAGAGATCAAGATCGTCATCATCTAGCTCAAGTGGAATGCGCAAGGCAAAGGTATGATCTTGATAGGTTTTCTATTTTACCGGTCTCATGTTGTTAGTGGGAGACCGGGTTATAGGATAGACGGCGTACTATCAAGAGGGGCTCTCAAGTGAGTAACTTGATCGCATCTTTGTGGAGAGCTCAAACCTTTGCATTCTTGGCATATCATCTTTCTTGGTTCTTATTTGGCTTTTATCCATGTGAGAATTTAGAGCTTGTGTTCATCTCCATACCAAGCTCTAGTTCATCAAAAACGGGTTTCAAGTGAATATCTTGTGGTGTTTTTGATGTTGGAGGTTTTACCGGTTCGTCGTTTCTAGAGAGGTCAAACTCTCTCCTTGTGGTCTCCTCCTCACATGATGGACTATGATGTGTATATGCATGATCTTGTAGTGCTTGTGATTATCTTCGGAACAAGCCCAAGATCATTGAAAACGGAGTCCGGATGAAAACTTGTTTGCATTCTCGGCTTTGGAAATATTATCGGTCCACTTCAAGATAGGGTCCACACCTTCCCATGTGTGGTATCCCCTCTATATTTGTAGGCTTGCTCTTGTCGTTACCTTTCCAACGCAATTGGATTCACCTGATTTGGAGTTCGGACGAGAAAGTTATTGCATTTCAGGATTTGCTGCTCTGCTGGTTTTTCTGTCCGGAGTCTCCGTGGTTTTCGGTCCGGAGTCTCCGGCCCCTGGTTTTGAGGCTAAGTGCCTCGCGCACGGCGCTTGTGGTATCGAGGCCGGAGTAGGTCCGGAGTTTCCCCGGAGTTTCCGGCAGGGCCGGAGTTTCCGCCCTCAAGGTCCAGAGTTTCCGGCCCATCTGGTTTTTCTGCGTTGAAGAGCTTCGCGGCGGCAGCCGCTGTTTTGAATCCGGAGTTGGTCCGGAGTCTCCCCGGAGTCTCCGCCTAGACCGGAGTCTCCGGCCTTTGTGGTCATTGGACCCTAGACGCCTGTTACTCTTGTGGCGAGTGGAAGTGAAAGTTCGTGAGCTTGTTACTCTTGGGTCATTGGACCCTAGACGCCTTTTGTGGCGAGTGGCGCCTTTTGTGGCGGTGCAAGGCCTTTTGTGGCCGCTTGGGAGCTCCCGATCCTTTTGTGGGTTGTGCCTCAAGTTTGTTGTAAGGGACTCGATTTCCGCCCAAAAGGAAATCAATAGTGGAAGGTGAATCGAGCTTTTGGGCAAGGTTCATCGGAGAATAGGGTGAGGCCATTTGTGGCATCTTGAGTTTGATACTCACACCCCTCCAACGAGACGTACTCCCCTAAAAAGGAGGAACTCGGGAATACATCGTCGTCTCCGCGTGCCTCGGTTATTTCTATACCCGAGCTCTTTACTTATGCAATTTACATTGTGATAGCCTTCGTGCGTGAAGTTATATATCTTGCTATCACTTTGTTGCTTGACTTGCTTAGCATAAGTTGTTGGTGCACTAGGTGACATAGTTTATTTAGGTTGTTGGCTTGTTAATTTAAACATCTAGTTTTATTCCGCAATTAGCAAGACTAAACCAGAAAAGTTTTTAAACGCCTATTCACCCCCCTCTAGGCGACATCCTTGTCCTTTCAGTCGTTTTAGAATTTGTTAGTTTTCTTTGAGATTTGAATTATCCTAACGTCCCATACACCACAATCCCATACACAACAATATTCGCAAAGGTAAAAGAAATACTCACAACTTACTTCCTAATCTTGTTTGTATACATGATGGGGTATCCAAAAGTAACATATGTCCGAACCAATTATTTAATCTGATTCACAACCAAATCAATCTCAACTCAGAGCAACCTCAAGTAATTAAGACTAAACTTGTGCTTAAATGAAATAAGACGAGTCAGACACAATAGGCTATCATCTCATATACGCCCTCCAAGTTTAAACAAGATATAAATTATATGAATTCTAAACTTAGGATGTGTTTATTGAGTGGTAAGACAATGGTTCCACTATGCTATCTACCTTGTTGCTCTTGTCCTAAAAAGAATCTAGCGGATCTATATTAAGCATGGCAAAATAATAAATTAATACATGAACATTGTTGGCAATATCACCATGAAAAAATTAAGTGCAAGATGATCCATACTCCATAGTGCTCAATGATTTTAGTCAGCAATATTTTGTCAATAAAGTACATTTTTGCCTCTACTACTAACCAGGCCATGTGTGCTCAAAACCATTCCTATAGGAGTGAAGTGAAACATATACAACAATTCGGACCAGTAGACAACACATTTGTACTGTTGTACGTTGCATCCAGAATATGATTTTTTTCTCAAATAGAATGAGGACTATGGACATTTATATGTGCAGATATCAGGGTAAGAACTTTAAGTCATCCAACCATTTACCAAAAGAAGGAAAAGCAAATTTTGAAATCCAAAAAGGAAACAAAAACCTATTTCACACATGAAGCTTAATTCGCTTTTATACAAATTGAGCTCCCTGTAAGTCGATGACGTGTGGGTCCCACAGCCCGATCTAGCTGGCCCGCACGCAATTCTCTTCTTGCATATGACCTCACCTCAGAGCGGAAAGAGAAGAACAAAACTCGAACCGGAGCAGAGAGCGGCGGCGGCGGCGGCGGCGATGGCGGGCGGCGACAGGGATAGGGATGTCGATGAGGCGACGCGAAGCCAGATGATGCAGAACCTCTTCGGCGACCAGTCGGAGGACGAGGAGGAGGATCCCGTCGAGGTCGTCGACGAGGACGATCAGGAGCCGCCACAGCAGCAGCAGCAGCAGCGCCACCACCACGACCTGGACCAAGAGGAGGACGAGGAGGAAGAAGACGACGGACGCAGCCACGGCCCTGCCCACGACCCTACCACTCGGTAAGACACATCCCAGTCCCCCCCTCTCGCCCTGATTGATCTCCCTGCTCTACTCCCCATCCTGGGCTAGGGCTTAGCTTTTTCTCGGAAAAGTCGTGATTGACGCTGTAGTTGTTTGAGAAATTGGGCAGATTTCTGTTTCATTGATCTCCGGAAATCTAGCTGAAACATTATGTAGTAGAACACTCGTAATTCTAGGAGGTGCGTGTGTATGTATGCCAATCTGCCAATTATTGAGTGGCCGAATCTGTGCCTATATTGGGAATTCTGAGCGGTGTAACAAGTGATCTGGAAAAACTACCTGATGCCTTAATTATTGCTAGAGAGTTAAAGATAGGTTTCTTTAGATTTCCTTATATGCCCTAATTCTTCATCGACATAAGTAAAGCTATCTGATGTGTGCATTTGGTTACTGATGTGTTTACCCAGGAAGAAGGGGAAGGCGAGGCAGAGCATGGAGGGGAAGGCGAAGCAGAAGGAGAAGGTGAGAGTGAGGGGCAAATTGGGATGGAAGAGGAGAGTGAAGCAGAGGCCCATCCTGTTGATCTTGAGCAAGGAGAAAGTGACGTGGAAAAAGTTCAGAGCTCGCCAGAAAGAGAACTGAGCGACGGGGTCATGCAAACTGATGCAAGAGGCATGGAAAGTGAAGATGATGGCTACGAGCAGCAGACTGTTGCTAGCAGAAGAAGGGGACCTGTTACCTCCGAATCGGAGGGATCCGAAGATAATTACTATGCAGCTCAAGCTCCTGAAGATGAGGAAGCTCCTCAAAGGAAACCAAGGCAAGGAAAACTAGAATGCTACTTGTCAAATTATGCATTATATGCTTTCAAGACCTGACGTTATTAAGTTATCGATGTGATGGCTAACTATTTGTTTATAGATCTTCCCAAATAGTGTAGTGACTCATAAGAATCACAATCTCATTACGCAGCTCGCCATTGGAGGAAGGAGTTGTCCGCGATGTTTTTGGTGATAGTGATGAAGATGAACCTGCTCCTTATCGTGCCCCCGATGAAATTGATGAAGATTCACATGTAAGATCCAAATTTCCATTTCTTTGTTTTCCATCCATTCTAGGTAAACTGTGGGGATATCAGAACTTCAGAAGAGATCTTAAATTTACCACTAGTGTGGCAAGACTTTCTGCAGTTAGTTATGACTTTAGACAGCAATGTTTAGTTGAGTACTGGGTAATAGTGATAATGCGGTTCCAGTTAGTTAACTGAACTTTTATCGATATACAGAACAGTGGGCAGTTTTCGGACCTCTTATTATTTTATCCCACTTTACTTTTGGATTTGTCATTTCGTGCTTCCCCGCATAAATCCTAGCTTTATTAAGTGATCATGTGAACACCTTATTTTTCCTGCATTTCTTGCGTTTGTTCTGCATGAATATTGACTTGCGCGTCCAACCAGATTTGATGATTTTTCACACCAATTACCAATTATATTGTTATTTTAGAGCTTTCTCATATGCCCTATGAGCGTCATAAGTTTCCACCATTCTTCTTTTGTAGAGATCTCCTATGGAGGATGAAGAGCAATATGAGAAAGACTTGCAGCCAGACGATGTCGTGGGTGATGATGGTATGCTGTATGAATCAGATGACAACCGTGAACTGAAAACAAAAGAGAAACCAGTTGGACCACCATTGAACTTGACGGTTCCACTTCAGCAGCCACCAGCTCGACCCGACAAAGTGAGCTGACTACAGATTTAAACACCACATCTTTCGGTCTTTGACCATGCATCCATTACCCATTGTTGTCTTTTTTGATGATATATTGAATGTCTTTTATCATTTGATTGCCAACACTCCTTGAAATCTTTATACAGTAGTCCCTTGGAGCATGAAGTCTAAAACCAGTATTACCTTCTCTGTATAACCCTGTCTCCTAAGTCAGCTTGCATATTTGCTTTATGATGTCCTTGCTGTTACCTGCCTTTTTGTGTTCTGCATGGCATACATGCACAACGTTGCTTATTATGACTTTCTTGCGACTACTTAATAATCTAATGGACGATGTTCTATTTTATGCCTGGTACACACTTGGCTGGTATAATAAAATGTCACAAAGGGAAGAACTCATGCTGTGATGAGCAACATTCCTATACTTGATAAAAGCATTTTGGTCTAATTGAATTTTTCTTCATGACATGCTCATATTAGATATAAAACCATGTCATCCTATCTAGTCTTAAGTAGGAATGTTATGGTCCACGCCGAATAGCTTTGCACTCCTGCAGATGTGCTAGTAGGGTTTTGTTACCTAATGATTTATTATCTTGTAGATGAATGTGATCAAGGTGTCAAATATTATGGGGATTGATCCAAGGCCTTTTGATCCCAAAACGTATGTGGAAGAAGATGTTTATGTCACAGATGAATCTGGGACCAAGAAAAAAATACGACTGGAGGACAATATTGTGCGGTGGAGAACTTTTAAGAATGCTGATGGCAGTACATCTGTAAGTAGTTGGTATTCATGTAGCTTTAGTATTATGATATCTTTTGGTTATGAGTTATGCACTTATGTAACATCACCATCTTCCTAATTCTCTCGCTAGCCTAATTATGATACGATAATTGCATTGGATCTTGTATGCGCTTCCAATTTGGCTTGTTGTGTTGGAAGCACAATCTGAAGCCTCACCTTTGAGCTTTGTGTTTGTTATGCCTACCATAAGTACCCTGCCTAATTTTTTTTTATTGTAAGTAGCCTATGAAGGCTGTTACTGATTGTTGCTGCTCCTATGAAGTATTTTTTTCCTCGATGTTTTGCTGTTGTATCACTGGGTTTGTCTTCCCCACCAATTATTGAAGCTTTGCATTGATTTCTTGCAGGTTGAAAGTAATGCACGCTTTGTTAAATGGAAAGATGGAACCATGCAGCTACTGATTGGCAATGAAGTTCTTGATATATCTCTACATGAAGCAAATCACGATCAGTCCCATCTGTTTCTGAAGAGTGGGAAAGTAAGCTATTTCTTTTCTGCATTTCAACAGCATTACCTACGGACTCTTTGTTTATTTATACTTTATTAAGTTCATCCACGATATTTTTCCACTGACCTGATTAATTTGAACTGTAATGCAGGGAGTTTTACAATCACAAGGAAGACTTCTACAGAAAATGAGATTTATGCCATCTTCCTTGTCTTCAAAGTCGCATCGTTTATTAACTGCTCTTGTTGATTCTCAGAATAAGAAAACAGTTAAGATGCAAAAATGGTTTGATGCTAAGGACCCTGAGAGAGTGAAGCAAGAAAAAGAAAAGGTAACAAAAACTCAATATTTAGTCCACTGGTCGTATATGCTCATTGACTTGTGTGATTTGTTTGTCCAACTTCGCTGCTTAAGCTAAGGCTTCAGATACGATAACACATGTGTCGTCTTACGGGTCCTCTTCCATGTATCTCTTGTGGGAATAGCCATAGAGCTTAACATGTTCTCCACATTTGTTTTCTAAGATACCGCAAGTACTACTTCCTAGTAGGGTCTGCAGCATCACATGCAGGTGCTGGGAGCCTCACGAAGAGCATGTTTTTACTATATTACAAGTAAAGTGTTCCCCATTATCTGAGAGAAAACAAAGAAAGGAGAGAGGGGGGGGAGAGTTCAGCCCTTTGTTCCGCTTGTCTTCTCTCCTCTCTCTGGCTGATTTCAGACTGCTTTCCCTCCCTGCTGGATAGAAGACGGGACTTGGTGGCATCGATTAGCAGCTTCTGTTCTCAAAATATTTGGATGAGTCCCACAATTTCTTACTTTCTCCCTACTCTTTTGATCATGAGACCAGGAGGATGAATTCCAGGATTTTTTAAAATAGTTTTCACTCCATAGATAACCATTTCACATACAGAGCCTTACTTTCCCATTGAAACCATTGCAGCACATGAGGAGGCTTTAAACTTATTGCCTAGTTACCAATTAATCAGCATTGGTCCCCATTTATTTTGTCTCAAAAACTCTGCCACTACATAGCACATACAGTACTACCTAGCATAAGTGAATTATTTCTGCAGTTCCACTCGTATTTTTTTTGGTCCATCCAGAAACTTTCAGCCTAATAAGTCTAATGGTCTAAAATTTGTTTTAGACCTGATTTGCTTTCGAATCTGATGATTATGGTGCATAGCATTCATTTCACACAGTACAGCCAACATTCCAAACATCATATCCAGTGCCATTTATGAAGATGCAACAATAATATGTTTCTATGTACCTTAGCAACTGAGGCATATTAATCGTGTTTCTTGCTGATCCTTTTTCCTTTTTTGTTTAAAACTGATTCTGTATGTATTTTCAGCGAGATTTTCCCCTTTTCACTGATATAGTAACTATACAGGCTGAGGGCCAAAGTATTCGCGCCCATTCAATTCTTCAACGCAAACGAGAAAAGGTGAGCCGCAAGTATACACAACCATCCAGGCAAAGACGGCAGCTTTCTCCAGGGTTTTTGGAAGATGCTTTAGATGAGGTGGGTTCGTCATTTCTCTCCTTTTTGCCAATTAAGAAGGTTATTATGGTAGTCTAGGCACAGTTTCTTTCAACTTGCACTAGTAAATGCCATTTGAACATTCACCAACCTTTTAGATGTAAGTGTATATTTCGTTTCATGTTTTAATCGTAGGTGTATCTTGAACATAACCTTGGCAGTTTAGTTCTGTATGAAATTCATTTCATGCTTCGCTAGTTTACTCCATTGTTTCACGTTACCTTCTTCAATGGAGATTTCCAGTTTCTGGGGTGGATAATTTCTTTTCTCTGTTGTCTGGGAATCAGGGGCTGTTGTAAAGACTAGAGGGTATCAAATGCACTGCTGATTCCTGCTTGTGTTGAGTCATGAATGTTTATTTGCATGTCCATTACTATTTCGTGTAGTATCTAAATGTGGCAATAATCCATTCAACGTATACTCATTTTTGGCAGGATGAGGAGACTGATAACCACTACAGCTCTCGGCGAATGGCATCCCGCGGTCGTTTTGAGGATGACTTGGAGGCTGAAGGGGAAAGACGTATACTTAGCGCAAAGAAGGTGAGTAACCGAGTAAAGACATTTTCACACTTAAAACTAAGCTATTACTGTTAATGCTCATGTGTATTCTGTGCACAACTCCAGTCGAATTTGAGTAGAGGTGTTCCTCGCAAACCATCCTTCCCTCCTTCTCGCCCACCAAGACGTCAGGAATACTCTGAGAGTGAAAGGGAGGAGTCAGAGTACGAAACTGAAGGCGAGGACATTGAGCACTCACCTGCGGGTGGAAGGGAAGATGAGCTCGATGAGGAAGATGAATACGAGGAAGACGTGGAAGAGGAGGCTGCTATGTCAGATGAAGAAATCCAGGTAAGATCACATTGCCTCAAACTCCAATTTGCCTTGCCTCAAATTGCAATTTTGCTCTTACAAGGTAGGCGATGTGGTGAATTGCAGTAATCTCTGAATTTAGCGAGACTCGGGTCTCTCATTTGGCATGCATTGAAAGAACTAAGTGATTGGTAGCAGATATAAGTACAAGATTGCTGGTAACTTTTGACACTAGAAATATGACCACCATTTCGAACTGAAATTTGGAAGTTGGACTCGGTAGAATTTTATTTTTCAGTGCCGCCACACTGATCTGAAAGTGAGATGGAAAGCAGAAGAGAAAGAAGCAGGAAAGGCATGTTAGAGTTGTATGCTGTAATAATAATCAAAACTGTAACTGGTGTTGCTGCTTGTGCAGGAGCCAAAGCGGAAGAGAGAGTCGGCTGCGAGTGGGAGCCAAAGGCGCAGGGAGGTGGATTCCGACCAGGATTCCCCGCCGAGGAAACAGCAGGTGGTTCATCGCCGGAAGGCCGTTGTGTTCGAGAGTGACGATGACGAGTGAGTGTATGGCGAGGAGGAACTTGCATCTCGAGTCCCAAGCCGTTTTCGTTGCGAAGAGGCCGCCAAGACGCAGAGCCAGTATAGCCCATCAGGAGAACCCGTAAAGGACGTACACATCGGTCTCTCTGCTACCGAAAGTGTTGTTTAAACATCGGATGGTTGTATGTTTTAACTGTTGTTTATTTAGGAACAACGATGTTGTGAATTGTATGTTATTGTTATAATAAGATACGATAATATAATGGGACAAAAAAGGCCCGTGTTTAAGTACTACCCCCTCCGTTCCATTTTAATTGACACACATATATATATAGTGTTAGATACACGGAGGGAGTATCAGTGAAAATTTTCCGTATAGAGAAAATCTCGGCATCCATGTGTGTATGGTAGGGCTCGTTCTGTTGGGTAAGCTCTTGTCGAATCGTATAGAGAAAATCTCGGCATCCATGTGTGTATGGTAGGGCTCGTTCTGTTGGGTAAGCTCTTGTCGAATCTTGTGAGGTGAAGAAATTGCTCGCCACAACTTTGACAGGCATATGCATATACAACAGGTTCGTGGTACCGGTAGCGGTAGATGACAACTCGGAAGCAGTAAAAGGAATCGGAAGAAAGTGAGGAGCAATAATTTCTTTCTTCGTTTGTTTCCATTCAACAAGATAGACCGACGACCGCCTGGCCACCGGCACGGCAACGACGTCAGCGCGGCAACACCAACGACCACTGTCTCCTGCCGCTGTCTGTCAGCATCCATCTCACGCGCTCGGCTCCAGTGTGGAGATAGATAAATAGATAGATAGAGAGCGCCCGATCGCGAGACATGGCGTCATGGACTTTGTCCACCGATCTCATCTCCTCTCGTGCGGCGCGCGCCAGGTGGAGCCCACGCGTTACACCTGGTGGCCCACCTGTCAAGCGACACACCGTATTCCTTGACCTCTTGTTCTTCTCCTGCGGTGGCACCACGGCACCTACACTTGGTGGGCCCCACTCCTTCTGGCCTCTGCGTGGGAAAAAGCAATCGACGTTTTTATTTCTTGGAACTATGCGACAGAGTTATTGCTATGAACCGATGGACGGACGAGCACCGTTTTGTCTTTCCTTTTTCCTCCTATCTATTCCTTTTCTTTTTCTACAAAAAAATAATATCTATTCCTTTTCTTCCCAACAACCAACACCGACTCCGAGACAGAGAGGAAGGAGTAGACAAAAAAGAAGATCCCGTCTGGCTGTCGTGTGGGCCGGCCTAGGCGAGCCATGGACGGCAGTGCAGACATTGACAGCCGGTCTCCTTGTCCGACCTGGCACGCAGCACGCTTCCTTCCTTCTCGGCAACGTCCAAATTTATACTATCGGTTTCCACTAACTTTATTACGGCCACCAGGAGTATGCTCGACTGGACTAGTCTGCATATTTGATCAAGTCCGCTGTTTCTTTCCTTTTCTGTGAATCTTTGCTTTTTCTTTTCTCCCGGCTTTAGGGTTCAAGTTGGTGACTGTTAATGTAAATACTGGTAATAATTGGTGCTCTGAGCCAATTCATCATGTCTGGGGTCTACAAACTAAAAATATTTGGAAACTTCGGGGGGGGGGGGGGTTATAACTAGTTCCTGTGATCCCTATATTTATTTTCAAAAATGGCATTTGTGAGTTTCAATCATGTTGTTTATTTTGTTGGAAAACTATGTCAATTAAGGCATGTGATTAAAGGATAAAGGGGCAGGGATGATGGGAAATCAGTTTTGCCTCATTGGAAAAAAATCATATTTTAAATTATAAAACTTCAAACAATTTTTTTGGATGTATATCTAAACATTCTATGTTTCCACACAAATTCCGTGAACAAAGACCGACTTGTGTCATAAAAGAAATTCCAGTACAAAATGATTTTTTACCATACTTTTTTTAATCTATTTTACACATTCCACAAAAATATCATTTTTTCTCGAAACTTTATGTACGAACATAGAATATTCATATGTGCACCCGAAAAGGATAAAAGGGTAGAGATGATGGGCTAAATAGTAAATGTGTGCCTCATACGTCCGACTTCCACACATGATTGCTAACTAAAACGAGAGACTATGTTTTTTCTAAAGTTGTTGGTCCTTCCTCACGAGCCATCGCCCAACATATGTCTGGTCATTGTATGCTAGATTTCTAAATAGTTGCTTACTGCAAGCCGGAAAAAAGGTCGAGTTACAAGCATGTTTAAGAAAGCACCAAATAGGGAGGTGAAAAAGCGAGAATGCAGAGACGTCATCAACCATGAATATAGCGAGTAACAAGTATACCGATGTTTGGGCTACAAAGTTATGGGCACATTGGGTCAAGAGCATTGTATGAGCGAAGATAGCGGCCATTAGAGCCCAAACTTTTGGCCCAGCTAACGGTATCGTCAATTTTGTGCACCGTAGTTGAAGCATTGTGTTGGTACTTCACAATAAGGAATATTGGCCTTTGCGCGAAAAAGGCTACGACTTGAGTAGGCCGAGGACGTCTTATGCTATTGTAAGATGAGCGAGGATGGCGAACATTGAAGCCCAATTAACGTTAGCGTCAAGTTTTATGGACCGTAGCCGGAGCATTGCATGGGCATGCACATCGAAAACCCCAGGCCTAAGCTTTTTAAAACACTTAAATAACGTACATTTTGGCGCCAACAAATATGCATTCCTAAGTCCATAGAAAATATGTATACCGAACAACAAACGGATTACACAGCGAATAAGGTAAGACATTTCAAAATCGAATACACAAACAAACACTCACTAGACTAATAAATAAACTTACCATTGTAATGCCCACACACACATAAGGTAAAATTGGCAAATAAAAAATGCTCTTCCAATAATAAACCTTGAAAAGTAGTAGGATGTAAATAGAAATCAACGGGGGAAGATTGAGAAATTATTCAAACAAAAGTTACTACTACAAAAGACATCAGATTCTCGCAGTCTAGCCCCTTAAGTTTGCTCTAATCACACTCCAGTCTTCGCTTCAGCCATGATATAACCCCAGCCTTCAGCATCGACCCCACCCCGCATTTTCTATTCACACTGACTCGACAGCCTCAGCTCGCCAGGACCTCGTCGACGAATTGTCGGAGATGGCCTCCCATCGCCGGAGCACGCTCTGCCACACAACCACCGCCACCCTATTCCTCCTTCACCTGCTCGCCACCGCCGCTTCCTCCTCAGCACCCCAAGAACAGGATAAGGCGGCGCTCCTCCAGCTCAAGAACGTACTCTCGTCCGGCTCCGGCGACGTTCCCAGCCACTGGTCACCGGAATCAGGCGGCAAACACTGCTCCTGGAAGGCGGTGATATGCGACGTGCGGTCCCGGGTCGTCGCTCTCTCTCTCCCTTCCCGACCCGGCGAGGGGCTCGCCGGGGAGTTGTCACCGGCGGTGGCTCGCCTCACCGAGCTCAAAGTCCTCTCCTTGCCCTCCCGCGGGCTCCGCGGAGAGATCCCCGGTGAGGTCTGGCGGCTGCAGCACCTGGAGGTTCTCAACCTCTCGGGCAACTCCCTCCGCGGCTCCCTTCCGGACACCTTCCCCGAGGGGCTCCAGAGCTTGGACCTTTCCGGCAACCAGCTCTCCGGAAGAATACCTCCTGGTATAGGGGACTGCGCGGCGCTCAGGCGGCTTCGGATGTCCTCCAATTCGTTGGATGGTTTCATCCCGCCGCAGATTGGAAAGCTTGCCGTGCTGCAGGTCTTGGAGCTGTCCGGGAACAGGCTCGCCGGAGGCGTTCCGCCGGAGCTCCGGCATTGCAGCTCTCTTGTCAAGGTGGACCTCAGCAGAAATTTGCTCCACGGTCAAGTGCCTTCCTCCATTCTCAGGCAGTTCAAGAGCCTGAGGTTTCTGTCATTAGCTGGGAACAATTTCAGTGGTGAGATACCATCCGGTCTGGGTCAACTGAGCACACTCAGGTTACTAAATTTGTCCTCCAATTCTCTATCAGGAGTGGTTCCCGTTGATATTGTTGGACTAAGAAATCACACTGTTCTGCTGCTTGCCAACAATCTGCTCACTGGGGATGTATCTTCCCATATGTCATCACTCCAAGTGGCTAATGTTCCCTCAGTGGCAGGTGATAGTTCAATGGTAAATCCACCTCCCCAGCCTAGTGAATTATTTACAGTCATCTCTCAGTTCAGAAGCACACGGGTACTGACCGAGGCGAACCTGGGCACGCCACCTGATGGCAATGGCAGTGGTGGTCACTTGAAAACCATAGAGATTATTGCCATAGCTTCAGCATCAGCCATTATTGTTTTGTTGCTTATGGCCATCCTGTACATTTGCACAAGGAGATGGACCCAGAGGCCAGCAAGACGCTCTGGTATTAGAAGGGAGGTGAAGGTTTTTCATGGTCTTGATATTGGAGGTTCCCTAACTTACGAGGCAGTTGTCCGCGCCACCGGAAATTTCAATGCAAGCAACTGCATTGGTAGTGGCGGCTTTGGCGCGACATACAGAGCTGAGATTGCACCTGGGATTTTGGTGGCAATAAAGAGGCTCTCTATTGGGAAGCAGCACGGTGCCAAGCAGTTCCAAGCAGAAGTTGAAACCCTTGGACGGTGTCGTCATCCTAATCTTGTTACTCTCATTGGGTTCCATATCAGTGACCAAGAGACATTCCTGATATATAACTATTTGTCAGGCGGCAACTTGGAAAGGTTCATACAAGAGAGAACTAAGAGGCAAATTGGTTGGAGAATACTTCACAAAATTGCTCTGGATATTGCTCGGGCTCTTGCGTTCATGCATGACGAGTGTTCCCCCCGAATTCTGCACCGAGATGTTAAGCCTAGCAATATATTGCTCGACAATGACTTTAATGCATATCTCTCTGATTTTGGATTAGCAAGACTTCTCCGGAACTCAGAAACTCATGCAACCACAAATGTTGCTGGTACTTTTGGTTATGTCGCACCAGAGTATGCAATGACATGCCGCGTGTCTGATAAAGCAGATGTTTATAGCTATGGAGTTGTACTTCTTGAACTGATCTCCGATAAGAAGGCGTTGGATCCATCATTTTCTCCATATGGAAATGGTTTCAACATTGTTAGTTGGGCTAATAAGCTAATCCAAAGAGGTAGAGTTCGTGAGTTCTTCATCGAGGGCTTGTGGGATAAGGCCCCACATGATGATCTGGTTGAGATTATGAATCTAGGGGTCATGTGCACAGTGGAGTCTCTTTCTTCTAGGCCCACAATGAAGCATGTTGTTCGACGTCTAAGAGAACTCCGCCTGCCTTCTTACTAGGAACAGCAACAAAGGGGGTAAGCAGCATGGACTCTTTACGCAGACTGATTATATCCACTTCTTACCATAGACATCAAGTTAGTTTACTTTGCAATAGAGTTGATACCATTTTCTATGTTGATGTGATAATAATATTTAAACGAAAGTTTCAATGTTAATTCTTTTTCTTTTTCCACAACAGTGTGAGAGTTGCTAGTACTTAGTACACTCTTCTCATACCATCATATACAATGTTGATTCCTGTGCTAGGATGTAGTATCTTACGGTTAGTGCGTCAGTTTAACAAATTGGGTATCTCTCCTTCCCATTTGTGCAGAACTGTGTTCTGTTAGTAAAATCGCACACAGATAGCCCATAAGTACAGGTGTTAATAATCTATATAGTCTTCTTGGTAAGTCATAATTGGGTAACTATTTCATATGGGGAAAAATTGCCTACATACCCTGGAGATAAGTATACAAATAAAGGATGGTGCAAAACATAGTGCTTGCTGCGGAAAATTCCTTCCGTTATTGTTGGCATCACCATCACTTCTTGGCATATATAGATTCAGCTTCGGAATGAAGCACTGGCATGTGCCATTGAACCATCTCATAAACAAAGCAGATGTCGCTTCTTTGTAATGCGGTAGAGAGAAGAGGCTGGTGGAGAAACTGATGGGTTGATGGGAGGATAATTTGGTGTGCAGAATATTGTTTTTCAAAACATAGTGTCAGTGGAGGCCTTTAAAAAAACTTATTTGATAGTGTGATTTAGCAAAGCCTCTATTTTGGTGTATTTTCAAGCTATACATCATTTGGGTCGTATACATATTTTCCCCATTATTCAAGGGAAATCTCCCTTTGTTCCTGGACATGCTTGACTGTCAAAATCATTTGATGGTTCAGCATATGAAGTGCGCTCCTATTTGCAGAATACGGGGAACGAATAATAAAACCTGAAATGATTGTTTCTCTAATTCTGTAGCGCCTCCAGAGGTTTATGGTTATCTTTTATTCGAAATTTGCGAAGCCGTCGTTACTCGTTACTGACATGTGTCATTTCTTGTATGCAGGTCACCGGAGCTTATAGCGAACAGTGGTCTGAAGATTCGAGGACAAGATGTAGATATGTCGCCTTTATGTTCCAGGAACACCCTTACTATAGTGAGCGAGATGATAAGCCGTGTTCTCATATGATCGGTGCCATTGCAGTCGAATTAGCTAGTTTGGTTGTGTCGCAATTGCCAATTGGAATCAAGTATATTTGCCAATCCATGTTTGAATATGAGAACGTACTCTGACCATTGATACCACTCCCTCCAATCCATAATAAGTGTCGCTGATTTAGTTTGTACAAAATTATTATGTATTGGAGGGAGTATTATTTGCTCCATACAAATTATTCAGTTACTGGAAGGAGAATGCGAGCTTGAGGCATCCCAGTTAGAGGAGAATCAAAAGGAAAGCGGAGGAGAGACACGGTAGGGGAGGAAGGATATGCACCATGGGACGGGGTTGGAGTCCTAGCCAAAGTCCTCTCTGGCCCGCTTTGCTCCTGCGCTTCTGGACTTCAGATGGAAAATCCAGGGAAGGGTGGAGGGAGCGAATGCCGAAGGAACACTGGGTGGGGAATTTCCAGCCAAAAATCGAGGGCGGAGGTCGGACGCTCGGAAACTAGGGCAGGTGTCCGCGTGTTAATAGGGGCATGGTTTGGTAATACGCCAATTTGGCCACTATTAGTGGATAAAATGATTTCTTTCACTTCACAATCCCAAATAATTCGCTTAGGAGTCAGTACATAAAGATTTAATTTCATTTCTTAGATTTGTTCTCCTCTTCTAAGGTTATAGCTTTCGTGCTAGCTTCATCGATGTTACCCACCAAATAAAAAGCCTGTTCGGGTAGGCTATCTAATTCTCCGGAAAGGATTAGTTGAAATCCCCTAATAGTTTCTGCAAGACCAACATACTTTCCTGCGGAACCGGTAAAAACTTCTGCCACAAAGAACGGTTGTGATAAGAAACGCTCAATTTTTCTTGCTATTGCTACATTTGTCTTTGAGTCAAACATTTCAAAGTTTGACCAAGTTTATATAGGAAAAATACCAAATCGATACAATATGAAAATATATTCTCTGTTGGATCGAATGATATTGATTTGGTATTGCGGATGCTGTTTTTTTTTCCCTATAAACTTGGTTAAATTTTATAAAGTTTGACTTAACAAATCTAATATTCGCAGTAAAAACTAGCGGGGGAGTAATTCTAATTCCCCAATAATGAGACAATATGAGCTCAAATAGGGACATAGGTAATCTCCTATGGAAGTGGAACTGCATGCAAAATAGCCTTCTTATTCTGTTCACAAACCAAACAACCTATAAGCCATCAAATTTCAAATCTTTTGAACCAATCTGACGCCAACTCATGAGACGACTGTTCTACAAAGTTTCTCATTCAACATTTCAATTTCATGTTAGCAGCACATTCATCGCATGTTTGTAATGCAATTCGCATCTCCCAAAAAGAAAATGGAAAATTGCAAGCAGGCATGTGTTCCAGAGCTGGTAAACGAACTGAATGAGACCAGAGTATCCACATCAGGGAGCACCAAAGCCCTACAAGCTCAGTAAATTTCTCTATGTCTGTGTAGTTGCCAGATGACCATAATAGAACACCAGGAATCATGGTGAACAAATTAAAACAGCTTTGGGATCTCATGGAAGGAAAACAACAGTATCAAAATTCTAACATTCCCACGAAAGAAACAATCCATTTGCTACCAGACTGGAATAGTATAGATACACAGCAGTTTGAAATCTCAACATGCTCAGGCTACTAAGGTAAATAATAAAGATCACAGACATTCTCCAGCGAAACTGATGCCGAATGATTGCAACAAACTAGTATTTAATCGGTGCCAGGATTTCCAGCTGAGAACCCAACTTCTCCTCGGCAGCCTTCTCAGCCTTGACGCGCAGCTTGGCCAGTTGCTTCCTCCTGTCGTAGGAGACCTTAGCCTTCTCCTTCCGCTTCTCCTCGAGTTCCTGCCATATCATTCACAAGACATGATAAGCCACTCTACGAGTTAAATCTATACAAACATGAAATACACATCTCAAAAGGCATGATCAAAACAAGCATAAAAAGGGTCCCGATCAAGAGTACCCAACAGACTCGCTAGATATTTTCTAACATTGGAGGCCACGGCCATTAATCATGAAATTCCCAGATATTTATCTAACAACTGAGCCCCTTTAACAAAAAGCATATGTTATGAGTACAAGTGCATTTTACCAGAAATAATAAGAAGATTTTGCCCCAACAGTAGAACAAATAGTTCATCTGATGCAAGTTCAATAAATACTGGACGACAAAGACAAGCACCCAAGACCGATCCCCAATTAGATGATTTGTTATTCTGATAAAAGTTGAACAATGTACAGAACAACATTTAAACAACTATAAGAAAGCAACCCCTGGTTGACTGGTTGTCGAAAGAAGCCTCAGAGATCTTGGTGGTTATGATCATCAACTGGGAAGTACCCATCAAGAGTAGCAAATATTAATCTCACATCACAGGCTTATCACTGGAAGCACAAGAGAAGCAAACAAAAGGCAAACCGCAAAAGCCCACAACCAAAGGTTTAAGTTAACTCCACATAAAATTGATAAATGTAGCTGGTTACGGAAATCATCCTTGCAAAAACCATTGAGAATCCATTTTATTCTTCATTCCAAGCATAGCCATTAAAAGAAACAACATGTCCAATGTTGGAGACAAGGGAAATCCATTAAGTTGTGAAGAAAAAAATAGCGACTCAAATAAGCATTTACTGTCGAAAGAACAGAATGACTAGTCAAAAGTAGCTGGTTAGAAATCATCTTTGTGAAAATCAATGGACATCAGTCCTAGTTTCTGCATCATCCCAGTCACTCATGTTGCACACAGCTCAGTGAGTAAAACAAATATGAGAGAAATCCATCAAGTTGTAAAGAAACATAGTAGATCAACTGTCATAACAATAGCATGGCTAGTCAAAAGTAGCTGGTTAGAAATCCATCAATGGACATCAGTCCTAGTTAGAAATCATCTTTGTGAAAATCAATAGACATCAGTCCTAGTTTCTGCATCATACCAGTCACGCTCATGTTGCAACAGCTCAGTGATAAAAACAAACATGAGGGAAATCCATGAAGTTGTAAAGAAAAATAGGAAATCACATTGGCGATTACTGTCAAAACAATAGCATGACTAGTCAAAAGTAGCTGGTTATAAATCATCTTTGTGAAAAATCAATGGATATCTGTCCTCGTTTCTGCATCATCCCAATCACGCTCATGTTGCACACGTCTCAGTGAGCAAAACAAATGAGGGAAATCCATTAAGTTGTAAAGACAAATAGTAAATCAATTGGCGTTTACTGTCAAAACAATAACATGACTAGTCAAAGTAGCTGGTTATAAATCATCTTTGTTGAAAAATCAATGGACAATCAGTCCTAGTTTTTGCATCATCCCAGTCATGCTCATGTTGTACACAGCTCAGTGAGTAAAATAATTTTAAAGGTTTTACTCGGAACTCAAAAGGCAATCAAAACAAATGGAATAGTAGGAAAATCAGACAAGAAAACATGGACATGGACAGAGACATAGGCATGGCTTCTGCAAAATTAGCAAAAATATAAGCATCCAATTCAGTAACTTCATTCTGTGACCAACAAATATCTAAGTTAGATTTGATTTGAACAGTGGTTACTTTCGACTCAACTTGTATATTCTTTCACACAGCGTAGCAGCTAATATAACAGTAATTTTTTGGCTGATAACTACAGAGGAGTAATAGGCCATAGCCTCGATCAGAGGCACAACTAGCATAGCGAATCAGGTCATCATATGCATGCATCACAGCACCAACATTGTGTAAATAGAGATGACAAGGAGAATTGATCGAGGCAACACAGCGTACCTTGATGGTCTCGTGGTAGTTCCATCCGACCTCCTTAGAGAGCTCACCGAGCAGGCAGTACTTGTGCCCTGCCTGCAGCCTCAGCACCCTAGCCAAAAAGAAGTCACACAAAGTTCATCAGTATAGAGCCAATCAAACCGGCCATAAGAGCAGAGAGAGAGAGAGAGAGAGAGAGAGAGAGAGAGAGAGGCGTACTTGAGCGCGTCTGGGATGACCATGCGCTTGGTGCGGTCGTACGGCGGCGGGACGCCCTCGAAGGACTTGAGCCTGGCAAGCGCGGCCTCGCCGCGGGCGGTCTTGTGCGGGATCATGCCACGGACGGTGCGCCAGAAGATGCGGGACGGGGCGCGGAAGTGGATGGGGCCGTGCGAGGGCTTGGTGTTCATCCGCTTGCGGAGGAAGCGGAGGTACTTCATCTTCTGCCGTACCAGGCCGCCGGAGATGCACATCTCCTCGCACCGGACCACCACCACGCGCTGCCCGTTCAAGAGCTCCTTGGCGACGATCGACGCGAGGCGGCCCATCATGTGGTGGCGCGCGTCCACCACCACGCGACGGGCGGAAAGACCGGAGCCGGACACCATCGTCGCCTTTCCCTGTTTACTTCGCCCTTCCTCTCTGCCTCCGGCTCCGGGGTGGTGGTGGTGGTCGTGGGTGGCGGCGGCGGCGGCAGAGGAGGGAGAGGGGAAGCGTTAGGGTTATGAATTTATAGGCGACGAGTAGGTGGTAGATTGGGCCGTGCAGGTGTTAGCGGGCTCAAGATATAATGGGCCTTAAGATGCTTAGGGTACCTCATTGAAAAGGCCTCCCGGCCCTATGAAATAGAAAGCCTCAAGTTTTCCCTATTAATGGGAAATGCAGCTCGAGCTCCTACTCCACGACCTATGCGGGGAAATCACTAGAAAAAGAGTCATTTGCGAAGAGAACCCAACGAACCGTGGCGTAATGACAAGTGTCAGTTTCTCCCTTCACGCGGTACCCCGTGGGTGTTTAAATATGCGACAAGTGGCAGCACGAGAGAGTTTTGGTGAGATTTCTGTTTCTCCGTGCGAAGAGTTGTATGTGCATTTATTTTGAGATTTGTTTTTAAAAATGAAATATCTTGAGAACCATTTATTCAAATTACGAACCGTTTTCACTTTTGAGCTCGTCGCGTCGAGATCTTCAAAATTAGATCCCATGTTGATAGGTTTCGACGAACTTTTTTTTGTACTCCCGGTTATGTATAGTTTGTACAATTTGTTTTGTATAGTTCGTACTCCCACTTCTCTCTACTTTGTACATTCATGTTTTCTATACTTTTGTATGAGAGAGAAGAGATAGTGAGGTGGGAGAGCAGCTTTTTCCCTTTTATTTTTCTAATCTGAATTTTTGAAATGAAATATCTCATGAACCGTTTATCCAAATTACGAACCGTTTTCATTTTTGAGCTCCTCGCGTCGAGATCTTCAAAATTAGATCTCATGTTGATAGGTTTCGACGAACTTTTTTTTGTACAACCGGTTATGTATAGTTGTACAACCTGTGTCTGTGTAGTTGTACAACCTGTGTTTGTACAAACTGTGTTTGCGTAGTTGTACAATATGTGTCTGTCTAGTTGTACAATTTGTGTCTGTATAAATTGTGTCTGTCTAGTTGTACAACATGTTTTATATAGTTATACAACTTGTGTCTGTACAAACTATCTGCGTAGTTGTACAACATTTGTTTGTATAGTTGTACAAACTGTGTCTGTACGACATGTGCCTGTATAGTTGTACAACCTGTGTCTGTACAATATGTGTCTGTCTAGTTGTACAATCTGTGTCTGTATAACATCTGTCTGTCTAGTTGTACAACATGTGTTATATAGTTGTACAATCTGTGTCTGTACAACATGTGTCTGTCTAGTTGTATAATACGTGGTAATTTGTACTCTCTATTCTGTGTTTTGTACACCCACCTTATATGTGATTTATACTCCTAATTCTGTGTAGAAATTTGCTCTAAATGTCTTGTACATCGTGCTATATTTTTTCGTGTACTCCCTACATATGTTGTACGCACTATGCTACTAGATATGTTTGTACGCACTATGCTACTGCTACTGCTCTGCTCTTTATCGAGAGAAAAAATGCTACTGCTCTGCTTTACATCTGCAGCAGTGCGGAGGCTTTCATCCAGTAACGTACGCGAGAGTGTGATGACCCCACAAGTATAGGGGATCGCAACAGTTTTCGAGGGAAGTAAAACCCAAATTTATTGATTCGACACAAGGGAGCCAAAGAATATTTATAAGCCTTAACAGATGAATTGTCAGTTCAGCTGCACCTGGAAATAGACTTGCTCGACACAGTTTATCAGTAGCAACAGTTTTATAGCAGTAGCAGTAGTGAAATAATAGCAGCAGTAAAATAAAAGCAGCAGTAATAATTGTAGTAGACAGCAGGATTAAAATACTGTAGGCATAGGGATGGATGAACGGGCGTTGCATGGATAAGATAATTCATATAATAGTCAAGCGTAGGGCATTTGCAGATAGATAATAATAAAGTATCCAGGTAATAATCAATCATAGGCATGTGTTCCGTATTTAGTCGTACGTGCTCGCAATGAGAAACTTGCACAACATCTTCTGTCCTACCAGCCCGTTTGCAGGGGGCCTCAAGGGAAACTACTGGTAATTAAGGTGCTCCTTTTAATAAAGCACCGGAGCAAAGCATTAACACTCCGTGAACACATGTGATCCTCACATTACAGCCATCCCCTCCAGTTATCCCAATTGTTGTCACTTTGGGGCCTCGGGTTCCGGACAATTATATGTGTAAACAACTTGCAGATATGATCTAAAACAATAATTATCCTCATGATTCAATAACATGTTCAGATCTGAAATCATGGCACTCGGGCCCTAGTGTCAAGCATTAAGCATAACAAGTTGCAACAATGACATAAAGTACTAACAACGGATACTAGGCACCATGCCCTAACAATCTGATATCTATTACATGAATGATCTCATCCAATCCCTACCATCCCCTTCAGCCTACAGCGGGGATTACTCACACATGGATGGGGGAATCATGGATGGTTGATGGAGAGGCGTCGGTGATGATGATGGCGATGATCTCCTCCAATTCCCCGTCCCGGCAGGGTGCCAGAACGGAGTTTCTGATCCCCGAAATAGGGTTTTCGGTGGCGGCGGAGCTCTGGAGTGTTTCTGGAAAAAGCGTCGATCCCTCGGGTTTTTAGGTCAAGGGGATAAGTAGTCGAAAGGGGGACGCGAGGTGGTGCCCGAGGCGGCCACACCACCCCCCGGCGCGGCAGCCTGGCCCGCGGGCCCATGGTGTGGGGCCCTCGTGGCCCACCTCCGTCTCGTCTTCTGGCTCCGTGTGTCTTCTGGAAAAATAGGAACTCAGGATATTTTTCGGGAATTTTCCCGAAACTTGACTTTCTGCACAAAAATAAGACACCAGGGCAATTCTGCTGAAAACAGCGTTAGTCCGTGTTAGTTGCATTCAAAACACACAAATTAGAGGTAAAACAACAGCAAAAGTGTTCGGGAAAGTAGATACGTTTTGGACGTATCAACTCCCCCCAAGCTTAGCTTATTGCTTGTCCTCAAGCAATTCAGTTAACAACTGAGTGCGATAAAAGAAACTTTTACGAACACATTTGCTTCATATGATGTAAATATTCTCACTATATGATCAAGTACTTAGGCAATTCATAATAAAGGAATGTAGATAATGCCACCTAGTAGCTATGTGAACTATGAAAAGATACCAACACACTAAGAATAAATAACATGAAATAAATCTATTGCAGGATTGCAATGTTCATAATAAGATATGATAAAGTGGTATCTCGCTTGCCTTTATTTGTAGAGCAAAACATAAATGCCAAGGCACCTCTGAAGTTCAAGTGAGACTAGAAGTAAAAATATCAAAGATAAGAGCATCAAAGTTATACCACAGTTAACCGTATTCTGGGACAAGCACATTACACTAAGAATGACAGTTATGCTCTCGAGAAGGTGCTCAAAGAAAGGATGGTGACTCAACATAAAAATAAAAGATTGGCCCTTCGCAGAGGGAAGCAGGGATTAACATGTGCTAGAGCTTTTTATTTATAAAACAGAGGTAAAAATTGTTTTGGGAGGTGGTTGTTCCTGTCAACGAATCAGAAAATGGAAAGTACAATATGACCCCTGCCAACCAGACTTTTAAGAGCGGCTCCCATGAAGGACGTTATTTCTACCAGCAAGGCAGATCATCCCTCTTTTCTCTTTTGTTTACACATGCAGATATTTCACTGGTATCATTGCTTGTCTGATAAATCAGGGCAAAAATGTGAAGAGAATTAAGCGGTTAAAGTTGTAATTAATTGGGACTGGGCACCCCATTTGCCAGCTCTTTTTGCAAAATTAATGGATAAGCGGATGTATATGCCGCTAGTCCGGTGGTAAAGTCTGTTTGACAAGTGACATAAAGACATCCACCCCGTCCTCATGAGCTAAAAACAGTGTCACAAAATGAGAAGTATTTTGAAGGTTTTAAAGGTAGCACATGAAAATTTACTTGGAATGGTTCGAAATACCATGCATAGGAATTTTTGGTGGACTCTTTGGATAACTTGGTTTTTAAGGATTTGGAAGCACGAGCAGCATTCCCGCTCAGTACAAGTGAAGGCTAGCAATAGACTGGGAAGCGACAATCAAGAGAGCATAACCGTCATAATCATGCTTGCGACAGAATAAAATTAACGGTGGCATAAAAGTGATACTAGAACTCTGAGGCAAAATAAATCATCAAGGCTTAATTGACTTTTTGTTTTTCAGTCGTGAGCATGTGCCAAGTCAATTCAAGTGAATCATTCAGAGGAGGATACCACCATGTCATACCCTTTTATGAATAGAACAATGCAAGCAAATATCTATATGACATGTTATATACTATTAGTGAATTGGAACTGATCATATGAAAACATGAACTACTAAGCATCCATTAAATAACATTGCCCCTCATACGAATCAGCTAAGCATGTCCACATGAGCGAGTATATGTACAAAAATGAAAACAAATAGAGTTCATACCAGCCTCTCACCACAACTCGAGTTGTCATAAATCGTCATTATTGCTTTTCACTTGTGTGGCTTGAATGATATGAAATGATAACCAAGCTCCAATGGAGTCACGGAAGACTGTT
This sequence comes from Poa pratensis, assembly GCA_947311845.1. Taxonomy (NCBI): domain Eukaryota; kingdom Viridiplantae; phylum Streptophyta; class Magnoliopsida; order Poales; family Poaceae; genus Poa; species Poa pratensis. The sequence goes on along the minus strand of CAMZMU010000046.1, from coordinate 16,092,959 downwards.
GAACTCTGCAACAACTATACAAAACCGAAGAAGAACAACAAATATTTTTGGGTTTTCGATTTGAAACGAACAAAGAAAGGAACAAACAAATAAAGCAAAATCTTTTTGGATTTTTGAATACTAAACCGAAGCTAAAAGATAAAGCAAACCAGTACTAAAAGTACACAAGAGGTAAACAAAGAGAAATAACAGAAATATTTTTGGTCTTTTTGGGTTTTGGAAAATAAAATCAAAACAAGAAACAACAACGAAAAAGAAAGAAACGAAACATGGATATACAAAGTACCGACCGAATATGATATGAAAGTGAGTGAGATGTCGGTGTACCTCCCCCCAAGCTTAGGCTTTTGGCCTAAGTGGAGATCAATCATCGGCGTGGGTGTACGCTCCACCCCGGTGAATCATCCCTAGCATGATCGTAATCAGGCTCCCGTGAAGAAGAAGGGGCAGAAGTCCCATAATCAAAGTGCTGGTACGGGAAGCCCGCGATGTCGGAAGGCTGAGTGAAACCCCATCGGGCCCTCTCCATCATCCTCTGGGCGAGGGCCATGCTCCTCTAAGTATGCCTCAAGATCATCCTCAGATAATGACCACCTTTCCCTGGCATCAAGGTTAAACAAAAGAGGTGCAGGCAAACAAACTAATCGTTCGGACTTAATTAATCTCCACCTGCGTTTCTGGAAAAAGGTTATTTCGTAGACTAAGTTATTCAAGGTAGCCCAGTTAGAAACAAATTTATGACTTATCATGGAATTAATATCAAGCCTTTCTATAGGAAACTGAATGTCTAAATGATGCGGCCCTACACCATGCATAGCTAATAAACGAGAAGCAATAAGACCTCCACAGATTCCCCCTTTCTCGCGGTTAGCTGAAAGACGGAAAGCTATCAAAGCACCTAGATTATAAGTCCTATCACACCTCAAAGCAGCTGAAATGAAAGCCAAATCATAAACAGATAATTTGCTTGCAGTTTTCCTAGCTAGAACACACTTGCCAATGTAATAGGCAAAATATCGAATAGATGGGAGTTGAATGCTTCGAATTTTACCACTCTCCTCTTCTAAACTTCTCCCTTGGCAGATTTCCTTATACAGGTCCATTAGAGGTTTAGGTTGCCCTCTAATCTTCTCACGCGATCCCCAATGCGGTACCTTAATAGCTGTGCAAAAATCATCAAAGGGCAAATCCACAGCTATATTGTAGATGTTATAGTGAACCATGGGGTTAGGTGAAGACCAACTGAATCTAAAGTTTTGCACTACCGACATAGTCAGTTTTGCATATTGATATGGTTCATCAACAACAAAATCTTCCAACCCTGCATTAGAGATTAGAGTGTTGAAATCTTGCAAGATTCCTGCAGCAGTCATGAAGTTAGAGCATGGATAGATTGAGGGGAACACGGCATCTTCGCGGTTGACCCCCATGACTTCATGCACCTCCAATTCATTGTAATCAAGTTGATATTCATTCATCCTTCTTTTCTGAAATTTTAAACAAACCTCATAAAACATGATTTTGGAGCAACTAAATCAAAGAAACTACTATAGAGACTTGCAAGAGGGCTACACATGCATCAAAACTAATTAATCTAAGCATAGAACAAGCATGCAAACACATCTAACATGTCACCTACAGTACTAAAATGCTCAAGAAATACACAACTAAACAAAATTCTACTTGGATAAACGGAGGAGTCACATACCGGAGAGCAAATGGTCCAAATCTCAGCAACAAAGATGGGCTGAGCAAGGAGATCGAAAAACTCGAGCAAGAGCAGCAAGAACACGGGTTTGAACAATGGTGGTGTGTTTGGTCGGGAGAGAGAAAGAAATGAGAGGAAGATGGGTGAGTGGAGGGCCAGGTGGGACCCACACCATGCCACGGCGCGGCCCACACCCCTGCCGCGCGGTGGGGTGGTGTGGTGGCATGGTGGGTCCCCCTGGTCAGCCCAGGCACTCCCACATTCCTCTTTAAAAACTAAGATTTATGGTATAATTTTCAGAAATTTTTGAAAACTTTCATTTTGCACATTTTCTGGTATTTAAATAATAAACTTAGAGCAGAAATAAATTTTATAAAGACCAATTTCAACTAAAACTTTGCAAGTTCAGTAACACAACAGTAGGTAAAACAAGGTTGAGAAATAAAATGTTGTTTAGTGCTTCTATGCATTTAAAACATATTTGTTAACAAGGTTGATCAAGTCTTGTCACCAAATAAATTTTATATGACATAAAAGAATTAAACCACATGAGACAATCATGTTACCTTAAATTGTATAGCAATAGATCCAATCATAATACTTTGAAATCCTTCTTGAGGTTCATAAATAGGGCAATCAATACTTCCCACTTTGATAGTTCTAAGATTGGCTATTGTATTTACTCCATATATCTTGTCCGGCTTTTTGGGAAAATAAACAGTATGCTCTTTGTCATTAACATTGAAGGTTACTTTTCCTTTGTTGCAATCAATAACAGCCCCTGCAGTGTTAAGAAAAGGTCTCCCAAGAATAATAGACATATTATCATCTTCAGGCATTTCCAACACAACAAAGTCAGTTAATATTAAACAATTATTAGCCACTTGAACAGGAACATCCTCACATATGCCAACAGGAACAGCAGTAGATTTATCAGCCATTTGCAAAGATATATCAGTTGGTATCAATTTTTCTAAATAGAGTCTCTTATAAAGAGAAAAGGCATAACACTAACTCCTGCTCCTAAATCACATAGAGCAGTTCTAACATAATTATTCTTAATAGAGCATGGGATAGTTGGTATACCTGGATCTCCAAGTTTCTTTGGAACCTTACCATTGAAAGAGTAATTAGCAAGCATAGTAGAAATTTCCTCATTAGGAATTTTCCTTTTGTTAGAGACAATATCTTTCATATATTTTGAATAAGGAGGCAATTTAATAGCATCAGTCAAAGGAATTTGCAAAAACAAGGGTTTCATCCATTCACAAAATTTATTATAGTGTTCCTCTTCCTTTGATTTATGTTTCTTATTAGGAAAAGGCATTTGCTTTTGCACCCAAGGTTCTCTCTCATTACCATGCTTTTAGCAATGAAATCTTCTTTAGTATACTTTTTATTCTTAGTATGCTTTTCAGGTTCATCTTCACTCTCCTCTTTATCAGAAGCATCATTTTTATCCTTATCATTGTTATGTTCATTACCACTTTCAGTTTCAGCATCAGAGATAGATATACTATTTGGATCATTAACATGCTCATTTTCTTTAATTGATTCAGGAGATTCTTCAACATGTTTATGTTTCTTCTTCTTCTTTTTCTTAGAAGGGTACTAGTTTCATTAGCTAGTTGAGAATCTTGCTCAATTCTTTTAGGATGTCCTTCAGGATACAAGGGATCCTGAGTAGAAGCACCACCTCTAGTTCCTACTCCATAAGCATGTTTTTCATTTTCTCTAGAAGCATTAACTAGCAGATCTTTTTGTACCTTAGTGAGTTGATCTATTTGAGTTTGAACCATATGGAAATGTTTAATAAGCATTTTAACATCATTAGAAGTTCTTTCCACAATATCATGCAATTTACTCATAGCTCTAGAATTTTCCATCAGATGATTCTGCACTCTCATATTAAAGTTATCCTGCTTAACAATATAATTATCAAATTCATCTAAGCATTGATCAGGAGTTTTAGAATAAGGAATATCCCTATCATCAAAATGTTGGAGAGAGTGTACCTCAACTACTGATGGGTGAGGAATTGGCTTACATAATTCTTCTATTGGTGGTAGATTCTTCACATCTTCAGATTTAATACCCTTCTCTTTAAGAGATTTCTTGGCTTCTCTCATTTCTTCATCACTTAGTTCAAGAATTCCTCTCTTCTTTGGTGTGGGTATCGGGGTCGGCTCAGGTATAGTCCAATCATCATGATTTTGGCTTATTTTATCCATTAATTCCTCAGCTTCATCTGGAGTTCTTTTCCTGAAAACACAACCAGCACAACTATCTAGGTATGTCCTAGATTCAACAGTTAGTCCATTATAGAATATATCAAGAAGTTCATTTTTAGCTAATTGATGTCCAGGCCGAGCTCTGAGTAAAGAACAAAACCTTGCCCAAGATTTAGGCAATTTCTCGGCTTCCAATTGTTTGAAATTAAAGATTCTCTGTAAAGCAGCATGTTGAGCACTAGCAGGAAAATATTTCTGGAAGAAAGCATTAACCAAATCCATAGGACTTTTAATGGATCCAGGAGATAAACTATTAAACCAAGTTTTAGCTTCATCTTTTAATGAGAAAGGAAATATTTTAGTAACGAAGTAACTGCGTTTCTTAATGTCATCAGAAAACACACTACTTAAAGTAGAAAGAGTGTTCATATGTTCTACACACTTTCATTTTCAGTTCCTCGAAAAGGTTCTTTCTCAACAATAGATATATGTGACAAGTCCATAGAGAAATCATAATCTTTATCTTTTATATCAATGGGAGATGTAGCAAACTTAGCATCAGGAGACAGTTTGTAATTAACAGCACGTCTTGCAAGAAGATTTTTAATAGCACTAGCATCTTTAGAAGCATTGCATTCTTCAATAAATTCATCATCAAGTTCAACATAAGTTTCCTCGAAATCATCACTAGTATGATCTCTTAATTCAGGTGAACTAACAGGTGTAATGGGACTTTCATTAGGTGTTTCAGCATTTTCAGTTTGTTTTGACTTAGCAATTGTAGCATCTAGAAAAGGACCTAATGAACCACTCTCATCAAGCACAGTAGAAGCATCATCAAAATTTCAGAAGTATTTTCAGATTCAGCAGAAGTAGCAGCATGTGAAGTATGTGTATGTGGTGGTGTGACAAGTTGACTTATAACAGACGGTGAATCAAGAGCAGCAGAAGTACTCAGAGTTGTACCTCTCCTTGTAGTGGATGGCAGTATGCGAACCTTCTTATCATGAGGTTTACCCATGATGATAATTTGCAGCGAACAGTATCACTCTCAGGTGAGCTTATAAATAGAGCTATGCTCCCCGGCAACGGCGCCAGAAAATAGTCTTGATGACCCACAAGTATAGGGATCGCAACAGTCTTCGAGGGAAGTAAAACCCAAATTTATTGATTCAACACAAGGGGAGCCAAAGAATATTTGTGGGTCAATAAATAGCCAAAGAATATTCTTGTGTCGAATCAATAAATTTGGGTTTTACTTCCCGCGAAGACTGTTGCGATCCCCTATACTTGTGGGTCATCAGGACAATTTTCTGGCGCCGTTGCCGGGGAGCATAGCTCTATTTATAAGCTCACCTGAGAGTGATACTGCTCGCTGCAATTCATTCATCATGGGTAAATCTCATGATAAGAAGCTTCGCATACTGCCATCCACTACAAGGAGAGGTACAACTCTGAGTACTTCTGCTGCTCTTGATTCACCGTCTGTTATAAGTCAACTTGTCACACCACCACATACACATACTTCACATGCTGCTACTTCTGCTGAATCTGAAAATACTTCTGAAATTTTGATGATGCTTCTACTGTGCTTGATGAGAGTGGTTCATTAGGTCCTTTTCTAGATGCTACAATTGCTAAGTCAAAACAAACTGAAAATGCTGAAACACCTAATGAAAGTCCCATTACACCTGTTAGTTCACCTGAATTAAGAGATCATACTAGTGATGATTTCGAGGAAACTTATGTTGAACTTAATGATGAATTTATTGAAGAATGCAATGCTTCTAAAGATGCTAGTGCTGTTAAAAATCTTCTTGCAAGACGTGCTATTAATTACAAACTGTCTCCTGATGCTAAGTTTGCTACATCTCCCATTGATATAAAAGATAAAGATTATGATTTCTCTATGGACTTGTCACATATATCTATTGTTGAGAAAGAACCTTTTCGAGGAACTGAAAATGAAAGTGCTGTAGAACATATGAACATCTTTCCACTTTAAGTAGTGTGTTTTCTGATGACATTAAGAAACGCAGTTACTTCGTTACTAAAATATTTCCTTTCTCATTAAAAGATGAAGCTAAAACTTGGTTTAATAGTTTATCTCCTGGATCCATTAAAAGTCCTATGGATTTGGTTAATGCTTTCTTCCAGAAATATTTTCCTGCTAGTGCTCAACATGCTGCTTTACAGAGAATCTTTAATTTCAAACAATTGAAGCCGAGAAATTGCCTAAATCTTGGGCAAGGTTTTGTTCTTTACTCAGAGCTCGGCCTGGACATCAATTAGCTAAAAATGAACTTCTTGATATATTCTATAATGGACTAACTGTTGAATCTAGGACATACCTAGATAGTTGTGCTGGTTGTGTTTTCAGGAAAAGAACTCCAGATGAAGCTGAGGAATTAATGGATAAAATAAGCCAAAATCATGATGATTGGACTATACCTGAGCCGACCCCGATACCCACACCAAAGAAGAGAGGAATTCTTGAACTAAGTGATGAAGAAATGAGAGAAGCCAAGAAATCTCTTAAAGAGAAGGGTATTAAATCTGAAGATGTGAAGAATCTACCACCAATAGAAGAATTATGTAAGCCAATTCCTCACCCATCAGTAGTTGAGGTACACTCTCTCCAACATTTTGATGATAGGGATATTCCTTATTCTAAAACTCCTGATCAATGCTTAGATGAATTTGATAATTATATTGTTAAGCAGGATAACTTTAATATGAGAGTGCAGAATCATCTGATGGAAAATTCTAGAGCTATGAGTAAATTGCATGATATTGTGGAAAGAACTTCTAATGATGTTAAAATGCTTATTAAACATTTCCATATGGTTCAAACTCAAATAGATCAACTCACTAAGGTACAAAAAGATCTGCTAGTTAATGCTTCTAGAGAAAATGAAAAACATGCTTATGGAGTAGGAACTAGAGGTGGTGCTTCTACTCAGGATCCCTTGTATCCTGAAGGACATCCTAAAAGAATTGAGCAAGATTCTCAACTAGCTAATGAAACTAGTACCCTTCTAAGAAAAAGAAGAAGAAGAAACATAAACATGTTGAAGAATCTCCTGAATCAATTAAAGAAAATGAGCATGTTAATGATCCAAATAGTATATCTATCTCTGATGCTGAAACTGAAAGTGGTAATGAACATAACAATGATAAGGATAAAAATGATGCTTCTGATAAAGAGGAGAGTGAAGATGAACCTGAAAAGCATACTAAGAATAAAAAGTATACTAAAGAAGATTTCATTGCTAAAAGCATGGTAATGAGAGAGAACCTTGGGTGCAAAAGCAAATGCCTTTTCCTAATAAGAAACATAAATCAAAGGAAGAGGAACACTATAATAAATTTTGTGAATGGATGAAACCCTTGTTTTTGCAAATTCCTTTGACTGATGCTATTAAATTGCCTCCTTATTCAAAATATATGAAAGATATTGTCTCTAACAAAAGGAAAATTCCTAATGAGGAAATTTCTACTATGCTTGCTAATTACTCTTTCAATGGTAAGGTTCCAAAGAAACTTGGAGATCCAGGTATACCAACTATCCCATGCTCTATTAAGAATAATTATGTTAGAACTGCTCTATGTGATTTAGGAGCAGGAGTTAGTGTTATGCCTTTTCTCTTTATAAGAGACTCTATTTAGAAAAATTGATACCAACTGATATATCTTTGCAAATGGCTGATAAATCTACTTGTTCCTGTTGGCATATGTGAGGATGTTCCTGTTCAAGTGGCTAATAATTGTTTAATATTAACTGACTTTGTTGTGTTGGAAATGCCTGAAGATGATAATATGTCTATTATTCTTGGGAGACCTTTTCTTAACACTGCAGGGGCTGTTATTGATTGCAACAAAGGAAAAGTAACCTTCAATGTTAATGACAAAGAGCATACTGTTTATTTTCCCAAAAAGCCGGACAAGATATATGGAGTAAATACAATAGCCAATCTTAGAACTATCAAAGTGGGAAGTATTGATTGCCCTATTTATGAACCTCAAGAAGGATTTCAAAGTATTATGATTGGATCTATTGCTATACAATTTAAGGTAACATGATTGTCTCATGTGGTTTAATTCTTTTATGTCATATAAAATTTATTTGGTGACAAGACTTGATCAACCTTGTTAACAAATATGTTTTAAATGCATAGAAGCACTAAACAACATTTTATTTCTCAACCTTGTTTTACCTACTGTTGTGTTACTGAACTTGCAAAGTTTTAGTTGAAATTGGTCTTTATAAAATTTATTTCTGCTCTAAGTTTATTATTTAAATACCCAGAAAATGTGCAAAATGAAAGTTTTCAAAAATTTCTGAAAATTATACCATAAATCTTAGTTTTTAAAGAGGAATGTGGGAGTGCCTGGGCTGACCAGGGGGACCCACCATGCCACCACACCACCCCACCGCGCGGCAGGGGTGTGGGCCGCGCCGTGGCATGGTGTGGGCCCACCTGGCCCTCCACTCACCATCTTCCTCTCATTTCTTTCTCTCTCCCGACCAAACACACCACCATTGTTCAAACCCGTGTTCTTGCTGCTCTTGCTCGATTTTTCGATCTCCTTGCTCAGCCCATCTTTGTTGCTGAGATTTGGACCATTTGCTCTCCGGTATGTGACTCCTCCGTTTATCCAAGTAGAATTTTGTTTAGTTGTGTATTTCTTGAGCATTTTAGTACTGTAGGTGACATGTTAGATGTGTTTGCATGCTTGTTCTATGCTTAGATTAATTAGTTTTGATGCATGTGTAGCCCTCTTGCAAGTTTCTATAGTAGTTTCTTTGATTTAGTTGCTCCAAAATCATTTTTATGAGGTTTTGTTAAAAATTTCAGAAAAGAAGGATGAATGAACATCAACTTGATTACAATGAATTGGAGGTGCATGAAGTCATGGGGGTCAACCGCGAAGATGCCGTGTTCCCCTCAATCTATCCATGCTCTAACTTCATGACTGCTGCAGGAATCTTGCAAGATTTCAACACTCTAATCTCTAATGCAGGGTTGGAAGATTTTGTTGTGATGAACCATATCAATATGCAAAACTGACTATGTCGGTAGTGCAAAACTTTAGATTCAGTTGGTCTTCACCTAACCCCATGGTTCACTATAACATCTACAATATAGCTGTGGATTTGCCCTTTGATGATTTTTGCACAGCTATTAAGGTACCGCATTGGGGATCGCGTGAGAAGATTAGAGGGCAACCTAAGCCTCTAATGGACCTGTATAAGGAAATCTGCCAAGGGAGAAGTTTAGAAGAGGAGAGTGGTAAAATTCGAAGCATTCAACTCCCATCTATTCGATATTTTGCCTATTACATTGGCAAGTGTGTTCTAGCTAGGAAAACTGCAAGCAAATTATCTGTTTATGATTTGGCTTTCATTTCAGCTGCTTTGAGGTGTGATAGGACTTATAATCTAGGTGCTTTGATAGCTTTCCGTCTTTCAGCTAACCGCGAGAAAGGGGGAATCTGTGGAGGTCTTATTGCTTCTCGTTTATTAGCTATGCATGGTGTAGGGCCGCATCATTTAGACATTCAGTTTCCTATAGAAAGGCTTGATATTAATTCCATGATAAGTCATAAATTTGTTTCTAACTGGGCTACCTTGAATAACTTAGTCTACGAAATAACCTTTTTCCAGAAACGCAGGTGGAGATTAATTAAGTCCGAACGATTAGTTTGTTTGCCTGCACCTCTTTTGTTTAACCTTGATGCCAGGGAAAGGTGGTCATTATCTGAGGATGATCTTGAGGCATACTTAGAGGAGCATGGCCCTCGCCCAGAGGATGATGGAGAGGAGCCCGATGGGGTTTCACTCAGCCTTCCGACATCGCGGGCTTCCCGTACCAGCACTTTGATTATGGGACTTCTGCCCCTTCTTCTTCACGGGAGCCTGATTACGATCATGCTAGGGATGATTCACCGGGGTGGAGCGTACACCCACGCCGATGATTGATCTCCACTTAGGCCAAAAGCCTAAGCTTGGGGGGAGGTACACCGACATCTCACTCACTTTCATATCATATTCGGTCGGTACTTTGTATATCCATGTTTCGTTTCTTTCTTTTTCGTTGTTGTTTCTTGTTTTGATTTTATTTTCCAAAACCCAAAAAGACCAAAAATATTTCTGTTATTTCTCTTTGTTTACCTCTTGTGTACTTTTAGTACTGGTTTGCTTTATCTTTTAGCTTCGGTTTAGTATTCAAAAATCCAAAAAGATTTTGCTTTATTTGTTTGTTCCTTTCTTTGTTCGTTTCAAATCGAAAACCCAAAAATATTTGTTGTTCTTCTTCGGTTTTGTATAGTTGTTGCAGAGTTCAACAGTCTTCCGTGACTCCATTGGAGCTTGGTTATCATTTCATATCATTCAAGCCACAAGTGAAAAGCAATAATGACGATTTATGACAACTCGAGTTGTGGTGAGAGGCTGGTATGAACTCTATTTGTTTTCATTTTTGTACATATACTCGCTCATGTGGACATGCTTAGCTGATTCGTATGAGGGGCAATGTTATTTAATGGATGCTTAGTAGTTCATGTTTTTCATATGATCAGTTCCAATTCACTAATAGTATATAACATGTCATATAGATATTTGCTTGCATTGTTCTATTCATAAAAGGGTATGACATGGTGGTATCCTCCTCTGAATGATTCACTTGAATTGACTTGGCACATGCTCACGACTGAAAAACAAAAAGTCAATTAAGCCTTGATGATTTATTTTGCCTCAGAGTTCTAGTATCACTTTTATGCCACCGTTAATTTTATTCTGTCGCAAGCATGATTATGACGGTTATTGCTCTCTTGATTGTCGCTTCCCAGTCTATTGCTAGCCTTCACTTGTACTGAGCGGGAATGCTGCTCGTGCTTCCAAATCCTTAAAAACCAAGTTATCCCAAAGAGTCCACCAAAAATTCCTATGCATGGTATTTCGAACCATTCCAAGTAAATTTTCATGTGCTACCTTTAAAACCTTCAAAACACTTCTTATTTTGTGAAACTATTTTTAGCTCATGAGGACGGGGTGGATGTCTTTATGTCACTTGTCAAACAGACTTTACCACCGGACTAGCGGCATATACATCCGCTTATCCATTAATTTTGCAAAAAGAGCTGGCAAATGGGGTGCCCAGTCCCAATTAATTACAACTTTAACCGCTTAATTTCTTCACATTTTTGCCCTGATTTATCAGACAAGCAATGATACCAGTGAAATATCTGCATGTGTAAACAAAAGAGAAAAGAGGGATGATCTGCCTTGCTGGTAGAAATAACGTCCTTCATGGGAGCCGCTCTTAAAAGTCTGGTTGGCAGGGGTCATATTGCACTTTCCATTTTATGATTCGTTGACAGGAACAACCACCTCCCAATTTTTTTTATCTCTGTTTTATAAATAAAAAGCTCTAGCACATGTTTAATCCCTGCTTCCCTCTGCGAAGGGCCAATCTTTTATTTTTATGTTGAGTCACCATCCTTTCTTTGAGCACCTTCTCGAGAGCATAACTGTCATTCTTAGTGTAATGTGCTTGTCCCACAATACGGTTAACTATGGTATAACTTTGATGCTCTTATCTTTGATATTTTTATCTCTGGTCCTCACTTGAACTTCAGAGGTGCCTTGGCATTTATGTTTTGCTCTACAAATAAAGGCAAGCGAGATACCACTTTATCATATCTTATTATGAACATTGCAATCCTGCAAATGGATTTATTTCATGTTATTTATTCTTAGTGTGTTGGTATCTTTTATAGTTCACATAGCCACTAGGTGGCATTATCTACATTCCTTTATTATGAATTGCCTAAGTACTTGATCATATAGTGAGAATATTTACATCATATGAAGCAAATGTGTTCGTAAAAGTTTCTTTTATCGTACTCAGTTGTTAACTGAATTGCTTGAGGACAAGCAATAAGCTAAGCTTGGGGGGAGTTGATACGTCCAAAACGTATCTACTTTCCCGAACACTTTTGCTGTTGTTTTACCTCTAACTAGCTTGGTGGGCCGCGCAATTGCGCGGCTAGCGTTGATATTAAATAAATATTCATAAATGATGTATATATTATAAAACTTTTAAAAATCGACAAAAATATATAAGAATGATTTAGGATACTCGGTTAGTGAGTGGTCAATTGTTTCCACGTTCCAATCTACGTGATATAACATTTGTACATGTTAAAAATACAAAATAACGTGAATACCTTCATTGTTTCATTGTTTAGGCTTCCAAGTTTCATTATGCAGAAGTTCACTGTAACATTTTTTATTGTTTAAAATTCCAGAAATTAATTGTTTCTCCGTGCCGGTGGAGTGATTTTTCCATGTCACGCAACATTAATAAATATTGGTTATGTACCAGCTGACATACCGGACATCTGGTATAGTAGAGCCATAATATCTCTAGTAGAATCGCCAATTTCATTAATTATTACGATAGAAAGACAGAAAACTAAGTCATATTATATTTCCTTTCATGCAAAGCGTGAATTATCTAAGGTTAAAAACCATTATGCATACATTGATGAATAAATTCACTAACTTATCTATTAATTTTTTTTTGTCCCTTACCCCTGTTGTCGTGACTTCCGCATTAATCAAGCACTACATGCCATCATAAACAGAAGGAAAACCATGGCGTATCTTTTGCACTATTTCTTGGGCAGATTACCTGACATCATACGCCTGAAAGTGTTGTCCACTATGTTATTATTTTCTGAAAATAATTGACGAAAACCTTTACGTCTCCTTTTTGAATAAATTAATACATCGCGAAAATCTGTGCATCCCTAAAGGTGAAAAGAGATTTTTTGAAAAATATATTTGAAATGAGTATGTACACACTTTAGGAAATATTGCACCTTATGGTAGTATACCCTGCACCTTCCTTTTAGGATGATAAACATTGCAGAAATATACCTTTTATTTCGATTACTTTATTACAAAATGTCACAATAATTCCCTCTCTTGTCCTTTCTCGTGTTTATGGGAGAACTCAATACCATGAGCTCGTGCAAGCTTGTAGTACCAAAGTTGACATGGATGGTGGTGCTGCCGGCTTATAGACGTTAGCTAATCTTATTTGGTGCCACCGCAGGTGTTTGGGACAGCAATTCTAGCGACGGCCATTGGTGCGGCAGCTCGCGCTTGGGCACTATGTGTCAGCGTCATGACGGAGCATGAGGTGTGGCCGTGTGGTGACAGCCAATTCCTTAGTTTCAGGAAAAAGAAAGCACTTGTATGCCGGAGGGAATCGAGTCCGATCTGTTATGCGCCTCATACAACGAACTGAACTCGACGCGTCACGTCATTTTATTCTAGATACTATATTAGAAAACAATTTAAAATCGACTAAAATATAAGATTGTATTTTTTTATTGTTTCCAATTGTGTCTCGGTGCTGGTGGAGTGATTTGTCCATGTCATGCAATATTAACAAATATATTGATTATGTACCAGCTGGATACATTAACCTGGATACATCAGGGCCGAGACATCAGATATAGTAGAGTCGTAATATCTCAGTGTTTTCTCTTCCGCATTGATGTCTCACAAATTATACAGCGTGTTCATCCTTCCAAGGCTCAATGTTTGGCATCGGCTGGATAAGATATTGAAGTGACCTAATAGAAAACTTAACACGGTATGTTTCTTACTACTTTTCTTGTGCAACCAAAAATTACTTCCTCATTTCTCATAAAATAGTTAGGTTAGACACATTTACGCATTATGGATGCCAAATTATTGTTCTTACAGGTTTTCACGTGTACCTCTTGTGAGTGGTCTTAGAAACACATCTCTTGTTTGCCACTTTTGCTACTTCTAACCTCCATGAACCCCACCAATGATCAGCCCGCGCATTTGCGCGCCTAGATTTTCTTATCAACTTTTATCTTTTGGGGTCATTTTTCTACAGGCTATATGACCTTAACTCATAAATTGTTCTATTTTAATTCAACAATAATTATATGACATATAAATAGAGTGCAGTCCAGAAACCTAGAAAACATTTATCAGATAATTAGCTCCATTGCCAGGGTATGTGAGCATGTATTTACGGACTCAAATAAGACTTTTATGACAATCTTCATATTTTTCATCTTGTTTCTTAAAAAAAAATCATCTTTGGTCCCCTCCTAATCTCTTGTGGTGTATCCTAGAACCAATATTTGTTTGAGTCATTCCCGGTGAAGAATTAGATCACGATATCTAAACCGTTTGTTCTATTCCGCGATGCATGTCGATTCTACACTGTGTTTCATAGTTATTGTAATATAGCAAGCATAAATACATATGCATCTGTGCATGCTCATATTAATTATTGCAAATATAGCACATATTGACTTTTGTTTACGTTTAAACTGAATGGAGAATGTGGAGTATAAGGAACATCGACGTTTCACATCATTACAAATTGGTGCCGATATTAATATTAAAATGTCAGTGAACATATTTAGTTTTAACACAAATGCAGTATAAAATAGGTCAAATTTATTTACAACAAATTGTTAAACAAAAATCTGAGATCATAAGTTGGTAAGTATCGAACTCAAAAAAATCAAATATCGTGCAAGAGATTACAATGAAGTAATTAATGCAGCATACCTGAACTGAACCCTGATCAGAAAAATAAAAACCCAGGAGTATATTCAAGTTACATGACTGAATTTAATATCTCCATGAATATTGAATGATTTTTTTGTAGCAAGAAGTCAGCACAAAGTATCTCCTGCAGATAACAAATTTGAGCGTTAGCAAGTCTGCAAAATAATTTAAAGCATCACTAATAATTTCAGTAAGAATTCTCATTATTTTTGCTCACGTTGGATCTACCAGATCCTTTCTCCATCGAACTGCAGACTCATCTTTGACCAATTCTAGCAAGTAAGATGGCAGTTCAGCTACACGGAATTTGTTTAGTACTGAAAAATATAACTTTAGAATCAGCCTGTTAGAAATACCGATAATTTGACTTGTGCAGAAGTGGAATCCGTCGGTGCCAGCATCCACTTCTTGCTAACTTAGCTTTGACGTGAACTGATCAGCAAAAACTCACCAAGTAAACACCATCAGACATTTAATTTGATTGTGTTTCCACCAATGTTTCTCAAACGGTCGAAGATGCAATCGTTTACAGTTGTCATCGGTCAACAACAGATTGACTTGCCGTGAGTGTTGGCCAGAGGACTGCTGCCCAGGAAGAGACTTGTTCATGAAGGTGGGAATATGATTGTCAGTGCAACTTCTGCATGGCCGTGCTGATGGGAGGAGGGTGCCAGAAATCAGTACTCTGGGTGACGGATTCCGTCAGGTGGAGATCGCCACATAAACTGCAGAGAGCAGCAGCTGCACGATGTATTAAGAAATCGAATAATCCTGTTGT
Organism: Poa pratensis; assembly: GCA_947311845.1. Classification (NCBI taxonomy): domain Eukaryota; kingdom Viridiplantae; phylum Streptophyta; class Magnoliopsida; order Poales; family Poaceae; genus Poa; species Poa pratensis. Next base: position 16,077,609 of record CAMZMU010000046.1, on the reverse strand, counting down.
AAGATGCTCGTAGATCGATCTCAGAGAGTCCATGACCAAACAGACTACATGTGTGGCCTTCACCAATCGAATCTTCATACAATTGGTATCGCCAATTCGCCATAGGGAGTCGTCGATGAGCTAGCTTGAGTAGACTACGGTGCAGCGAGCAGAAGGTGGGTGATCTTCTTCTTGCAAGTCATGCACCTAGTTGGCGCCGCCTTCTTTGCCGGCGCCTCGACCGTACGTACCTCAACTGCAGCGGCGTCGGCGGCAGAGCCATGCCCGATAGACAGCGTCTTGAACGCGAGGGTGGTCTCGTCGGTCTTGGGATCTTCTCCTCGACGGCGGAGGCTGCTGCCACTTCGGCTGGCTTGAGGTGGTCGAGGTAGAACCTAGACCGCATGTTCTTGGTCGCCGCACTCCCGAAGAACCAGCAGCCGGTCGTGCACTTCGCCGGATCGCCACCGGCCAGCGTCGACAACTCCTGCTCGTGCGCCTTGCGCCATCGATCAATATGGTTGAACAGGGCTCTAATCCCTATCGATGGTCAATCGCTTCGCGCTCGCAGATTACGGGATCTCACGTTCCGGTTCACCGCCGGCCAGCGTCGACATCTCCTGCTCGTGCGCCTGCGCCATCGATCGGTCTGGTCGACCAGTGCTCTAATCTGTATCGATCACCTCACGCTCGCGGATTACGGGATCTCACCTTCGTGTGTTGATTTTGTCTTGGCTGTTGCCTTTTATTAGGTCTGTGGATGGTAGTTTCCATCTCCAGATCAAATTGTTGGAATCCTTCTTATGTACGGCGCACAATATATTTTCTCGTTAGCCCACGGCGCACAATATTTTCTTCGGATCAAATTGCTGGGATGTCTCTCGTCAATGTACGTCTCCATTTACTTTAAATCTGGGCAGTCCTTTTTCTGAAGCTTAAGTTTGGTTAATTCTAGCCGTTCATTATCCTGTGTTTTAATTATATAATAGAAGATTTGTGTGTTTTGAATGCAACTAACACGGACTAACGCTGTTTTCAGCAGAATTGCCCTGGTGTCTTATTTTTGTGCAGAAAGTCAAGTTTCGGGAAAATCTCCGAAAAATATCCTGAAGTTCCTATTTTTTCCAGAAGACACACGGTGCCAGAAGACGAGACGGAGGTGGGCCACGAGGGCCCCACACCATGGGCCCGCGCGGCCAGGCCTGAACCGCGCCGGGGGGTGGTGTGGCCGCCTCGGGCACCACCTCGCGTCCCCCTTTCGACTACTTAGTCCCCTTGACCTAAAAACCCGAGCAGGATCGACGCTTTTTTCCAGAAACACTCTAGAGCTTCGCCGCCACCGAAAACCCTATTTCGGGGATCAGAAACTCCGTTCTGGCACCCTGTCGGGACGGGGAATTGGAGGAGATCATCGCCACCGACGCCTCTCCATCAACCATCCATGATTTCCCAATCCATGTGTGAGTAACCCCCGCTGTAGGCTGAAGGGGATGGTAGGGATTGGATGAGATCATTCATGTAATAAATATCAGATTGTTAGGGCATGGTGCCTAGTATCCGTTGTTAGTACTTTATGTCATTGTTGCAACTTGTTATACTTAATGCTTGACACTAGGGCCCGAGTGCCATGATTTCAGATCCGAACATGTTATTGAATCATGAGGATAATCGTTGTTTTAGATCATATCTGCAAGTTGTTTACACATATAATTGTCCGGAACCCGAGGCCCCAAAGTGACAACAATTGGGATAACTGGAGGGGATGGCTGTAATGTGAGGATCACATGTATTCACGGAGTGTTAATGCTTTGCTCCGGTGCTTTATTAAAAGGAGCACCTTAATTACCAGTAGTTTCCCTTGAGGCCCCGCTGCAAACGGGCTGGTAGGACAGAAGATGTTGTGCAAGTTTGTCATTGCGAACACGTACGACTAAATACGGAACACATGCCTATGATTGATTATTACCTGGATACTTTATTATTATCTATCTGCAAATGCCCTACGCTTGACTATTATATGAATTATCTTATCCATGCAACGCCCGTTCATCCATCCCTATGCCTACAGTATTTTAATCCTGTTGTCTACTACAATTATTACTGCTGCTTTTATTTTACTATTGCTATTATTTCACTACTGCTATTGCTATAAAACTGTTGCTACTGATAAACTGTGTCGAGCAAGTCTGTTTCCAGGTGCAGCTGAACTGACAATTCATCTGTTAAGGCTTATAAATATTCTTTGGCTCCCCTTGTGTCGAATCAATAAATTTGGGTTTTACTTCCCTCGAAGACTGTTGCGATCCCCTATACTTGTGGGTCATCATGCCTCCATGCCAGCCTACCGCCGCCAGGCCCCTGGCCGCCGCCAGAACCACCGCCGGAGATCTAGGGTTCGACCCGCCGGAGAATCGGAAGTAGGCGGTGTAGGGAGGAGCACGGGAAGGAGGCAGGTAGGGAGGAGGCCGAGGGAAGGGAGGGAGAATTACCTGCACCGCCGTCGCCGGATTCCTTCCGCCCTCGCCGGATTCCAGCCGCCGTCGGGCCCGGAGAACGAAGGACGGGTGAGGCGCAACGAGTTCTGGCTAGCGAGCGAGCGAAGAGGTGCGAGGCGAGGGACATAAATCTTTCCAAGCCTTTCCCATCTGCAGGGCCTCAGAAAGATTGAGAGTGGGGTGCGCGCGCGGAGGGGTCTCGCGTGGAATTGCCTACAGTTTCCATACTCGAATTCCTGTACCACTCCAAACGGCGGAATTTGTTGTCTAATTCTAGATTCCCCAATTCCGTGCCAACTTTCCCACATCCAAACACAGTGTTAGGGATTTAATCAATGCCAATCCCCTTAAGACTTAAGCAAACCAAACAAGGCACGAGGATAGAAATGGATAGGGTATGGTGCAGGCACCACAATCTCTGCCGATTGCCTCATTGGTTATAAAACTCTATCCGTAACATGCCAATTGGCACAATACATTGATAGCTACCCATACCCGACAGCTATATCTTACCGTTGTTACACTCATACATAAGCTATCGATTGTACACTCGCACAAGAAGTTCATACAATCACATGCATTACATAATGACATAACATGAATAAAGAAAAATAGTTCGCATATGGTTTCTAGCATTCGGGGATCGGAAACAGCATGGGTTCAAGGGTACGGGTCTTCGTATGTGTGGCTTGTTGGCTCGGGAAATTGGAGTTGGACTTGGTCCTATTGAGAAAGATAAATGGGCCCCACGATACAAGATAAGACACGGAACACAGAAGAAACATGGCGCAATCGGAGCAAGACTGGGGTTGGGGGACACCACGGGAATCATATTCGGTCGCATCTAAATTGTGGAAGGGTAGAGATGGTAACATGGAGGGGGTGAATAGGTTTCTACAAATTTAAATATTTCTTTTCGCAAGTTTTAGGTAATGCGGATAACAAGGTGAACCTAACAACTAAGTGAAACACTCGATATGATGCAATATAATTAGATCCACAACTGTAGGGGTTCACATTCTCTACCAGTGACAAAACCCCCAACATAAAAAATGCGATAAAAATTTCATGCGATCTTCATTTTTATGAACTTTATTGTTTTACTAAAGATAAAACAAGTTCTGCATCCCTCGACGGCGTGCCGTGAGAAAACCTCGATGCCGCCTCTGGGCCTCCGGCATAGCTAAACTCGTGTCAGAGAAATCTTGAAAAAACCCAAACGATTGTATAAGCAACGGCCGGGAAGTCGTTGACGTAGACCAGAAGATGTCGGCGACCACGATTGCGAGAGATCGCCGTCCTGGAGATGATAGTATCGAGAAGAGCCGAGAGATAATCCTAGCTCCGGCCAGACGGAGATGGGGGACATCAAACAAGCAACTTACCTGACAAAGTCGTACCTGGCCGAGCTTCATCAGGCGAAGGCAGAACTTGCGAATACCAATACACAGCGACATCATCCTCTCAACCGAACGTAGCCGCCGTAGACAGACACTTATCATGCCAGACCTAATGTCGGATGATCGACTTAGACGCTCCTCCGGAGAAGAACATCGATATGGAGCAGGCTGAAAGACCTTTGTTCTTTCACTTTCTTCTTCTTTCAACCTTGAACACAGCATATCACCAATAATATAAAAAGAGAGAGACTGTCAGATCCGAACTCGACATAGACCGTCGATCCATCTTAGTCCAACGACCCAACACCTTCCAATGATGAATGATGTGACATTCCACGTTAATTACAATAGTACTCTAATGATGTATGAGTAATTAATAACCAGGAAAACATTCGTAATTGTCTCCTTCCAGACTACCTATGGTAGGATGGTTAGGAGGGTGGTTGTACCACTAGCTCACCAGAGTTCAAACTCCAAATTTGACATTGGTGTTTCTCATTTAAGGCGGAATATTCTTCATTGGGAGGCGACGTCCCATCGACAACGAGGTGCCTCTGGTGACTTCGTCAATCTCAAGACTCGATTCATCGGCTCAGTCTCTCAGAGGTGTTCATAGGGGTAGGGTGTGCGCAGGGGCGGAGCTGGGCCCCGGGCAACCTGGGCCATGGCCCGAGGCGCAGCAAAAAATCCTGCTTACCATCTAGGGAAAAAATAATGTGGCCCGGGGCGCAGCCCAGGCCTGGCCATGTAACAACCCCAAATTTGAGAACCTAAAAACCCGAGTAAAATTTTCGCTTTTGTGTTGCATTGCATCATGGCATTAATATTAAGTTGCTAAACAACACACAAAATGGGTTTGACAACATTGGAAAACAAAATGCTAAACTTGTTTAAACAAAATCTCAAAACAAGGAAGGCACTCAACTTGTAAAACAAAATTACTTTGACACCTTATATTTGTCAATGAAGTTTCAAGAGCTCAAAATTAATATTTTTCACTTGCTTTGAAAATCCTAAAGTAACAACATTTTGAATTTAGCAAAAATGCCTTAAATGAACCCTATGAACAATTGTTGTTCCAAACTTTTTATTTCAACATGCCAATTTTTGTGGTGCTTCTACTTGTTAGTAGGAGGCTACATGAATTTTTTCATATTTTTCTAAATTGTTTAAGTGCCCTAATAAAATTCCTGAATGCTGCTGCTATTTTTTAAAACAAAACTGGGAAGGACTTGGTTGTGATGGAAGAATTTCTGTCGGGGGCCTCTTTGTAAAATCATCATCATCTTCCCTGTAGCCACAGGGCAAGCTCGCGCCGCACCACTGCCGCATGCCGCACCGGGCCCTCCCCTGCTTTGCCCTTTCCCCTGCGAGGAGAACATGACTCCGAGCCTCACCTGCTCCGCACCGCTCCCCCGATTTTCCTCTCTCGCGCTCTCTTGCCCCACCATGGCACGGCCGTAGCCGCCGAGCTCGCCGAGCTTGTCGCCGTTGATTGCCGCGCTCCCGAGCGAATCGAGCAACACCAGCACCTCCGCCGCGTTCACCTCTCCTTCTACGCCAGAGGAATCGAGGCGGGAGGCCGTGCATCGCCGCCGCCAACTCCGTTTCCCCACGCGGCCGCCCGAGCTCCGCCGCGGTAATACGCCGCCGCCACGCCTCCTCCGGCTTCCCCGACCTCTCCCCCGTGCTGAGGGTGAGCACGACGACCACGCTAGCCCCTTCCCCTCTCCTCTCTCGCCGTAGCCTCGCCGTGGTCTCGCGGAGTTCGTCGACGTAGCCACCGTCGAGGAAGTTCCCGTCGCCTCGCTTGCGGTCCGTTCGCAAAACCGGCCTAAGCCAGGCTGCAGGCCGTTTTCTTCGGGCCCCTAGCCGGCCTTTTAGCCGGCCCAGACCGGGCTGAGGGCCGGAAGCCTCTGGAGCCAGGCTGACCTGGAAACCGGCCCAGACTGGCCTGGAGGCCGGCTCCACTGTTTTTTTTTGAGATGCTCCTTTTTCTTTTTCCCTCCCTTTGCGCATGATTCCCGCTCCCCCCTCGCGCATTAGAGACATCGACTCCGATGATTCCTTGTGTTCCATCCCTCCCTCTCGAATTCGTGTATTTGAAATATTATTGCTATTGAAATTAATTTAATTAAATCACATAAGTTAAAAGAGGAAATTAATAAAAGTGATAACTTTTTATCTGGACCTCAGAAAATTGTGTTCGTTATACCCAAATGCTCAGAAAAACATGAGTGGTCCAGAGTCATCATCATCATGCATAATTGACCACAATTACAAAATGTTATATTTACTAATTGGAGGCACCGTAGAAACCTCCACGTTTACTCTCACGGTAAAAGCACAACAGCCATTAGATGTTTACAACGTATGATAATAACCGTTAGATCACGCTGAAACTTCAAACTTCATGCGGCCTCTCCATGTTATCTGTTCACGCGGTCTACCGATGCAGGTTCGAATCACAGAGGCCGCAAAATAAATCTATCTCTTTTTCCCAAAAATATCCGTCTCAAGTACGTCGTTTTCAAGCAGCACGGCCCGTCCTCTAGGGTTTTTAATTCCCTCGCACTACAACAGCCGCCTCCAACCCCGCCTTCTCAGTTTTCGAGCGATCATCTGCCATAGCAGGCTTTTCTCTGGGCACGGATTCTTCCAGGCGATGTTATATGGAGCCTTTACTGGCGGAAACGACTTCGTGTTGGACATATCACATATGCAAGCTTCGTACTGTCCACATGACTACTACTACATGGGACGGCCATAGTCCTCCAGCTCCGACGCATCTCTAGCCCATGCATGTCTCAGGTTTTGTCATCTTCTATCTAGCTGAATCCCCGTATGTATTCATTTGGTGTGATGCGAACGGATGGAATTAGTCCATGATAGAGATACTGGTCTGGATGCATTAGTGGGCTGCATGCATGGCTGGATTTTAAATTGGTGTGCCTAGAATTATGAGCCAATCTGCTTAATTATATGTAAGTAGAATCTCGAGTTGGTCAGTCCTAACAGAACTACTATCTCAGTCAACCTCTGTACATACAAGAAGTACTTCCTTATTTCTCGGAGCAGTAAATCCAGTTCGTTCAGATATATAAACCATCTAATCCAGTTCAAGCGATTGTTTTACTTTTTGTGGATACTGCAGCACATAAGTCTAAGTCTGCATAGGAAATGCAAGATGAAACAAACATGTTTTATTCTTACATGATTGATCCATATTGGTATGACCGCATCCATTCATTAGTTGCTTGAGAAGCTTATTACCCTTAGCATCTTATGTGGGAACAAATTTCCTTTTTCAATTTGAAAAAAGCATCAAGAATCTTTGCATGATATTAGTTTTCAGTTACACATATCTGATAGGCATTATGGTGTCAAATCACCAGCTCTTCATGTTCCTTTTTCACGAACATGACTACTTAATTACAAGCATAGCAGTATTTATGTAAACAGCTAAAATAACTAAGATATCGATTTAGAATGAACATTTTGTGAACGGAAAGTATTAGCATCAATATTTGGCATGCATATGTAGTTTACATTATTTAACCCAAAACTGATGATATATACAATTACTGTGTGATATTTCCATTCCGGATTATGGGATCCAAATATTTTATTCATTAGTCTCTGTTTCGGAAAGTTTGGAGACATTCAGCTCTTGCAGTTTTTTAAACCATGTAGTGTAGCCCCCAAATTAATTTAATCCCCCGAGTGCAACAGCAGGGCCAAAATATGTTATATATTCATGTCTATATAAAAATCGTAGCACAGAATGTTGATACTAAGGAACTAACCGAAGGGTCGTAATATTTCTCTTTTTGCCGTATGGACAAGTGAGTAACTTTCGTATTTTTTATACAGGTATTTCAGAAGCGCGTTCTAGGCTTTTCCTGTGTTAACTCTAATCAATTTGTATGGGATAAGTGTATTAAATAATTATATTACGTATTTTTGTTTGAATGTTAGCACATCCAGTCGCATGAGTTGTCTGCTTGAACTAATTTTTATATTTATAACCCAAATTGGTTTCATCAATACCTTATTTTCTATATAATTGAAGGCAAAAAAATATTAGAGTTGGTGCTTTTTTATCTAACAATGATGTAGAAGTATCTGCTCATGCCGCATAACATTTGCATTCGCAAAATTATACAATAAAATACATTAGCTTATTTGTATCTAAATCATATAGAATTCATTAAAATATATCATATTCTTAAAATTGTATCCGGAACAATGACAATGTTTTGCGAATTAATATTAGCACCTTTATAAATTAAGATTATAATATTTAAATATAGTAGTTCATGATTTAGATTTAGGAACTTGACGGATTTGTTAATGCACAATATTTTATTTCCTAAAGTTGTACAAGTAGAATCACAAATGCTTATATATTATCTATATATACACTCTAAAAGCCTATACATGTTTTGTTTCTGCATTTCTTTTAATTCACAAATTCTGATAGAACCCAAAAGGGAATCAATTTCAATACTATGATTCAAAAGAAAGTACAGCTTAACTATTGGTCGTATATAGATTTAATGTTTAGTTATACATCCAAAATTCTTCACATCTAAACTGATTAATTTTCACCGGCGAGATTTAGGTGGCAAAAGTGAAAGGTTGCACATATGGTACCCAAAACAATATAGTGTACAATTGAGATGTTCGGTTTGAAAGTAAAGATGTGAAAACCTATATGATCACATAATTTATTGAAACAAAAGCCCGTGCGAATGCACGGGTTCACGACTAGTGTACTCCTAATGGTATTTCAGAATCATTAAGCTTAAATATGGGGTTTATTCCCAATAATGCAATAGATATAAGGGGGACCCCATTTAACCTGTTGGTCATGTTCAATGCTTTTAGGGTGCATTTAAAACTGTCATACCATCATGTGTTTGCGCATTGCATTCGTTAAAACATGCGTGGTGATTGATTGTCTCTTCCCGTGTTTTGTGCACCGGTAGATCAAGGAGTTGAAGTGCCACCCCCTTCTCGTGACGATCCGTACTACCAGCCGTATCAACAAGGTAAGCGTAATCCCCCCTCTGAGCATGTCTTATCCTATTTTCCGCAAATATTTTCTCCACTATAATATTGCATGCGGTTCCAAATGTCAATTTTATTGGATTAGAGTATCCTATATTTGCATTAAGTTTCTGATGTCAATACCTGTTCCCCTCCTATTAACCATTGGTTTGTACTGTGGGCCTGAGCTACTTAACTATGCTATGTTGATGCTTAGCCATGCTTAGTAGATGCTTAGCTGTACGATGGATGGTTTATGTTGGAAACATGTGTTGAGATGTTCGGTTGATGGTGGAGAATTGTGGAGACAGGTAATAAAATGCTTAAAGGTGGGGATAAGAGGCCACTGTGGTTGTGGTGCTTTGTCTCGTTCTCGCCGCCTAGGTGCGAGTTCTTTACCTCCCGAACCAAAACTGAGCGTGCAACCATGCGTGAGGCCTATGCATTCGCAGTGCAGAAACCCTCATAGACTAAATAGCTCGGGCGAGACTAGCCAGGGTCCTCTAGTTCGGGCTTCCATTTGCGCGTGCGTTGGGATGGTGGCCAAGACTGAGATGAGGATGGTGGTGTTTAGGAAAATGAGTGGCCACGGGGCAGGGTGTTGAAGGCATGGCTGTCCCGTCCTCACTGATGATCCTGGGTTAGTCCTTAACGAGGGAGAAGTCGACACCGCTCCTACCCAGCCGGCTTTCCAAGGAAGAGACCTAATTGTACAGGTAATGGGCCGGACGGTACGCGTGGCAAACATTGTACACCCCTGCAGGGTAAATCTTTTCGAAAAGCCGTGTCCGCGGTTATGGACGACTTGGGAAAGGACGATAAGATCATAGAATAACTTGAACGGAATGATTAAAAACTGGGTACTAAAGGTACCACTCAAGAATGCAAGGTTGACTTCCTCGAGGGTGATTCGGGGAGGTGCCTTTGATGAACAGGTACCGTGGTTGATGATGGTTGATGTTGAGAAAGGTGATCAAAGAAGAGAGTACTTCTCACCCTTTTTAAAAATACTCTGATTAGTCGATGCCATTGAGTTATGTTTTCATGAATAAAATCAGCTTTATGCAAAATAGCCATAAAACTTTGAAAGCCTCATCGAGCTAAAGCTCTATATATATTCTTGCGAGTTCGTCGAACTCAACGTCATTTGCTTTGTTTCAGAGGAGGACTTCACCGACCTATAAAGGTGGGTTCTTTGTGGACGTCGACGAGTAGTCTGGGGTTCCCAGGTGGCAGCTTGGGACATCCCGGAACAGCTGGCGCTGGAGTGTTTATCTGTAGGCCTCTTAGGCCATAATTTGGTTCTTGTTGTTGAGAACAACCTAATTCGCTTCCGCATGTTGTAATATTGGGTCTGTGACCTCTGGTTGTAATTTGCTATCTTTCTCTATAAGAGTTGAACTATAATGATTTGTGTCGTAGAGTCTGTGATGTGCCAGTTGTTCCACAAGTCTTGATCTCTCTATTATGCATTGATAGTTGAGCCTGTGTTAAGGCATCAATCGGGGTGTTGCGTTGCCGGTGATCAATTCCGAGCAACGCCTGCCAAAGGTTTTGGCCGGGGATTGGTAAACCCGTAACCTCCGGTTGTATCGCTTAACCGGTGACACTCAGCATCACTGTATAGCAGTCGGGTCGGGGCGCCACAAGTTGGTATCAGAGCAGTACTGCCTGTAGGAAACCCTTCTACTGGTCGATGTTGAGTCTAGTGTTTGTGAAAATATTTTAACCTAAAAATGAGTTGTGAAAACCATCTTAGGATTCTTTTTACTCCTTATCTGGTTACCCTCTAATCTCGGAGCAATCTTACCTCGATTTGAGTTTAAAGTTTTACTTCTCATTTGTGACTTCAAAATTATTAGGATAACACTGAAGGTAGAACCCAATACTACGTGTTATGTGGACCTTTAGTGTTATGTGTCCAGTTGCTCCCGCTGCGCTGCAATCCAAAATCATCCTCAGTATTGTTGGGTTTTAACCCACGGACTTGAACATAAGTTCCCGGATTGTGCCAACTAGAGTGTGTTAAGTTGTGATTTCTTAACTCTCACTAGTACCACATGATGCTGATCTTTGACCCAAGTTCTGTCTTGTTGATCCCTTGCTAGTTGTTACGCAGAGCATTATCGTCCCTAGTCTGAGTACTTGTGTACGCTAATGCTAATGTCTCAACCATACCGAGGTGGATACTAACTGCGTCCTTGTCAAATCTACAGAATGGCACAACGTCCTCCGCTCTACCAAATCGAAGCCACCCCAGGGACCCACTCGACACCCTTTGATCGGCAGGAATCCCATACATCTAAAGATTTGCCCAAGAAAGCTAGAGACAAACGCAGGTGTTACCTTTGGAGGGAACGCGGACATCCGTACCGGAAGTGCCCCTTAAGTACCCCAGAAAGAATGGACCACCACAAGGAAAGGCATGTAGTCAGTGCGGAAGGGGTGGACATCAGGCGAGTCAATGCCCCGGCAGTTGCCCACACTGTTTCAACGCGCATCCACTTAGCAAGTGCCCAACGCTAGCGCCACTTGCTACCTATGTGAAGGAAATGATCATGTTCCGGCTAATTGTTCTATGGAGTTCATAGTGGAGGCAGTAAAGGATGCCCATGAGAAGATTGCTCAGCATGCCACCACGCGCCCCACCACTTCGACACTTGGGGTAGGCGGGAGTGGGTATCATCCTATGCTACCTGCTCCACCAAGATTCACTTGCTACTCTTGTGGACAGGCTGGCCACTACTCCAGGGAGTGCCCCCAGAAGGCACCGGTCACGGGAACACCTGCACGAGCCCCTGCCACTCCAGTTGGCAAGACTGGACCTATTGTGCGTGGTCGCCTGAACCACGTCTCTGCTGAAGAAGCTGAAGAGGACCCCGGCGTCCTTATGGGTGAGCTACGAATCAATAACAATCTTGCTACGGTTTTGTTTGACTCTGGAGCATCGCATACATTCATATCCATAGCTTATGTTCTGCTCCACCTTAGAGTGTCACACTCTTCTATATCCAGCAGTCGTGCTAAGTATCATGATCTTCTTGATGAAGTGAGGCTCTTACACTTCATTGCTCTCCGTTTTCCAAGTAACTTGTACTCGAGGATGATGAGACGTGAGCAATAATGTAACTATCGGACATTCTCAGCAGTTCTTACTGCGCTGAAATCCAAGGACATCTCTTCTCCTTCTTATCATGATTGGTTAGCCGATCAATAAGTTGAGTTGGACTGTGTTCCCAAGCTCGTTTTCTCTGGTGCCCTTCCTCGGTCAAAGAGCTAGGTTCGTGCCGAAGTTCCCAAGACCACATCGTCTTGCCTTGTAAGCCATGATTTCTCTCTCGAATTCACGACATATCTGTCGGCCCAGTGAGAACCAAGGGTGTGCTGGGCCTGTCCTCCACGGCCCTCGACACTCGATGGCCTATTTTCGCTAAGGACCAAGCCTACGGCTTGGAGAGCCTCGTGAGGCAAATTGCCTCATGAGGGCTTTGGAGGCAGCAGAGGCCTGCGGAGGCCCTCTTCACTGCTGCCCCCTCTTCAAGGTGATCTCCCCTGGAGAGAGGTCAACGCCAAATCCTCCACAGGGCACCCTAGCCCTCGTGGGGATTGCTTCGCTGCAAATCAACCTCTGCAGAGCGCACATGGGCTCTTCAGCGGCCGTAGAGTGACGCGCGCCTCTACGCGCGGTGACGACGACGCCACAGTTTGCCATTTTGGTGATTAAAGGAGTCAACAAAGTTGCGCCATCCGCACGGACTACAAGGATTTCCTCTTTGGTGATAAGGGGACCGGCCGGCGCTACGCTCCACGGCCGACATCACCGTGGGCACCCCCACGTTCCTCTGCAGCCCCAGCTGGCCGTCCTGCATGGACGGTGGTTTCTCTGCCACAGGCATCAGCTTTATGCCCATGGACCGCATCCATGGACAGCTGGGCTGCGGTGCACCGCGCTTCACCTTCTGTCGCCATGTGACAGCCCTTCCGCGGCGCAAGCGCAGGGAAGGAGCCCAGGGCGCCTATAAAAGGAGGAGGAGCAGCACCGTAGCAAAGGATCGCATTCTCATTCTAGCTTAGCCACTTACGCGTAAGGAAGAAGAAGACCACAGTTTCCCTTCCTTGTGTACTCCATTGCCAAAAGAGAGCCCTCGGCAAGCTCATTGTACTGTAACCTCCATAAGCAGTGCAATACAGACAAGCAGGAGTAGCGGTGTTACCTCCACACGAGGGCCATGAACCTGGGTACGGGCTGGTGTTCATCTCTGTCGTGATGTCCCTCCTCATGCTCGACGAGCACCGTCGCCGTGCAGGTTGAGGCTTGTTTGACCAACGTGTTCAGCCCCTTACACGAACTCTCTTCGTGAGCTTGACCATCCCTGTTTCGTGGGAGTCATTCTCCGACAATTGGCGCGCCAGGTAGGGGGCAAAGGCGCGTCTTCAACCTTCACCGACCTCTGCACCATGGCGGACACTCGCGCCACCCGGCGGGCGTTAGGCAGGGCTACCACCGAGCCCACTGCCAACCACCAACCCTCGCGGCCGTCCCCGTGCCAGCCGCGCCACGGGGCGCAACACCGCTGAACCGCGTGTGGAGCACCCTGAGGACGATGACGGCCACCACGACGACCGCTTCGACGAAGACGTCGACCACGGGCATGGCGAGGACGCTGAGTCCTCGCATCCGTCCTAGCGCCACAGCGCCTCCACTCTTGGGCGTCCAGCACCCAGCCCGAACACCGTGCTGCTCATGGCCGCGGAGCTCTTCCGCTACCGCCCCACCGCCGAGGCGCACAACAACTGGCTCGGCCACCTCCAGCACCTCGTCGATATTGCGGCGACACCGCGCGCAGCTCCGGCGGCATCGCACTCTCTGGTGCACCACAACTCCGGACGCGCAGGAACTGCCGCGCATGGCGCACCTCCGCCGCCGCCTCCGCCAGGTCCACCTCCAGCTGTGGCGCACAAGGCCGCATCCCACGCATCTTTGCCGCGCGATTGCCAAATCATGCAGCGGACACCCCCAGACGCGCGGGTGGAAATGGAGCACCAGAAGGACCTCCAGAAGCGCATCGTCGAGGAAATCGGCCAAGCGGGGCGACAGAACCGCCGAGCTCTTCAGGGTGGCATCGCCTCGTACGCCACAGGATGCGCGGCCTTCACCCGCAGCCTGCGTCGCGTCGTCTGGCAACAGAAGTTCAGGCCTGACCTACCCAAGGGCTACGACGGCACGAACAACCCTATCAAGTTCTTGCAGCTCTACACCACCTCCATCCAAGCTGCAGGAGGAGACGACAAGGTCATGGCCAACTGGTTCTCCCACGCTCTCAAGGATTCTGCCTTGTCGTGGCTCCTGAACCTTCCCGAAGATTCCATTGACTCGTGGGAGGAGCTCTGCCAGCAGTTCGTTGCAAACTTCAAGGGCACGTACGAGCGCGCCCTCACCTACAACGATCTGCGAGCTGTGCGCCAGAAGCGTGGCGAGACCCTCCGCAGGTACATCCAGCGCTTCAGCCAAGTCCGCAACAAGATCCCGAACATCCCGGACTCGCACGTCATTGCGGCCTTCAGAGAGGGCGTCACCAACCACAGGATGCTCGAGAAGCTCGGCATCCATGATACCCTCTCCTCCATGGTGAAGCTCTTCAACATCGCAGACAAGTGCGCCAAACCAGAAGAAGGGCTCCTCTTCATCAAGGTGGGCTCGATAGACGACCCTGCCGAGGGATCCAAGACCCAGAAGAGGCGTGACGAGACAAAGCGCAAGCCTACCGCTGTTCTGGCAGCCCAACCCGACGCCAAGCACGTTCGCGAGGACTCCCCTGAGGCTGGCGAGAAAAAGGTGGACAACCGTCCATTCTGCATCTACCACAACAGGCGCGGCCATGCGACGGAGAACTGCTATGACCTCAAGCAGCTGAGCAAGAAACGCGAGCAGGAAGAAGGCAGCGGTAGCCGCGGCAGAGGCTGTGGTTACCGCAAGGGCGGACGCAAAGGCAACTTCCAGAGGCCACAGGGGACTCAGGCGAATGCCGCCAAGAAAAACAACAATCTCCCCGACGAAGAGCCTGGAGGCTACCAAGCCCCTAAGGGTGCCATGGCATGCATCCTCGGCGGATCCCAAGCGCCCAAGTCGAACAACCAGTTCAAACAGTTCGCTCGCGAGCTCAATGCAGCGCTTCCCGGGGTCGAGATGTCCCGCCCCCTCAAGTGGTCCCAGTACATCATCGCCTTCGACGCCAAAGATCACCCCAAGTCTACCAAGACTGTGGGCACCCCCCCATTGGTGTGCACCCCACCATCAACAACATCGCCGTCGGCAAGACGCTCATTGATGGGGGTGCAGGCCTGAACGTCATCTCTGTCGAGACCTTCGAGATGCTTCAAGTGCCCTACCTTTGGCACGCAGGAGAACTACCACACCAAGCTAATTGACTTCGACGTCACACACATTGGCCTGCCCTACAACGCCATCCTCGGCTACCCCGCCCTCATGAAGTTCATGGCCGTCACGCACCACGCCTACAACATGGTCAAGATCCCTGGCAGCGGTGGCACCATTACCATCCGTGGTCACGTACAGGACGCCACGCGCGCTGTCGAGATCGCCTACAAGGCCGCTGCCATGGCTTTCCCGCTGACGAGGACATGGAGCCTCTCGAGAGGCCCAAGAAGAAGAAGCAGCTGTTCACTCAAGAGCAAGCATCTACAAAGAAGGTGTCGCTGAGCACCAGTGGCTCGGGGGCTAGTGTCACCATAGGCGCTGGCTTGCCTCCCAAATAGGAAAGCGCGCTCGTCACCTTCCTTCGGGCAAATTCTGACATGTTTGCATGGACTCCGTCAGAAATGTCCGGTGTACCAAGGGAGGTGATCGAGCACAACTTAGCCGTGTGTCCAAACGCACGCCCTGTAAGGCAGAAAGCGCGGAAACAAGCCCCCGAGAAGCAAGCGTTCATCATCAAAGAAGTAGAGAAGCTGAAAGCAGCAGACATGATTCGAGAAGTTGCCCACCCCACTTGGCTCTCCAACGGTGTGGTTGTCCCAAAACCCAATGGAGGAGGCCGGCTCTGTATCGACTACACAGACGTAAACAAGGCCTGCCCCAAGGATCCATACCCCATGCCAAGGATAGACCAGATCGTGGACTCCACCGCCGGCTGTGATCTCCTCTGTTTCCTGGATGCCTTCTCAGGCTACCACCAGATTAAAATGGCCAAGGAAGATGAGGAGAAAACAACATTTCTCACCCCTTGTGGTGTGTATTGCTACACTTGCATGCCTTTTGGCCTGAAGAATGCCGGCGCCACCTTCCAGAGGCTCATGAGGATCGCCTTGGGGGCTCAGATGGGAAGAAATGCAGAAGCTTATGTCGACGACATCGTGGTCAAGTCTCGCGAGGGAGACACTCTCTTGAAGGATCTCGAGGAAACCTTTGCCAGCCTGCGCAAGGTGAACATCAAGTTAAACCCCGCCAAGTGCGTCTTCGGGGTGCCTTCAGGCAAGCTCCTCGGGTTCCTCGTGTCCCACCGTGGCATAGAAGCAAACCTTGACAAGATCAAGGCTATAGAAGACATGCAGCCACCTCGCCGCCTCAAGGACATGCAGCACCTAGCAGGATGCATGGCCAGCTTAGGCCGCTTCATCTCCAAGTTCGGCGAGAGAGCCCTGCCATTTTTCAAGATCATGAAGAAATCCGGCACCTTCAAGCGGACTCCAGAGGCCGACAAAGCATTTGAGGACCTGAAGAAATACTTGGCTAGCTCACCAGTCATGGTAGCCCCGAGGGCAGGCGAGCATCTGAAGTTGTACCTAGCAGCCACTCCACAAACTGCAAGCGCCGTCCTGGTGGTGGAAAGAGAAGAGCCAGTCCTCCCCAAGAAAAGCACTGCCACACCAAGTCCGGAACCTCCCGACGAGGGAACAGTCTCTCCAGGCCTAGTGCTAGACCCACAGCCTCAAGTTGAGTCCACTACAAGCACCCCTGCCGAGGCTCCTCCGCAGGAAAACCCCGTCAAAGGTCCTGAGGAGCCTCTCGAGGGAGCCAACGCTGCAGCGCCACCAACGACCCTCGTCGAGCATCCAGTCTACTTCGTCAGTACTGTACTGTGAGATGCTCGCGAGCGTTACCCAGTGCAGCAGAAGCTCCTCCTCGCGCTCCTCATCGCCTCCAGGAAGCTGCGCCACTACTTCCAGGGCCACCCCATCACGGTGGTCATGTCCTTCCCCCTGGAGCAATCCTGCGCAACCCCAATGCCACTGATCGCGTCGCAGGATGGAACATCGAGCTGCAACCATTCAACTTGCGCTTCGACACCACAAGAGTCATAAAAGTGAGAGCGTTGGCGGATTTCGTCGCCGAGTGGACAGACCCAACTCCTGAAGAGCCTCGTGAAGAAGAAACCGCGTCATCTGGAGATACAATGCCAAGCCACTGGACCATGCACTTCGACGGAGCTTTCACCTGCCGCAATGGTGGGGCTGGCGTTGTCCTGACCTCACCAAAGGGTGACAAGCTCTACTACGCCATCCAGGTGTGCTTCACAATAGACAAGATCTCCAACAACATCGCCGAGTATGAAGGCCTCCTCGCCGGGCTCAGAGCCGCAATCGCCCTTGGTGTCAAGCACTTACTCATAAAGGGTGATTCCCAGCTCCTGGTTAACTTCTCCAACAAGAGCTACACGCCTAAAGACGACCACATGGCCGCCTACCTTGAAGAGGTCCGCAAGCTTGAGAAGCACTTCAGAGGCATGGAGCTCATGCACATCCCGCAGAAGGAGAACCAGGAGGCAAATGACATCGCCAAGCGAGCATCACGAAGGCAGGCCCAGCTGACCGGCGTCTTTGAAGAGAGACTCTCCAAGGCGTCCATAAAGCAGCCACAAGAAGCAGCAGCCACAAGCACAGACGAAGTACTCCCACCACCTCCTGTAGGTGGGGCACCCAACTGCGGTCCATCCTCAGGGGAGCGTCTGTTGCTGGCTATGGTGCATCAAGAGACAAGCTGGGTCGACGAACTCAAGGACTACTTGCTGAAGGGAGTCCTCCCCGAGGAAGACGCGGAGGCGGAACGAGTGGCTCGACAAGCCAAGTCATACTACATCCTCGAGGGAGATCTGTACCGCAAGCGCCCAAATGGAATTGCACTTAAGTGCGTCCCCCCGAGGAAGGCCGCATGCTGATCAGAGACATCCACAGTGTAGAGTGTGGCCACCATTCCTCTGCACGCACCGTGGCAGGCAAGGTCTTCAGCAGCGGGTTCTACTGGCCCCAAGTGCTTCAAGATGCTACTACCATCGTCCAGTCTTGCGATGCGTGCCAATTCCACGCCAAGCAAGTCCATCAGCCTGCACTGGGACTCCAAACCATCCCGCTCTCATGACCTTTCGCGGTCTGGGGGCTATGTCGGAGAATGACTCCCACGAACAGGGATAGTCAAGCTCACGAAGAGAGTTCGTGTAAGGGGTTGAACACGTTGGTCACAACCCTCAACCTGCACGGCGACGGTGCTCGTCGAGCAAGTGGAGGGACATCACGACAGAGATGAACACCATCCCGTACCCAGGTTCACGACCCTCGTGTGGAGGTAATACCGCTACTCCTGCTTGTCTGTATTGCACTGCTTGTAGAGGTTACAGTACAATGAGCTTGCCGAGGGCTCTCTTTTGGCAATGGAGTATACAAGGAAGGGAAACGGTGGTCTTCTTCTTCCTTGCGCGTAAGTGGTTATGCTGGAATAAGAATGTGATCCTTTGCTACGGTGCTGCTCGTCCTCCTTTTATAGGCGCCCGTGTCCCTCCCTGTGCTTGCACTATGGTAGGGCTGTCACGTGGCGGCAGAAGGTAGAGCGTGGTGCACCGCAGCCCGGTTGTCTATGGACGCGATCCATGGGCGTAAAGCTGACTCCTGTAGCAGAGTAACCACCGTCCATGCAGGACGGCCAGCTGGGGCCGCAGAGGAAACGTGGGGGTGCCCACGGTGACGTTGGCCGTGGAGTGTAGCGCCGGCCGGTCCCCTTATCACCAAAGAGGAAACCATGTGCGCTCTGCAGAGGTTGCTTTGCAGCGAAGCGATCTCCACGAGGGCTTGGATGCCCTGTAGAGAATTTGGCGTTGACCTCTCTCCAGGGGAGATTTCCTTGAAGAGGGGGCAGCAGAGGAGAGGGCCTCCGCAGGCCTCTGCTGCCTCAAAAGCCCTCGCGAGGCAATCGCCTCGCGAGGCTCTCCAAGCCGTAGGCTTGGTCCTTAGCGAAAATTCGCCATCAAGTGTCGAGGGCCGTAGAGGACAGGCCCAGCACACCCTGGATTTCACTGGGCCGACAGTAGCCCCCGGGCCCATGATGGGCACGATGTAGTCCAATGGACGCAGGCGAATCGTCATGGGCCCAAAGTGTCCGGCCGGCCTGAGACACGTGTAGGGCAGTTACGCCGCGACGACACGTTCTCCTCGGAGATGATGGGCGTAGTGGGGGGACCCACCACGTCTCGGTAACTGCTCTGAGGGGAATAAAGCCTGCAGCGCCGGTTCAGGCAGCAGTTACTGCATCATTTGCGCGCCCGTCTCTCGCTCTTGACTCTGCGCTCCTGTGTCTCCGGCGCTTCTCCTCCTTCACCGAGCTTCTCCCCGCCCTTCTTTCTTCGACCATGGGTCCCAAGAAGGACAAGGCGGCAATGGCGAACGTACCGGCCGAGGCGCAGCAGGAGGACGAGTTCGCGCCGGCGCTGGTGGGGACTCGCATCCACACGGCGGAGGCGCTGGACAAGATCCGGCTGATGGCCGCAGGCAAGAACAACGAGCACGGCGCCACTGTTCTCAAGGCGGCGCGCTTTGGCAAGCTCGCGGCGGGGCTGTATCCCATTTTCTTCCAGACCATTTTCGCCGGTTTGGTGCCGCCATTTTCCCCTTTCCTGGAGGAGGTTCTGGCCTTCTATCAGATCCAACTTCTGCATCTGCACCCCAACTCCATCTTGATCCTCGCCATCTTCGCGTATCTTTGCGAGGCGTATTTGGGGGTGATGCCTTCCGTGGCCTTCTTCCGGAGCTTCTACGCGCTCCGCTCCACGGCGCCTGGCGAGCGGTCTGGTTGTGTGTCCTTCCGCATCGCGGATGGGATGGGAGGCATCTACATCCCCATGTCCTGGGACGGCGACAAACCCGTCACACGGGTGACGAAGAAGGTGGACGATTTCCGCCAGCGGTGGTTCCTCGTGGACGCCAAGACGCAGAATTCCTTCTTCGACGTCCCTGAGGCGCCGCCGCTGAAGAACTCGAACTGGTCGAGTGCAACCTTTCAGAGCCCGAAGATTGCTGACTTGGTCGCACGCATGAAGCTCGTCCGCGACGCTGGCCTCACGGGGCAGATGGTTGCTGAAGACTTCGTGAGGCGCCGTATCGCTCCTCTCCAGAAGCACACAAAGCCGATGTGGATGTATTCAGGCCCGGCGGACGCAATGCGGCTGCACTGCAGCTCCCACACCCCCGACGTCGTAGCTTCCATAATGGGCATCCTCTTCACCGCCCCGGAGGTTCCTGTGCCGCGCAGTGAGCTCGCGAAACCACTCCATCAGATTACTCCGAAGAAGCGCCTCGCGATCCTGGAGCTGATGCCGGAGTTCACCCCTCAGGGCCTGGCTGGGGAGGAGAAGAAGGAGGCCGCGCCCGTGGTGGAAGAGGACTGGGCCTCGGAGTCACCCGCCGCATCTGACGCCGATCTGGGCGTCACCTGTGGAGGGGCGAATCCCTCGGCAGGGGAGGCGAGCTCTTCGAGACCTGCTCCTCCGAGGGAGAAGTTCTGGAGATTTCGTCCAGCGGGGACGAGGATTTCCTTGTGGCCCCTTCGCGCCAGGTCGCGGAGGGGGAGGAAGACAGCGATGAGGAGGCCGTAGCGGGACGCTGCGATCCCCGCTCCAAGGCTTTTCACGACAGGGCCGCCAAGAGCCCAGTGGGCACCCCTCTCAAGAGGAAAGCTGAGACTGCTCCTGAGGGGCCCGGCTCTGGAGCTGCTTCGTCGAGGTCGTGGCGGTCGTCCACCACGATGTGGGTTGACTCACGCGCCAAGTCATCTGGGTAAGCATTGGTCCCTGTTTTCATCTTTCGAGAGTTTTCTTGCTCCCCTCTTGATGGCCTTCCTTGTTTGTTTGTTAGGGATTTGGTGACGGCAAAACGCCGGAGGCTCCGCAAGGCCGCGGAGGTCCGGGGCCTTGCCTCGGCAACCGTCGAGGAGCCTGTGGAGCCCTCAGCTGAAGAGGTTGCTAAGCCCGTGGTGACTGAGGCCTCGGAGCCGGTGGCGGAGGAGGCCACGAAGCCTGTGGCGGAGGAAGCCGCAGGGCATGTGGTGGTTGCACCTCTGGCCGGAGCAGCTACTTCGTCTTCTACCGCGGAGGTGCGCCCCGAGGAGGAGGCGGTGGTGCGGACACCAACACCCACGCCCTGTCACTCCACCAGAGCGGCAAGAGGAGGTCGCCGCGGAGAAACGGGGAGCGGCTCGCCGGCGAAGGGAGGCGCGACGTTGAGATGGGGAGAGCATTCCTCCGCCGCCCCAAGGCGACGCCGCGATGGAGGAAAACGTCCCTCCGCCGCCCCCGCCTAACGCAGATGCTGAGGGGGCGGCGGCTTCTTCTGAGGTCGCAGCGGGCTCGGCGGCGGCGGACCCACGGTGGCTGGGCAATCTTCCCCAGCCCCTGAAGCTCGAGAGGAGGCGCCGATGGAAGACGACGGTGCTGGAGCCCATGGCCCCAATGACGGAGAGGGCTCGCTTCACAGCCCCCAGGCCAGGTCGACCCGGGCCCAAGCTTGGAGACTCCCACCCTTGAAACTAGTGCGCACGAGGGAGCCTCCATGTCTCGTGGGAGTTCGCGGGCTCTGGTCCTGGGTGGCAAGAGCTGGAGCGGCGCTCGCCGCAGCTCTACCTTCCGCCTGGCGAGGGGTGCACTGGATGGGCTGGAGGCCCAACTCGCTCTCGAGGAGGCCGAGCTCGCCAGAGAGTATGATGAACTTGAGAGGGCATGGACCCGCTTCTTCGAGGTCGTGGAGCAACGCCGCCACGACAACGAGGCCATGCAGGCGCAGCGAGAGGAGGCGCTGCGCTTCGCCAAGGAGGTCCGCGAGAGCGCGGTGCGCGAGGCTCAAGAGACCCTGGAGCCACTCCAGGCAGAGCGCCAGGCCGCTGCAGAAGATCGCGAGGCGGCCGCGGCGGAGCGCCAAGCCGCTGCCTCAGAGCGCGCGGCCCTCGAGACCACGCTAGCCGCTCAGCGCCAAGAGCTTGCCGACCGCGAGGGGAAATTTGCTGCGGAGTCGGAGGCTACGCGGAAGTCTTTGGACCAACACCGCGTGTCCTTGGATGCCCGTGAGCAAGTACTGGCGGCGCGCGAAGCGGAGGTGCTCAAACGCGAGGAGCAGCAACTGCAGGCTGACAAGGAGCTGTCCACGCAGCGCGCAGATCTTGAGGCGCGGGAGGGCAATCTGGCCGAGGCCATAGGCAAGCATGATGAGGAGGTGGCCAGGCACAAAAGCTTGTGGAGAAGTCCAACCGAAAGCTCGCCGCGAGGAAGGAAGAGGCTGAGAAGGATGTGCCGCCAAGCAGAAAGAATACCGCTGCCGTCGCCGAAGAATATGCCGGGAAGTTCAGGAAGCAGGAGGACCGCTTCAAGAAGAAACGCGCGGATGACAATGCCCGCATGTTCAACTGGAGCACCAGAACGCCAACCTGAACTCCCAGGTGAGGCGCGCCAGGGACGGTCGTCGCCGCGCGGAAGAGGCTCGCGAACGTGCAGATCAAGACCTCGCCTCCCTGATGGCTGATATGAGGGAGCTGAACGCGCAGGTGGGCCCTGCTGTGGAGCGTGCTGCAGAGGATGAGCACAGCGTGCAGGCGGCGCGGGTCCTGACGCAGCAGCGGGAGCGCATGTTCAAGTCCTTGGTGACCCGGGGGAACACTCTCGCGGGGCAGCTAGGAGTGGATGCCCTGTTGTTCCCGTCATGGGAACGCTGACGCCGCCACATACCTCGCCTACTTCGATCAGCTCTTCACCGCGCTCGAGGGCCCTGTGGCGGAACTTGGCGATGTTGTTGATGAGGAGTGCCGCAAGCTCTTGACCGTGGCGATCGATCGCGTCTTCGCCAACCTCCAGCGCCTTCAACCCGGCTTCGACTACGAGTCAGTGACCGAGCCCATCGAGGGGACCAAGCCTGGAGCTCTCCAACTTGGTTCGAGAAGAAGTCAACGATTACGTCGACCGCTTCAAGAGGGTTGAGGCGGAGCAGGCCGCTGAGGAGGATGAAGGCGCCGAAGAAGAGAAGGCTGAAGAGGACGGCGATGGTGAACCCTCTGCCTAGGCCACTCCTGCAACAAGATGCGCTTGACGCGCAATTATCTTTGTTTTAAGACTTGTTTTAAATTCTGGCTTGTAAGATACTTTGATCGTATGCAAACATGTGTGTGTGTGCCCCTCGATGGGCCTTTTATCCCTGTTCCATGTCTTTCTTCGCTCTACGTCGTCAGGACCCATCTCTTTGCGCTATGACACCGCCGCTGCGGTATGCCGGAGCGTGACTCGGCAAGGCCGGGGGTGTTTAAGGCTTGGAGAGGTAAGGGCTCTCGAGTCGCGGTGCTCGAGGGCTCCCCTTTGACGCACAAGCAGTCCATGGAGTGTGAGAGAGAAAAAACCGCTCGAGGGACGACAGGTGCTCGTGAGAGCTAGACTTAGCTTGGCGAGGCTTTGGCCTCGTAGAGGGTTTGGCTTCCCTGAGGGCGTTGGCTTCCCTGATGGTGCGCTCCCCTCTAGGGGTCGGAGCGTGACTTCTCGACCTTGGGGAGGACTCTTGTTCCCTGTATTGGTTAGAGAGGCAAACCCAAAGCAGGCACATGGTAGTAAACACTCATGCGCGCTTATAGGCTTCCTCATGAGTATCTCGCGAGGAGAGTAAGTACCAAGGTCCTTTGGTGAGGTGGCGTGTTTTGGGAGCAAGCCCATGGGCCAGAGCTCTTTGGGAGGTAACAGGCGTGAGAGCGTGCTCACGTGTTAGAGCTCGGATCCTTTGGATTTTGCGGTGCTGCTCTTGAGGCACAGTCACCGTACTCAGCCCCCGCTCGCGAGGTGCGCATGGGGAAGAATATGAGCGCGAAATGAACTAAGATGATGAAAAGTAAAAACTCACCACCAAAATATTACATAGCGGCGCCTCAGCGCAATGTTTCATTGAGAAACGAATTGGTTCATTACACTTGGTGTTACCAAGATAAAGTTTTCCATGTCGAGGCATGGGGACCACATTCAGTGGCTGAGACTCTTCACGGCCTGCGGCGGCACGTAATCAGGAGAGCTCAGAGGGGCTGGCCCTCGGGAGGAGAAGCTTTTGTGAAGCTTGGAGGTGAAGTTGTGTGCTTCCCTCTAGAGACAAAAAATGTCTGGCGTGACTATGATCACGGGTAGAACTTGCGTAGATGCGCGATGTTCCATGGATTCTTGACCGGGATGCCGTCCTCCGTTTCGAGGCGTACCGCGCCAGGCCTGGCGATGTGTGAGACCCTGTAGGGGCCTTCCCACATTGGCGAGAGCTTGTGGAGACCTTCCCTGGAGAGGATTCTCCTGAGGACGAGGTCGCCTGTCTCGAGAGTGCGCGGACGTATGTGGCGGCTGTGGTAGCGTCGCAGGTCTTGCTGGTACTTGGCTGCCCTGAGGGCGGCACGGCGGCGCAACCCGTCAAGGAGCAGCAGGTCGTCGCTGTGGAGGTCTGCTTGATCGTCCTCGTTGAAGGCAAGGACCCGTGCGGATCCATGCTTGATCTCTGTGGGGAGGACTGCTTCAGCTCCATACACGAGGGCAAATGGCGTCTCACCAGTGGGCTTCGTGGGGTTCGTGCGGATGGACCAGAGCACGGACGGGAGTTCGTCTATCCAGCCCTTGCCGTAGCCCTTCAGGCGATTGAAGCTTCTTGTCTTGAGGCCCTTGAGGACCTCAGCATTTGCTCGCTCGGCTTGGCCGTTGCTCTGTGGGTGAGCCACCGAGGCGAAGCAGAGCTTGGTGCCGAGGCTCTCGCAGTAGGCCCTGAAGATGCCGCTGGTGAATTGTGAGCCATTGTCGGTGATGATGCGATTAGGCACACCAAAGCGGCAGACCAGGCCTCTGATGAATTTTACTGCTGCCCTGGCCGGTATGCTGCGCACTGCTTCAACCTCTGCCCACTTGGTGAACTTGTCGACTGCCACGAAGAGGAAGCGGTAGCCCCCTTGTGATCTCGGGAAGGGTCCCAAGATGTCTAGCCCCCAGACCGCGAAAGGCCACGAGAGCGGGATGGTTTGGAGTCCCAGTGCAGGCTGATGGACTTGCTTGGCGTGGAATGGCACGCATCGCAAGACTGGACGATGGTGGTGGCATCTTGAAGCACTTGGGGCCAGTAGAAACCGCTCCTGAAGACCTTGCCTGCCAGGGTGCGTGCAGAGGAATGGTGGCCACACTCTCCACTGTGAATGTCTCTGATCAGCATGCGGCCTTCCTCGGGGGGACGCACTTGAGTGCAATTCCATTTGGGCGCTTGCGGTACAGGTCTCCCTCGAGGATGTAGTATGACTTGGCTTGTCGAGCCACTCGTTGCCTCCGCGTCTTCTTCAGGAAGGACTCCCTTCAGCAGGTAGTCTTTGAGTTCGTCAACCCAGCCTGTCTCTTGATGCACCATAGCCAGCAGCAGACGCTCCCCTGAGGATGGACCGCAGTTGGGTGCCCCACCTACAGGAGGTGGTGGGAGTACTTCGTCTGTGCTTGTGGCTGCTGCTTCTTGTGGCTGCTTTATGGACGCCTTGGAGAGTCTCTCTTCAAAGACGCCGGCCGGCTGGGCCTGCCTTCGTGATGCTCGCTTGGCGATGTCATCTGCCTCCTGGTTCTCCTTTCGCGGGATGTGCATGAGCTCCATGCCCCTGAAGTGCTTCTCGAGCTTGCGGACCTCTTCAAGGTAGGCGGCCATGTGGTCGTCTTTAGGCGTGTAGCTCTTGTTGGAGAAGTTAACCAGGAGCTGGGAATCACCCTTTATGAGTAAGTGCTTGACGCCAAGGGCGATTGCGGCTCTGAGCCCGGCGAGGAGGCCCTCGTACTCGGCGATGTTGTTGGAGATCTTGTCTATTGTGAAGCACAGCTGGATGGCGTAGTAGAGCTTGTCACCTTTTGGTGAGGTTAAGACAACGCCAGCCCCACCATTGCGGCAGGCGAAAGCTCCATCGAAGTGCATGGTCCAGTGGCTTGGCATTGTATCTCCCGATGACGCGGTTTCTTCTTCGCGAGGCTCTTCAGGAGTTGGGTCTGTCCACTCGGCGACGAAATCCGCCAGCGCTCTCCCTTTTATGACTCTTGTGGTGTCGAAGCGCAAGTTGAATGGTTGCAGCTCAATGTTCCATCCTGCGACGCGGTCAGTAGCGTTGGGGTTGCGCAGGATCTGCTCCAGGGGGAAGGACGTGACCACCGTGATGGGGTGGCCCTGGAAGTAGTGGCGCAGCTTCCTGGAGGCGATGAGTAGCGCGAGGAGGAGCTTCTGCTGCACTGGGTACCGCTCGCGAGCATCTCGCAGTACAGTACTGACGAAGTAGACTGGATGCTCGACGAGGGTCGTTGATGGTGCGGCAGCGTCGGCTCCCTCGAGAGGCTCCTCAGGACCTTTGGCGAGGTTTGCCTGTGGAGGAGCCTCGGCAGGGTGCTCGTGGGGACTCGACTTGAGGCTGTGGGTCTGGCACTGGGTCTGGAGAGACTGTTCCCTCGTCGGGAGGTTCTGGACTTGGTGTGGCAGTGCTTTTCTTGGGGAGAACTGGCTCTTCTCTTTCCACCACCAGGACGGCGCTTGCAGTTTGTGGAGTGGCTGCTAGGTACAGCTTCAGATGCTCGCCTGCCCTGGGGGCTACCATGACTGGTGAGCTAGCCAAGTATTTCTTCAAGTCCTCAAATGCTTTGTCGCCTCTGGAGTCCACTTGAAGGTGCCGGATTTCTTCATGATCTTGAAAAATGGCAAGGCTCTCTCGCCGAACTTGGAGATGAAGCGGCCTAAGCTGGCCATGCATCCTGCTAGGCGCTGCATGTCCTTGAGGCGGCGAGGTGGCTGCATGTCTTCTATAGCCTTGATCTTGTCAGGGTTTGCTTCTATGCCGCGGTGGGACACGAGGAACCCGAGGAGCTTGCCTGAAGGCACCCCGAAGACGCACTTGGCGGGGTTTAACTTGATGTTCACCTTGCGCAGGCTGGCAAGGTTTCCTCGAGATCCTTCAAGAGAGTGTCTCCCTCGCGAGACTTGACCACGATGTCGTCGACATAAGCTTCTGCATTTCTTCCCATCTGAGCCCCCAAGGCGATCCTCATGAGCCTCTGGAAGGTGGCGCCGGCATTTTTCAGGCCAAAGGGCATGCAAGTGTAGCAATACACACCACAAGGGGTGAGAAATGCTGTTTTCTCCTCGTCTTCCTTGGCCATTTTGATCTGGTGGTAGCCTGAGAAGGCATCCAGGAAACAGAGGAGATCACAGCCGGCGGTGGAGTCCACAATCTGGTCTATCCTTGGCATGGGGTATGGATCCTTGGGGCAGGCCTTGTTTACGTCTGTGTAGTCGATGCAGAGCCGGCCTCCTCCATTGGGTTTTGGGACAACCACACCGTTGGAGAGCCAAGTGGGGTGGGCAACTTCTCGAATGATGTCTGCTGCTTTCAGCTTCTCTACTTCTTTGATGATGAACGCTTGCTTCTCGGGGGCTTGTTTCCGCGCTTTTGCTTTACAGGGCGTGCGTCTGGACACACGGCTAAGTGGTGCTCGATCACCTCCCTTGGTACACCGGACATTTCTGACGGAGTCCATGCGAACATGTCAGAATTTGCCCGAAGGAAGGCGACGAGCGCGCTTTCCTATTTGGGAGGCAAGCCAGCGCCTATGGTGACGCTAGCCCCCGAGCCCTCAGCCCCCGAGCCGCTGGTGCTCAGCGACACCTTCTTTGTAGATGCTTGCTCTTGAGTGAACAGTTGTTTCTTCTTCTTGGGCCTCTCGAGAGGCTCCATGTCCTCGTCAGCGGGGAATGCCATGGCAGCGGCCTTGTAGGCGATCTCGACAGCGCGCGTGGCGTCCTGTACGTGACCACGTATGGTGATGGTGCCACCGCTGCCAGGGATCTTGACCATGTTGTAGGCGTGGTGCGTGACGGCCATGAACTTCGCGAGGGCGGGGTAGCCGAGGATGGCGTTGTAGGGCAGGCCAATGTGCGCGACGTCGAAGTCAATTAGCTCGGTGCGGTAGTTCTCCTGCGTGCCAAAAGTGACCGCGAGCCTCACTTGCCCCAGAGGCGAGATTGAGCCGCTGGTGACCCCGGTGAAGGGCCTGGAGGGCATGAGCCACTCGTAGGGCACTTGAAGCGTCTCGAAGGTCTCGACAGAGATGACGTTTAGGCCTGCACCCCCATCAATGAGCGTCTTGCCGACGGCGATGTTGTTGATGGTGGGGGTGCACACCAACGGGAGGGTGCCCACAGTCTTTGTAGACTTGGGGTGATCTTTGGCGTCGAAGGCGATGGTGTACTGGGACCACTTGAGGGGGCGGGACGTCTCGACCCCGGGAAGCGCTGCGTTGAGCTCGCGAGCGAACTGCTTGAACTGGTTGTTCGACTTGGGCGCCTGGGATCCGCCGAGGATGCATGCCATGGCACCCTTGGGGGCCTGGTAGCCTCCAGGCTCTTCGTCGGGAAGATTGTTGTTTTTCTCGGCGGCATTCGCCTGAGTTCCCTGGGCCTCTGGAAGTTGCCCTTGCGTCCACCTTTGCGGTAACCACGGCCTCTGCCGCGGCCACCGCTGCCTTCTTCTTGCTCACGCTTCTTGCTCAGCTGCTTGAGGTCATAGCAGTTCTCCGTCGCATGGCCGCGCCTGTTGTGGTAGATGCAGAACGGGCGGTTGTCCACCTTTTTCTCGCCAGCCTCTGGGAGTCCTCGCGAACATGCTTGGCGTCGGGTTCAGCTGCCAGGACTGCGGTAGGCTTGCGCTTTATCTCGTCACGCCTCTTCTGGGTCTTGGATCCCTCGACAGGGTCGTCTGTCGAGCCCACCTTGACGAAGAGGAGCCCTTCTTCTGCCTTGGCGCATTTGTCTGCGATGTCGAAGAGCTTCACCACGGAGGAGAGGGTATCATGGATGCCGAGCTTCTCGAGCATCCTGTGGTTGGTGACGCCCTCTCTGAAGGCCGCAATGACGTGCGAGTCCGGGATGTTCGGGATCTTGTTGCGGACTTGGCTGAAGCGCTGGATGTACCTGCGGAGGGTCTCGCCAGGCTTCTGGCGCACAGCTCGCAGGTCGTTGTAGGTGAGGGCGCACTCGTACGTGCCCTTGAAGTTCGCAA
Organism: Poa pratensis; assembly: GCA_947311845.1. NCBI lineage: Eukaryota > Viridiplantae > Streptophyta > Magnoliopsida > Poales > Poaceae > Poa > Poa pratensis. Next base: position 16,048,345 of record CAMZMU010000046.1, on the reverse strand, counting down.
CGAACTGCTGGCAGAGCTCCTCCCACGAGTCAATGGAATCCTCGGGAAGGTTCAGGAGCCACGACAAGGCGGAATCCTTGAGAGCGTGGAAGAGTTCCGCGGCCATGAGCAGCGCGGTTTTGGGCTGGGCGCTGGACGCCCAAGAGTGGAGGCGCTGTGGCGCTGGGACGGATGCGAGGACTCAGCGTCCTCGCCGTGCCCGTGGTCGACGTCGTCGTCGAAGCGGTCGTCATGGTGGCCGTCGTCGTCCTCGGGGTGCTCCACCCGCGGTTGAGCGGTGTTGCGCCCCGTGGCTCGGCTGGCGCGGGACGGCCGCGAGGGTTGGTGGTGTTGGCAGCGGGCTCGGTGGTGGCCCTGCCTGATGCCCGCCAGGTGGCGCGAGCTGCGCGAGTGTCCGCCATGGTGCAGAGGTCGATGAAGGTTGAAGACGCGCCTCAGCCCCCTACCTGGCGCGCCAATTGTCGGAGAATGACTCCCACGAACAGGGATAGTCAAGCTCACGAAGAGAGTTCGTGTAAGGGGCTGGACACGTTGGTCAAACAACCCTCAACCTGCACGGCGACGGTGCTCGTCGAGCAAGTGGAGGGACATCACGACAGAGATGAACACCAGCCCGTACCCAGGTTCACGGCCCTCGTGTGGAGGTAATACCGCTACTCCTGCTTGTCTGTATTGCACTGCTTGTAGAGGTTACAGTACAATGAGCTTGCCGAGGGCTCTCTTTTGGCAATGGAGTATACAAGGAAGGGAAACGGTGGTCTTCTTCTTCCTTGCGCGTAAGTGGTTATGCTGGAATAAGAATGCGATCCTTTGCTACGGTACTGCTCGTCCTCCTTTTATAGGCGCCCCGTGCTCCCTCCCTGTGCTTGCACTAAGGTAGGGCTGTCACGTGGCGGCAGAAGGTAGAGCGTGGTGCACCGCAACCCGGTTGTCCATGGACGCGGTCCATGGGCGTAAAGCTGACTCCTGTAGCAGAGTAACCACCGTCCATGCAGGACGGCCAGCTGGGGCCGCAGAGGAAACGTGGGGGTGCCCACGGTGACGTTGGCCGTGGAGTGTAGCGCCGGCCGGTCCCCTTATCACCAAAGAGGAAACCCTTGTAGTCCGGTGCGGATGGCACAACTTTGTTGACCCCTTTAATCACCAAAATGGCAACTGCGGCGTCATCGTCACCGCGCGCAGGGGCGCGCGTCACTCTGCGGCCGCTGCAGAGCCCATGTGCGCTCTGCAGAGGTTGCTTTGCAGCGAAGCGATCTCCACGAGGGCTTGGATGCCCTGTAGAGATTTTGTCGTTGACCCCTCTCCAGGGGAGATTTCCTTGAAGAGATGGCAGCAGAGGAGAGGGCCTCCGCAGGCCTTTGCTGCCTCAAAAGCCCTCGCGAGGCAATCCAAGCCGTAGGCTTGGTTCTTAGCGAAAATTCGCCATCAAGTGTCGAGGGCCGTAGAGGACAGGCCCAGCACTCCCTGGATTTCACTGGGCCGACATGCTAGACATCTTGGGGCCCTTCCCGAGATCGCAAGGGGGCTAACCGTTTCCTCTTCGTGGCAGTCGACAAGTTCACCAAGTGGGCAGAGGTTGAAGCAGTGCGCAGCATACCGGGCAGGGCAGTAGTAAAATTCATCAGAGGCCTGGTCTGCCGTTTTGGTGTGCCAAATCGCATCATCACCGACAATGGCTCACAATTCACCAGCGGCATGTTCAGGGCCTACTGCGAGAGCCTCGGCACCAAGCTCTGCTTCGCCTCGGTGGCTCACCCACAGAGCAACGGCCAAGCCGAGCGAGCAAATGCTAAGGTCCTCAAGGGTCTCAAGACAAGAAGCTTCAATCGCCTGAAGGGTTACGGCAAGGGCTGGATAGACGAACTCCCGTCCGTACTCTGTTCCATCCGCACGAACCCCATGAAGCCCACTGGTGAGACGCCATTTGCCCTCGTGTATGGAGCGGAAGCAGTCCTCCCCACAGAGATCAAGCATGGATCCGCACGGGTCCTTGCCTTCAACGAGGACGATCAAGCATACCTCCACAACGACGACCTGCTGCTCCTTGACGGTTGCGCCGCCGTGCCGCCCTCAGGGCAGCCAAGTACCAACAAGACCTGCGACGCTACCACAGCCGCCACATACGTCCGTGCACTCTTGAGACAGGCGACCTAGTCCTCAGGAGAATCCTCTCCAGGGAAGGTCTCCACAAGCTCTCGCCCATGGGAAGGCCCCTACAGGGTCTCACACATCGCCAGGCCCGGCGCGGTACGCCTTGAAACGGAGGACGGCATCCCGGTCAAGAATCCATGGAACATCGCGCATCTACGCAAGTTCTACCCGTGATCATAGTCACGCCAGACATTTTTTGTCTCTAGAGGGAAGCACACAACTTCACCTCCAAGCTTCACAAAAGCTTCTCCTCCCGAGGGCCAGCCCCTCTGAGCTCTCCTGATAACGTGCCGCCGCAGGCCGTGAAGAGTCTCAGCCACTGAATGTGGTCCCCATGCCTCGACATGGAAAACTTTATCTTGGTAATACCAAGTGTAATGAACCAATTCGTTTCTCAATGAAACATTGCGCTGAGGCCGCTGTATAATATTTTGGTGGTGAGTTTTTACTTTTCATCATCTTAGTTCATTTCGCGCTCATATTCTTCCCCATGCGCACCTCGCGAGCGGGGCTGAGTACGGTGACTGTGCCTCGAGAGCACCCCATCAGCACCGCAAAATCCAAAGGATCCGAGCTCTAACACGTGAGCACGCTCTCACGCCTGTTACCTCCTCAGAGAGCTCTGGCCTATGGGCTTGCTCCCAAACACGCCACCTCACCAAAGGACCTTGGTGCTTACTCTCCTCGCGAGATACTCATGAGGAAGCCTATAAGCGCGCATGAGTGTTTACTACCATGTACTTGCTTTGGGTTTGCCTCTCTAACCAATACAGGGAACAAGAGTCCCCCCAAGCTCGTGAAGCCACGCTCCGACCTCAAGAGGGAAGCGCACCATCAGGGAAACCAACGCCCTCTACGAGGCCAAAGTCTCGCAAAGCTAAGTCCAGCGCTCGCGCCCCTCAGGAGTTTTTTCCTCCCTCTCACGAGCACCTGTCGTCCCTCGAGCGGGTTTTCTCTCCCTCACACTCCATGGACTGCTTGTGCGTCAAAGGGGGGCCCCGAGCACCGCGACTCGAGAGCCTTACCTCTCCAAGCCTTAAACACCCCCGGCCTTGCCGAGTCACGCTCCGGCATACCGCAGCGCGGAGTCATAGCGCAAAGAGACGGGTCCTGACGACGTAGAGCGAAAAAAGACATGGAACAGGGGTAAAAGGCCCATCGAGGGACACACACATAGTAGCGCACGATTAAAGTGTCTTACAAACCAGAATGGATTAAAACAAGTCTTAAAACAAAGATAATTGCGCCTCAAGCGCGTCTTGTTGCAGGAGCGGCTAGGCAGGGGCATCGCCGTCATGATCCTCCTCAGCCTCCTCTTCAGCTTCTGCTTCATGCCTTCCTCCTCCTCAGCGGCCTGCTCCGTCTCGACCCTCTTGAAGCGGTCGACGTAATCGTTGACCTCCTCCCAAACCAAGTTGGAGAGGTCCTGAGCTTGGTCCGCCTCGACAGGCTCGGTCACCACTCAAAGTCGAAGCTGGGGTGAAGACGCTGGAGGTTGGCGAAGACGCGGTCGATCACCACCGTCAGGAGCTTGCGGCACTCTTCATCGACAACGTCGCCCATCTCCGCCACAGGGCCCTCAGCGCGGAGAAGAGCTGGTCGAAGTAGGCGAGGTACGCGGCAGCATCGGCATTCCCATGAACGGAACCGGGGGCGTCCACTCCCAGGTTCGCCGCAAGGGAGTTCCCCCGAGCCACCAAGGACTTGAACATGCGCTCCCGCTGCTGCGTCAAGACCTGTGCCGCCTGCACGTGGTGCTCAGCCTCCTCAGCACGCTCCACGACAGGGCCCACCTGAGCGGTCAACTCCTTCATATCAGCCATCAAGGAAGCAAGGTTCTGCTCCGCGCGCGTCCGGGCCTCCGCAGCAGCCTGGAGGCAGAGTCGAATCGCTTCTTCTGGGCCTCAAGATCCCTGATGCGAGCCTCAAGCTCGTTGCGTCTCTTCATGAAGCGATCCTCTTGCTTCTTGGCCTTCTCCGCGAAATCTTTCCTGCAGTTGTCGCGAAAGAGCTTCTCCTTGGTCGCAGACTCCTCCGCCATCTTCTCCTCCTTTTTGCGAAGGTTCTCATTGGTCTGCGCGAGGCGCTTCTGGTAGAACTCCTCGTCTTGGGTAACCTTGTTCTCGCGGGCTTCCAGGTGCTCCCGCTACGCGGATTGATCCTTCTCGATCTGTTCAACCTGTTCCTCGCTTGCGCGCCTCGGCCTCGCGGGCGTCGAGCTCAACTCCGGCTGCACGATCAGGTCTTCGCGGATGCGCAGGTTCTCGCGGAATTTCTCCAAGCTCTGCCGCATGTTCTCCGACTCGGCAACGATCCCTGCTCGCGGTCCAGAAGCTCTTTGTGCTTGGTGGAGACCGCCGCTTCACGCGCCGCCAGCTCCTGGTGTTTGGCCTCGGTCTCCGCCTCGAGGCCTCGCGCCTGGCACCCAGGTCCGCGAGGGTCTCCTCAACTTCGGAACCACGCTGATGCGGATCTCCTCGGCGGAGCGCAGCACTGCCTCGCGTTGTGCCTGGGCAGCCTCGTTCTTCCGGCGGCAGCTCTCCACGGTCTCCTGAAGACAAGCCCAGCCCCGCGCAAGCTCGGCGTCCTCCTCCGCCCTGGAGCGATCCTCCTCAGCGAGCTGGGCCTCAAGCCCGTCGAGAATTTCCCTCGCCGAGCGGAGGACAGCCCCACGGCGAGCTGCAACTGGGCCGCCCCCGCAGGACTAAGGCCCATGGCTCGCCGGAGGGCCTGGAAACACCGGCGCCTGCCGAGGATCCCGGAGCGTCGCTCTGTGTGGCCTCGAGGCGCGCCTGGGGGCTTTGGTGCGAGCCTCCCCTTCGTCCGCGCAAGGGGCCTTCTGGGGGCTCTGATGAGAACCCCCCTCGCCTCCCGCGCTGGAGGCCTTCTGGGGGCTCGAGGCGCCCTCACCATCAACCCCACCATTTTTCTGCCCCTGGGGAGCACTCTCCTCTCCCCCAGGGACAGGGTTGGCCTTCTCAGCTGAGGCCGCCTCCACAGCGGCCTCAGAGGCCACTGTGGGCTCTCCAAGGCTCGTGCTCGGTGGGGGCGATGACGCGGCGGCCTCCTCCATCTCGACGTCAGCGCGCGCTTCGCGAACGCCTCTGTCTCCGCCGCACGCTCATTCGCCGGCGGCGTGGACCTCGCCGCATCCACCTCCGGCGCCCCTCCTGCCGCATAGGAGAGAGTCAGGCCGCATAGGCGGAGGCGTCGTCACCTCTGCCTCCTCCTCCTTCTCCTCGTGGCGCTCCTCTGCCTCAGGAGGCGGCGCCGCAGCCTCGGGAGAAGAAGCAGTGCCCTCGGGAGGCACCTCGTCGGCTGTACACGCGGCAGACGCCACTGCAGCGCTGGGGATCTCTCCAAGCCTCCGGAGCCTCCGCCGTTTTGGCACCTCGGGGCGCCTGGAGAGGTAAAGGCTCAAAAACTCCTCGAGGAGTCTGCACAAGAATAAGGTCAAACAGAAAAGGGAGTCAGTCCTTACCCAGATGTCTTGGCGCGGGATCGACCCACACCGTGTTCGACGACCGCCACGGCCTCGACGGCGCGGCACCGCCGGACCCCTCAAGAGCAGCCTCGGCTTTCCTCTTGAGAGAAGTGCCCGCTGGATCCCTGGCGGCTCTGTCATGAATGGCCTTGGAGCGGGGCTCGCAGTGGCCGATGAAGCTCCATCATCATCGCTCTCCTCTTGTCCCTCAACACGCTGCGAGGGAGCGACCACGAACTGGCCGCTGCTACCTGAGGAGATCCCGTGGATCTCAACTTCAGGCGTCGCACTCTTCGAGGTGCTCGAGTTCTCCGCCGAAGAAGCAGGGCCTCCCGAGGCGCCGGTTGCGCCTGCGTCAGATTCCGCGGGCGTTTCCGTCGTCTCCTGTCGCCCTCAGCTGGCGCCCCCTGCCGCAGACTCTGGATCCTCGCGAGGCCCGACATGCCCCTCAGGCACCAGGCCCCACTGGTCGAACTTCGGCATTGTCTGCACGAGCGAGACGCGACGCCCGAGATCGATCCTGTGGAGCGGAACAGCCTTATCGTTGGGCTTGGGGATGTCTGGAGACGTGAAGAGAGTCTCCATGATGGTGTGCACCTCCTGCTGCGTGAAGAGGGTTGCGTTCAGGCGCATCTTGTCCCTCTGGTTGGAATACAGCCACATCGCGTCGCATGCCTCTGGAGCGGAGCAATGCGACGCCTCACGAAGTCCTTGGCAACCATCTGCCCAGTGAGGCCTGCCTCGCGGAGGTCCCTCAAGTGCCTTACCACGGGGCCGAGTGTAGCGCCCTTGAGTGCCTTGGAAGACCAGCTCGCCCTCTTCGTCGGAGGCGCTTCAGGCAGTTCGAAGAAGGCGCTCTGGCTCCCGAACTTCATGAGGAACCAGCGCTTGCGGAAGTCCTCCACCTTCTTCGTCACGCTGGTCACAATGTTCTCACCGTTCCGCGCGATGGGGATGTAGATTCCCTTCATGCCATCGGTGATGGAAGGACACGCACCCCGACCGCTCCTTGTTCGCCGTGAACCGGAGCGCGTAGAAGCTGCGGAAGAGGTCCACCGAGGGCGGAATGCCGATGTATGCCTCGTTGAGGAAGGCAAGATGGCGAGGACAAGGATGGAGTTAGGATGGAGATGAAGAACCTGGATCTGGTAGCGCTCCAGAACCGCCAGGAAGAAGTCGGAGAAAGGAGGCACGAGCCCGGCGAATAGGGTGTGCATGAAGATGGGGTAGAAGACGCCGAAGGAGTTGTCCGCCATCTTAAGCACCGTGGCGCCGTGCTCGTTGGTCGCCGAAGCCGCCATGTGCGCACCTTCTCCAGCTGCGCTTTCTACTTGAAGCGGAAGCCGGTCAGAGCCGGCGAAGTCTCCGTCCTGCTGCATCGCAGCAGGCTCGCCGCCCTGCACCACTGCCTTACCCTTCGTGGCCGCGGCGGCTTTCTTGGGCGCCATTGCAGCAGGATTGCGAAGGAAGAGCGCCGGGACGCGGAAGCGCAGAAGTCAAGAGCGAGGAGACGGGCGCGCAAATGATGCAGTAACTGCTGCCTGAACCGGCGCTGCAGGCTTTATATCCCCTCAGAGCAGTTACCGAGACGTGGTGGGTCCCCCCACTACGCCCATCATCTCCGAGGAGAACGTGTCATCGCGGCGTAACTGCCCTACACGTGTCTCAGGCCGGCCGGACACTTTGGGCCCATGACGATTCGCCCGCGTCCATTGGACTACATCGTGCCCATCATGGGCCCGGGGGCTACTGTCGGCCCAGTGAGAACCAGGGTGCGCTGGGCCTGTCCTCCACGGCCTTCGACACTCGATGGCCTATTTTCGTTAAGGACCAAGCCTACGGCTTGGAGAGCCTCGTGAGGCAAATTGCCTCGCGAGGGCTTTGGAGGCAGCAGAGGCCTGCGGAGGCCCTCTTCACTGCTGCCCCCTCTTCAAGGTGATCTCCCCTGGAGAGAGGTCAACGCCAAATGCTCCACAGGGCACCCTAGCCCTCGTGGGGATTGCTTCACTGCAAAGCAACCTCTGCAGAGCGCACATGGGCTCTGCAGCGGCCGCAGAGTGATGCGCGCCTCCGCGCGCGGTGAGACAACGCCGCAGTTGCCATTTTGGTGATTAAAGGATTCAACAAAGCTGCGCCATCCGCACCGGACTACAAGGATTTCCTCTTTGGTGATAAGGGGACCGGCCGGCGCTACGCTCCACGGCCGACGTCACCGTGGGCACCCCCACGTTCCTCTGCAGCCCCAGCTGGCCGTCCTGCATGGACGGTGGTTTCTCTGCCACAGGCATCAGCTTTACACCCATGGACCGCGTCCATGGACAGCTGGGCTGCGGTGCACCGCGCTCCACCTTCTGTCGCCATGTGACAGCCCTTCCACGGCGCAAGCGTAGGGAAGGAGCCCAGGGCGCCTATAAAAGGAGGAGGAGCAGCACAGTAGCAAAGGATCGCATTCTCATTCTAGCTTAGCCACTTACGCGCAAGGAAGAAGAAGACCACAGTTTCCCTTCCTTGTGTACTCCATTGCCAAAAGAGAGCCCTCGACAAGCTCATTGTACTGTAACCTCCATAAGCAGTGCAATACAGACAAGCAGGAGTAGCGGTGTTACCTCCACATGAGGGCCATGAACCTGGGTACGGGCTGGTGTTCATCTCTGTCGTGATGTCCCTCCTCATGCTCGACGAGCACCGTCACCGTGCAGGTTGAGGGTTGTTTAACCAACGTGTTCAGCCCCTTACACGAACTCTCTTCGTGAGCTTGACCATCCCTGTTTCGTGGGAGTCATTCTCGACAATATCGGTGGATCATGATAATCTGGAGGTCTTCCCAGGCCAGGTTGTCACCTGACCGTGATGTTGAGCTTATGAGTATGCTGGTTCTCTGAACAACTCCTTCTCCAAGAAAATCATGCTGGTTGTCCAGAATTATTCGGTTGAGCTCAAACAACTTGGAAGAGTTGAAAGACAAGAGCTCTATCCCGATATAGTTCCTTCTCAGAGGGATGCCTAGTATGTCCATGTTCAAGCGAGGTGGTATCTCCTCTTTGGATATGCTAACCTCTAAATCTTTTGATTTGAATTGGGCTATCGTCAAATCAAACTCAGACCTACCTACCTGAATGTGTTAGTCTGACCAATACTTATGCCTCGTTCTGGTGAAATATGAGTCTACCATCTTGGAGTATCTGGATAAGTTTGTGGTTGAACCCATCAACTACCTTCTTATCTTCTCCATGTTTGAGGAGATTTATATTGGATATTGGGCGTTAGCATTGGAAAATTGTTGGAACTAACTTTGTGTCTTCACAAGGTATGTGTTCTGGAGTTAGAAGTGACTTTCCCTGGTTCACGTGCAATTGTTGAAGGATGTCGCCATGGATCTGAGTGAATTGTCTGGTTCCTCGAAATCATCTCAACTCGATCGTGCATGTGTAGAATATTCTCGGAATGGTATGTTGTTACTTCCATCCCTTGAGAATTTCATCTATGCATCCAAGCCACTGATTGAATTGTTCCAGAAAGAGAGGAAGTTTGAGAACTTCTTTCGTCTTCGTTGGTGTTTCCCCAGCAGAGACTCAATGGTGTATTATCGCGAGTAATTCAAGTAGGGCAGCTGTCTCCTGACAAGTTGTTAATACGTGGGTTACACAATCTCGTTCCTCCTTTGGAGTTTGACATTGTAGTCCAACTCTTGGGTTCCTAGCAACTGTAATCCGTTGGTATCCCGTGCAAAGACTTCCTATCCATACATGTCATGTGGAGTCTGAAGTACCTCTACACCTAACCATGTCGGAATCGCAATCAGAAACGATGGTTGGTGATCCTCGAGAAGTTTTTTCCCGATACTAACTTTCACGGGGTTTCTTAAAGTTCTCTCGATCTAGCTTCCCGATCCTTCTCCAGTGATCCGAAATGCTCCTCCGCGAGGAAGGTTCTACTCAAGCCGACTAGTACAAGTTACCTCTTCAACTGTTGGAATCTTGTTTCAACACTCTCCCTCAGAAATTCAAGGCCTTGTGCAAAGTTCATATTCTGAATCTTTGGAAAACAGTTGTCTACCAACTGGAAAATCTTATCAATCTCCCGTCAAACGCCTGTGTCTCCTAACTGTCAAATCACGGGATGCTTGAAATCCCATTCTAAGATTCTACTAGGAGGTACGCGGCCGCAGTATCTTCACCAAGATCCATCCTCCCGGTGAGGTTTCCTTCATTACTATGGTGTACGTTGATAGTGAACTCGAAGTGAAGCCGATGAAGATCTTCATAGTGCACTCGTTCAACCTCTTCAAGAAAGAAGCCCCCTGAAGCAAGAAGGTCGTGTAGTACCGTTGTAACCTTTCCCTCTTCCCTACTCTAAGAATCTCGGGACGAGATTCCTGTAAGGGGGGTAGAATTGTAACAGCCCCAAATTTGAGAACCTAAAAACCCGAGTAAAATTTTCGCTTTTGTGTTGCATTGCATCATGGCATTAATATTAAGTTCCTAAACAACACACAAAATGGGTTTGACAACATTGGAAAACAAAATGCTAAACTTGTTTAAACAAAATCTCAAAACAAGGAAGGCACTCAACTTGTAAAACAAAATTACTTTGACACCTTATATTTGTCAAGGAAGTTTCAAGAGCTCAAAATTAATATTTTTCACTTGCTTTGAAAATCCTAAAGTAACAACATTTTGAATTTAGCAAAAATGCCTTAAACGAACCCTATGAACAATTGTTGTTCCAAACTTTTTATTTCAACATGCCAATTTTTGTGGTGCTTCTACTTGTTAGTGGGAGGCTACATGAATTTTGTCATATTTTTCTAAATTGTTTAAGTGCCCTAGTAAAATTCCTGAATGCTGCTGCTATTTTTTAAAACAAAACTAGGAAGGACTTGGTTGTGATGGAAGAATTTCTGCCAGGGGCCTCTTTGTAAAATCATCATCTTCTTCCCTATAGCCACAGGTTAAGCTCGCACCGCACCACTGCCGCACGCCGCGCCGGGCCCTCCCCTGCTTTCCCCTTTCCCCTGCGAGGAGAACATGACCCCGAGCCTCACCTGCTCCGCACCGCTCCCCGATTTTTCCTCTCTCGCGCTCTCTTTCCCCACCATGGCACGGCCGTAGCCGCCGAGCTTGTCGCCGTTGATTGCCGCGCTCCCGAGCGAATCGAGCAACACCAGCACCTCCGCCGCGTTCACCTCTCCTTCTACGCCAGAGGAATCGAGGCGGGAGGCCGTGCATCGCCGCCGCCAACTCCGTTTCCCCGCGTGGCCGCCCGAGCTCCGCTGCAGGAATACGCCGCCGCCATGCCTCCTCCGGCTTCCCCGACGTCTCCCCGTGCTGAGGGTGAGCACGACGATCACGCTAGCCCCTTCCCTCTCCTCTCTCACCGTAGCCTCGCCGTGGTCTCGCAGAGTTCGCCGCCGTAGCCACCGTCGAGGAAGTTCCCGTCGCCTCGCTCGCAGTCCGGCCGTGAAACCGGCCTAAGCCGGGCTGCAGGCCGTTTTCTTCTGGCCCCTAGCCGGCCTTTTAGATGGCCCAGACCGGGCTGAGGGCTGGAAGCCTCTGGAGCCAGGCCGGCCTGGAAACCGGCCCAGACTGGCCTGGAGGCCGGCTCCACTGTTTTTTGTTTTGGAGATGCTCCTTTTTCTTTTTTCCCTCCCTTTGCGCATGATTCCCGCTCCCCCTCGCGCATTAGAGACATCGACTCCGATGATTCCTTGTGTTCCATCCCTCCCTCTCGAATTCGTGTATTTAAAATATTATTGCTATTGAAATTAATTTAATTAAATCACATAAGTTAAAAGAGGAAATTAATAAAAGTGACAACTTTTTATCTGGACCTCAGAAAATTGTGTTCGTTATACCCAAATGCTCAGAAAAATATGAGTGGTCCAGAATCATCATCATCATGCATAATTGACCACAATTACAATAATGTACTCCTAATGGTATTTCAGAATCATTAAGCTTAAATATGGGGTTTATTCCCAATAATGCAATAGATATAAGGGGGACCCCATTTAACCTGTTGGTCATGTTCAATGCTTTTAGGGTGCATTTAAAACTGTCATACCATCATGTGTTTGCGCATTGCATTCGTTAAAACATGTGTGGTGATTGATTGTCTCTTCCCGTGTTTTATGCACCGGTAGATCAAGGAGTTGAAGTGCCACCCCCTTCTCGTGACGATCCGTACTACCAGCCGTATCAACAAGGCAAGCGTAATCCCCCCTCTGAGCATGTCTTATCCTATTTTCCGCAAATATTTTCTCCACTATAATATTGCATGCGGTTCCAAATGTCAATTTTATTGGATTAGAGTATCCTATAGTTGCATTAAGTTTCCGATGCCAATACCTGTTCCCCTCCTATTAACCATAGGTTTATACTGTGGGCCTGAGCTACTTAACTATGCTATGTTGATGCTTAACCATGCTTAGTAGATGCTTAGCTGTACGATGGATGGTTTATGTTGGAAACAGGTGTTGAGATGTTCGGTTGATGGTGGAGAATTGTGGAGACAGGTAATAAAATGCTTAAAGGTGGGGATGAGAGGCCACTGTGGTTTTGGTGCTTTGTCTCGTTCTCGCCACCTAGGTGCGAGTTCTTTACCTCCCGAACCAAGACTGAGCATGCAACCATGCATGAGGCCTATGCATTCGCAGTGCAGGAACCCTCATAGACTAAATAACTCGGGCGGGACTAGCCAGGGTCCTCTAGTTCGGGCTTCCATTTGCACGTGCGTTGGGATGGTGGCCAAGACTGAGATGAGGATGGTGGTGTTTAGGAAAATGAGTGGCCACGGGGCAGGGTGTTGAAGGCATGGCTGCCCCATCCTCACTGATGATCCTGGGTTAGTCCTTAACGAGGGAGAAGTCGACACCGCTCCCACCCAGCCGGCTTTCCAAGGAAGAGAGCTAATTGTACAGGTAATGGGCCGGACGGTACGCGTGGCAAACATTGTACACCCCTGCAGGGTAAATCTTTTCGAAAAGCCGTGTCCGCGGTTATGGACGACTTGGGAAAGAACGATAAGATCATAGAATAACTTGAACAGAATGATTAAAAACTGGGTACTAAAGGTACCACTCAAGAATGCAAGGTTGACTTCCTCGAGGGTGATTCGGGGAGGTGCCTTTGATGAACAGGTACCGTGGTTGATGATGGTTGATGTTGAGAAAGGTGATCAAAGAAGAGAGTACTTCTCACCCCTTTTAAAAATACTCTGATTAGTCGATGCCATTGAGTTATGTTTTCATGAATAAAATCAGCTTTATGCAAAACAACCATAAAATTTTGAAAGCCTCATCGAGCTAAAGCTCTATATATAATCTTGCGAGTTCGTCGAACTCAACGTCGTTTGCTTTGTTTCAGAGGAGGACTTCACCGACCTGTAAATGTGGGTTCTTTGTGGACGTCGACGAGTAGTCTGGGGTTCCCAGGTGGCAGCTTGGGACATCCCGGAACAGCTGGCGCTGGAGTGTTTATCTGTAGGCCTCTTAGGCCATAATTTGGTTCTTGTTGTTGAGAACAACCTAATTCGCTTCCGCATGTTGTAATGTTGGGTCTGTGACCTCTGGTTGTAATTTGCTATCTTTCTCTATTATAAGAGTTGAACTATAATGATTTGTGTCGTAGAGTCTGTGATGTGCCAGTTGTTCCACAAGTCTTGATCTCTCTATTATGCATTGATAGTTGAGCCTGTGTTAAGGCATCAATCGGGGTGTTGCGTTGCCGGTGATCAATTCCGAGCAACGCCTGCCAAAGGTTTTGGCCGGGGATTGGTAAACCCATAACCTCTGGTTGTATCGCTTAACCGGTGACACTCAGCATCACTGTATAGCAGTCGGGTCGGGGCGCCACAGGCCAACTCGGCCGCTCACTGACGAGCAAATCCAGCGACGAAGCTTCCTTTCGCCCTCGCTCGTTCCTCTCCTATTCACGAGACGTGACCTCGACCGAACCCAGAGGCTGAAAAGCGCGCGGCGTCACCGCCAGTCCGCCACCTAGCTCTGTCCCGGTGCCGCCTGCCACCGAAGCCGGAAGGCCGGCTTGCCGTGCCTATGCCCCGGCTTCCCCAGACCCCGGCAAGCCCGCATATCTCCTACACATGGCGCCACCTGGCTTGGTGGCTCTGGCCGACTAGGGCGCTCCTGGATAGTCCCCTTCTCCAGGCCAAGGCTGTGCCATGCGGCCCTGCCCTTTTCCCCATCGTTGTGGCATGCGGGAGCTTCTAGTTCTAGGTTGTCAGGTACTAGTAGTGGTATGGAGTAGTACTATGTTGGTATCTGTGAGGGTACTTTATAGGGGTGAAAATGGTATGGATTATTTCCAACCGACCGACCGACCGGAGGCTTACGGAAGGCAAATACGGATTCGGTCGGATAGTTGATGGATACTGTCACGGATATGGATAGTAATCCACAGATACAGAAAAGGATGTGGTTTTACTAATATCCGTCCGTATCCGAAGATATACCATATTTCACGGTTATATCCGACAAGTATCCGCTGCAATATCCGGCAAATAATACCTCAAACCTCAGGTGACCGAGGTTTGGCAAGATATAACTTAATTACGTACACAACTCCATAAAAATCTTGTTAAGGCATTACCATGTTTGTGAATCACATTCGTTGGAGGTACCCTTAGCCCATTCAAGGGCAAAACTAAGTAGCCACTTGGAAATGAAAGTATGAGTTATTACAAAATTCTTTGTCTTAGAATTACACAATACATAAAGTTAATGTGGAGTAAGTTGATCCATAATATTCTCTATATGTCAGTCCTATTTTCAAAATACATCCGACAAATGTTTATCCGCAACCAAACCATATTCGCCCCATATTCGATCCATATTCGTAACCGGCAGAATCCAATTCCGTATTCATATCCGGCCACTATCCGCTCCGACTCCGTATCTGGAAAAAATATGGTTACGGACATGGTTTCACTACTATTCGACTATATCCGCTCCGTTTTCACCCCTAGTACTTTAGGTATTTCATATGGTGGTTACCTTGTAGCTGGCTTGGTCTTTATAAGCCCACCTTGTATCCAGTTGAATCAACCAAGAAATACGAACCCTAGTTCTTATCTTTATTTTCTGCAATTTACCTTTCGGCAATTTATTTCCAGTTCCCTATTTTTATCGGATCTGAGCACCCGAGCTCCAATTTCCCCCAATTTTTGTGATCTTTCCATGTCTAGGATCATCGGGTCTTGACAAAGTGGTATCAGAGCGAGCTCGATCACCGGGTGTGCTCCCTCCCTTCCCTCCCTTATCTTCGTCTTCGATTCAGTTCGATTTCTGGTCGCACCGACGATTTCTTCTTCTTCGGTTCGATTCGCATCCATGTCAACACCACCATCGCAATCCCCTTTCTTCCCTCTCCCATATGCTTTCCCCTACCCTGCTCCTACCCAAATCCATGGCTACAACTACCCATCCCCTTTTCCAGCGCCCGCATCTGGCTATTTCCCCACCCCAACCTTCCCCTACGCCGCCACCTACCCTCACCCACCCGATCTCAGGTCAACCTCCTCCACGCCGTCGGAATCGACTTTCCCTAGCCCCTACGCCTCCTCCTCCTACCCAGCGCCGCCCGCGCCTGGCTTTCCCGTTCCAGCGTACGGCCCCTCCACCTTCGTCCCTCCTCCATCGCCGCCACCAGCCTAACCCTACCTGCCTCTCATCTCCGCCTACGCGCCCGCCCCAGCCTTTCCCTCCCCAATTTCCACCCACTTCGAACCAAATCAACCAGCACCTGCCGCCACCCAAATCCATGGTGACCTCGAACACAACTCCTTTGGCGGTCCCATCCTCTCCCAGCCGCCACCCTCGAGAAATCCCCCAATCCCCAACCTGAGCACTCCATCCATGGCGACCTCACCCGACCCATCCTACTCCAAGGCCGTCTTCACCTCTGCTGACAAGTACCTCAACCACCGCTTCATGGAGGACGATGCATCGGTTCAAGCAGTGACAGACGAGCGCGTGCTGGCGAGCAGCGCGAGTTCCTCAACATATAGGCTCAACATACAGGCTCGCCAAGAATGTCTCCGGACTTCTTTCGATGCTATCCAAGGTCAGCTCGCGAAGATCTCATCGATGCTCTCACGGTTTGCAGTCTCTCACGGCAAACAATCAATTTCGGCACACGCAAGCAAACCGGAGCAGTCACAACACATCTCCGTCGTACCAGCAGCTCCTGCTCATGTTACCCCCCAAGTGATTGCTGAAATGCCAACACTAATCTCTATGCAGGGTAATTATGGTACAGCTTCTGACTACCGTTCTGGGCATCACACTCCAAGTCAGAGTACCTGTTTGCTGGATGGAAACAACAACCTCAGTGAGCAGAATGTTGATGGAATACCACAAGCCTATGGCCTCCATAATCTCAATTGCCAAAGTTGGTTCCGAGCAGATGGTACTGAGCACCGCTACTATACGCTGCGAGAAAATCATCCTCTAGAGCGAGCTACACCCGAGCCATTTGTAAGGGCATGTGTTGCCCCATGCGTGGTTTTGGTAATTAATGACAATCCCTATGGACTAATGTTTGCATTGAGGTATCTTTATAGATCTTGTCCATGAAGAAGATTGGAGTTCATGTGTTGGACTCTAGAAGATTACATGATGATCAATGCTCTATTCAAGGGTTTATATAATGAATGGTCATCTAGAGTTGAGCTTATTGCAAGCATGGCTTGGAAAAGAAGATTGAGTGAACATTCATGTTTATCTCCAAGCCATCATCTATATCAAGAGAAGAAGATAAAGTGCAAGAGGATTCATGAAGATGGAGCTAAGCAAGGCTCTCCCATAATGGTGTATGGGGGAGTATTTGGAGAAGTCTTCATCAAGCTTGTGCTAGCAAAGCGCAATGAAGAAAGGTGGTCCACTTGAAGAGATCAAGATCGTCATCATCTAGCTCAAGTGGAATGCGCAAGGCAAAGGTATGATCTTGATAGGGTTTCTATTTTACCGGTCTCATGTTGTTAGTGGAAGACCGGGTTATAGGATAGACGGCGTACTATCAAGAGGGGCTCTCAAGTGAGTAACTTGATCGCATCTTTGTGGAGAGCTCAAACCTTTGCATACTTGGCATATCATCTTTCTTGGTTCTTATTTGGCTTTTATCCATGTGAGAATTTAGAGCTTGTGTTCTTCTCCATACCAAGCTCTAGTTCATCAAAAACGGATTTCATACGAATATCTTGTTGCGTTTTTTATGTTGGAGGTTTTACCGATTTGCCTTTTCTAAGAGAGGTCAAACTCTTTTCTTGTGGCTTCCTTCTCACATTATGGACTATGATGTTTCTCTGCATAATCTTGTAAAGCTCTTCGTTGCGATTCCAACGAGCCCAAGATCATCGAAATCGGAGTCCGGATGAAAAAGTTATTGTCGTTTTCGTTTTGGTGTTTCAGCAGTTTTCTGGGGGGCGGAAATTTCCGGCCCCTAGGCCGGAAATATCCGGGCCGGATATTTCCGGCCAAATATCCGGCCCAGGTCCAGAACTGAAGTTTTGGGGGACTTAGCCATTTTTCAGGGGTCCGGAAATATCCGGTACTTGCACCGGAAATATCCGGCCCACGTTTTCCTTCCAACGGCTCCTTTTCTTTGGGACCTATATAAGGGCCCCTTCTTCCCCAATGGTTTTCTAGCTCTTCCAAGCTTGTTTCCTCTCTCTCTCCCACCATTGTTGACCTTGGAAAGCTTGCCCCTCTCCCAATTCCTTCCATGATTCTTGCATATCTTTGAGGGATTTGAGAGAGGAGATCTAGATCTACATTTGCACCAATCCATCTCTCCTCTAAGTGAGGGGAACCTAGTAGATCTTGATCTTGGAGTTCTTGGTGCATCTCCTCTTTGTTCTTCCTCTCTTCTCCCCCCATAAGCATTAGATGTTTTTGGTGGGATTTGAGAGAGAAGGACTTGAGCACTTCTTGTGTTCTTGCCATTGCTTTTGTGCATCGGTTTGTGCTCTCCACGAGGACTCGTGGAAGTGAAAGTTCGTGAGCTTGTTACTCTTGGGTCTTTGGACCCTAGATGCCTTTTGTGGCAGTTGAGGCCTTTTGTGGCCACTTGGGAGCTCCCAATCCTTTTGTGGGTTGTGCCTCAAGATTGTTGTAAGGGACTCGATTTCCGCCCCAAAGGAAATCAATAGTGGAAGGTGAACCGAGCTTTTGGGCAAGGTTCATCGGAGAATAGGGTGAGGCCATTTGTGGCGTCTTGAGTTTGATACTCACACCCCTCCAACGAGACGTACTCCCCTTAAAAGGAGGAACTCGGGAATACATCCTCGTCTCCGCGTGCCTCGCTTATTTCTATACCCGAGCTCCTTACTTATGCACTTTACATTGTGATAGCCTTCGTGCTTGAAGTATTATATCTTGCTATCACTTTGTTGCTTGTCTTGCTTAGCATAAGTTGTTGGTGCACATAGGTGAGCCTAGTATATTTAGTTTGTTGGCTTGTTAATTTAAACACCTAGTTTTATTCCGCAATTATCAAGCCTAAACCGGAAAAGTTTTAATCCGCCTATTCACCCCCCTCTAGGCGACATCCGTATCCTTTCACCATTGTTCTCGAAGGAGTCGGTTGGTGTGTTCGCTAGTAAGCCTGGGCAGCAGCCATACGAAGAAGAGCATCAAGTTGGTGACCGACTTCTCAAGTGTTCAAGCAAGGCACTATAAACTGATCACACTGGTGCATGTCTCAATATTATCTCAGATGTGCATCATTTTACTCTTGAGCTGCAGCAACAAGACGGTGAGAGGTCAAGCAATTGTCCAGTCCTAAAGACCTCCGCTTCATATGTCATCAGGTCCAGTCAGCTCATTATTGTGCATAGTGTGAGAGAATTGAGGCTGCTATGGGATCCGGGAGCTTCAGCATTTCTAGCGACCCGCCTGAATAATAACAACAACAACGACACTATTAGTGTGTTTAAGGAAGCTGTGCTAGATATACCACTAGCTAAACCTCCAGAGAGGTATGGTAGTGCTGATTATTCACAAGTAAATGTACAACTGAGAGCCTCACCATTGAATGTGTTGGTAATTCATGAGAAAAGAAATGAATGGGATCCAGGAGATACAAAAATCCATATCCTGCTCACAGTTGCTAGTGGTGCTACAAAATTGGGGTGCACAGATATCTACAGGTTACAAATACTAGCTGTGAGGTTCGGTGCAAGCAGGGCACTCATTTTTGAATCTGCTGTCATGTGTTACCTTGCGTCTAGATTGGGATGGACAGAAGTGAATGCAGCAGTGATACGTCTCAAACGTATCTATAATTTCTGACGTTCCATGTTGATATTATACCAATTGTTACATGTTTTACATACACTTCATAGCATTTTTATGCATTTTCTGGGACTAACCTATTAACAAGATGCCACAGTGCCAGTTCTTGTTTTTGCTGTTTTTGTATTTCAGAAAAGCTGTCTGGAAATATTCTCGGAATTGGACGAAACCTGGACAGGACCTCCTATTTTTCCAACACGTACACGAAGTCCGAAGGAGAGACATAGGCGACCGAGGAGGGCGCCACACCCTAGGGCGGCGCGGCCCCCCTCCTACCACGCCGTGGTGGGGTGTGGGCCCCTCGGGTCGCTCCAGCCGCCGCCCTTTCGCCTATTTATTCATCTTCACGGAAAACCCTAGACACCCGAGCCTCCATCCACGAAAAGTTCCGTAGCCGCCGCCGTCACAACCCTAGCTCGGGAGGGTTCTGAAGCTCTTCCCGGCACCCTGCCGGAGAGGGAATCATCACCGGAGGGCTCTACATCACCATGCCTGCCTCCGGAGTGATGCGTGAGTAGTTCATCTTTGGACTACGGGTCCATAGCAGTAGCTAGATGGTTGTCTCTCCACTTTATGCTATCATGTTTAGATCTTGTGAGCTGCCTATCATGATCAAGATCATCTTATTGTAATGCTACATGTTGTGTTTGCTGGGATCCGATGAATATTGAATACTATGTCAAGTTGATTATCAATCTATCTTATATGTTATTTATGATCTTGCATGCTTTCCGTTACTAGTAGATGCTTTGGCCAAGTAGATGCTTGTAACTCCAAGAGTTAGTATTTATGCTAGATAGTGGGTTCATGCCTCCGGTAATCTGGGAGAGTGACAACAACTTCTAAGATTGTGGATGTGCTGTTGCCACTAGGGATAAAATAACCGATGCTTAGCTTAAGGGTGCGCCGTTAGGTCTAATGCATTTGTTTACATTACGCACATTACTTAATGCGATTATCCGTTGCTTGCAACTTAATACCAACGGGGAACTCGGTATGACAACCTGGAGGTGGATTATTAGTCATAGACGCTGTTGGATAACGGTCTATGTATTTTGTCGTAATGCCCACATGAATATCATAGTAATCATCATGTCATATATATGCATTGTCATGCGCTCAATATTTTGTCAATTGCCCAGCTGTAATTTGTTCACCCAGCATGTTAGTTATCTTTTATGGAGAGACACCACTAGTGAACTGTGGACCCCGGTCCATTCTTTTACACTGATAATACAACCAACTGCAATCATTGTTCCTTTTCATTCTCTGCAATTAAACACTATTTTCCACACCATACGTTTAATCCTTTGTTTTCAGCAAGCCAGGAAGATTGACACCTCCTGTTTCGTTGGGGCAAAGTAGTTTGATTGTGTTGTGTGCAGGTTCCACGTCAACAGTCGAACTCCCTTCCAACGCAAGTACTTTTCTGGCACCGTTGACAACCTTCAGAAGTGCTTCTTGCTCCTACTGGATCTGATAACCTTGGTATCTTACTGAGGGAAACTGCTGCTGCACTGCTTCATACCTTCCTCTTGGGGTCTCCCAACGAACGTGTGTCCACGTCATCAAGCATTTTTCTGGCGCCGTTGCCGGGGAGCAAGAGGATTTCTGCAAGGGGAGTTTCACGCTTCCAATCTCTTTACTTTGTTATTGTCTTGCTTAGTTTATTTTTATCTTGTCTTGTTTGCTTTATTTATCAAAAACACAAAAAAATTAGTTGCTTAATTCGAATTGTTATTTTCTTTTTTTTTAATTTTGCTAAAATGAGTACCCCTGAGAACACTAAGTTGTGTGATTTCACTAGCACGAACAACAATGATTTCATTAGTACACCTATTGCTCCACCTGCTTCTAAAGCAGAATTCTATGAAATTAAACCTGCACTTTTAAATCTTGTTATGAAAGAGCAATTCTCTGGTGTTAGTACTGATGATGCTGCTGCTCACCTTAATAATTTTGTTGAACTTTGTGAGATGCAAAAGTATAAGGAAGTAGATGGTGATATTATTAAACTGAAACTTTTTCCTTTCTCTTTGAGAGGACGTGCTAAAGAATGGTTGCTATCTTTGACTAGAAATAGTATTGATTCATGGACTAAATGCAAAGATGCTTTCATAGGAAAATATTATCCTCCTGCTAAGATCATATCTTTGAGAAGTAGCATTATGAATTTCAAACAATTTGATAATGAGCATGTTGCTCAAGCTTGGGAGAGAATGAAATCATTGGTAAAGAATTGTCCCACCCATGGACTGACTGCTTGGATGATCATCCAAACCTTTTATGCAGGATTAAATTTTTCTTCAAGAAACCTATTGGATTCGGCCTCTGGAGGTACCTTTATGTCCATCACTTTGGGTGCTGCAACAAAGCTTCTTGATGATATGATGATAAATTATTCTGAATGGCACACCGAAAGAGCTCCACAAGGTAAGAAGGTAAATTCTGTTGAAGAAACCTTCCTTGAGTGATAAGATTGATACTATTATGTCTATGCTTACAAATGGAAAAATGCATGTTGATCCAAATAATGTTCCTTTAGCTTCTTTGGTTGCTCAAGAAGAGCATGTTGATGTGAACTTCATTAAAAAAATAACTTCAACAACAATGCTTATAGGAATAATTTTGGTAATAACAATTATAAGCCCTATCCTTCTAATAGTGGCAATGGTTATGTTAATTCTTATGGTAATTCCTACAACAACAATAAGAGTGTACCCTCTGATCTTGAAGTCATGCTTAAGGATTTTATTAGTACACAAACTGCTTTTAATAAAACTGTTGAGGAAAATTTGGGAAAATTGATGTTCTTGCCTCTAAAGTTGATAGTCTTGCTCTTGATGTTGATTTGTTAAAAATTAAAATATGCCTCATGATGTTAAAGAGAGCAAAACTCTCAATGCCATTCAAGTTAAAATTGACAACAATGTTAGGATGCTAGCTGATTTGCATGCTAGGTGGGAAAGAGAGGATGAAATTGCTAAAAAGAATAATATTGCTAGAGTTTACACTATTACCACTAGCAATGCTGAAGTTTCAAATGTTAACAAACCTCCTACTTAATGGTAAAGTAATTGGTGTTGGCAATGTCTCTACTTCTGTTGCAAAACGTTTAAAATTGCCTGAAACACTGAAACTGTTCTGATAAAAGTGCTGAAATTTTTCAAAACATGGGAGACAATGGTCCCATTACCTTTGATAATAATGATTTTGATTTTGATGGTTGCAATATTTCTGAAGTAATTAAGTTCTTGCAAAAGCTAGCTAGAAGTCCTAATGCTAGTGCTATAAACATGGCTTTTACTAAACACATTACTAATGCTCTCATGCAAGTTAGGGAAGAGAAATTAAAACATGAAGCTTCTATCCCTAGGAAGTTAGAAGATGGTTGGGAGCCCATCATTAAAATGAAGGTGAATGATTTTGATTGCAATGCTTTATGTGATCTTGGTGCTAGTATTTCTGTTATGCCTAAGAAACTTATGATATGCTTGATTTAGCACCTTTGGAACACTGTTATTTGGATGTTCACCTTGCTGATAATACTATAAAGAAACCTTTGGGGAGAGTTGATGATGTTTTTATAATGGTTAACAACAACCTTGTCCCCGTTGATTTTGTTGTTTTGGATATTGAATGCAATGCTTCTTGTCCTATTGTTTTGGGAAGACCTTTCTTAGAACTGTTGGTGCTATTATTGATATGAGAGAGGGGAATATTAAATATCAATTCCCACTCAAGAAAGGTATGGAACACTTCCCTAGAAAGAAGATGAAGTTACCTTTTGATTCTATTGTTAGAGCAAATTATTCTGTTGATGCTTCTTCACTTGGAAACACTTGATTCTTACTTTCTGCGCCTAGCTGAAAGGCGTTAAAGAAAAGCGCTTATGGGAGACAACCCATTATTTTATTTCTGCAATTTTTCTTTTCTTTTTGAGTCAAGGAGTTGTTTACTTCTGTAACAATTCCTTTGTATCTTTATTTTATCGCATTGTTGTGCCAAGTAGCCTCTAATAGGAAGATGATGCTAGATTTGGATTTCTGCGCAGGAACAGATTTCTGCTGTTCACCGTTTTACTTCTGTAAAATCACAGAAAAATTATTTAAATCTGCAAATTTTTGTGCGTGATCCTCAGATATGTACGCATCTTTCGTTAGTTTAGTTTTTCGATCTGAGCAACGTAAGTGCCTCGAAAAAATTCGTCTTTGCAGACTGTTCTGTTTAGACAGATTCTGTCTTTTATTTTTCGCATTCTCTCTTTTACTAGTGTTGAGTGGAATTCTTTTTTAGGGTGAAGAGCTTCACATAACATCAGTGGCAGTAGTTAATGTTAAAAGTAACGGTCATGTTTGTGTCCTTATAGAACATGTGAGTTTTTGATTGTGCACTAACCCTCTAATGAGAATTACTCTGAGTTTGGTGTGGCGGAAGTTTTCAAGGGTCAAGAGAGAAGGATGATATAATGTGATCAAGAAGAGTGAAGAGCTTAAGCTTGGGGATGCTCCCATGGATCACCCCAGCATATTTCAAGAAGACTCAAGCGTCTAAGCTTGGGGATGCCCAAGGCATCCCCTTCTTCATCAGCAACTTATCAGGTCATCTCTAGTGAAACTATATTTTAATTCTTTCACATCATATGTGCTTTACTTGGAGCGTCTGTGTGCTTTTATTTTCAGTATTTTATTTTTCTTATGGTCAACTTGATTGGACCCTAGCATTCTTGATTGGGAGAGAGACACGCTCCGCTTTTTCATATGAATACTCCTATTCTTCACTTATACTTGTTGAGTATTCTTATCTAGCTATTGCTATGCTTTTAGCTCCTGTTTTGCATGCATCTCTTATTCAGAGCTGTTAGTTCTTTTAAAGAAAGTACTCTCTTGCTTCACTTATAATTGTTTGGAGAGTTTATGTTGAAATAAATTGATTGGTGTTTGGTTGGAACAGAAAATGTTGCATGTGGTAGATGGTATAATGGAAAAAGCTTACATATTCTTGTAGATCACTGTATTGGATAATTTGATACTTGTCAATTGTTTTGAGTTATCAAGTAGTTCATGTTTAAGCTTTTGTATCATGTAGTTAAAACCTATTAATGAAGAACTACCGTAAAGCTCGTTGAAATTTGGTTTGCATGATTGGTATCTCTAAGGTCTAGATATTTTCTAGTAAAAGGGTTTGGTTAACAAGGAAGACAGTGTAGAGTCTTATAATGCTTGCAATATGTTTTCATATAAGTCTTGCTGTGTCGGTTGATATCCTGTGTTTGCTTCAAATAACCTTGCTAGCCTAAACTCTGTACTGAGAGGGAATGCTTCTCGTGCATCCAAAACCTTGAGCCAAAATCCATGCCATCTGTGTCCACCATAACTACCTATATGTGGTATTTCCTTGCCATTCCAAGTAAATTTTTCATGTGCTACCTTTAAACTATTCAAAAATTATTACTCCTATTTTGTGTCAATGTTTACCAAGCTCATGAGGACGGGGTGGATGTCTTTATGTCAACTGTCAAACAGACTTTACCACCGGACTAGCGGCATATACATCCGCTTATCCATTAATTTTGCAAAAAGAGCTGGCAAATGGGGTGCCCAGTCCCAATTAATTACAACTTTAACCGCTTAATTCTCTTCACATTTTTGCCCTGATTTATCAGTCAAGCAATGACAAACAGTGAAATACCTGCATGTGTAAACAAAAGAGAAGAGGGTCATATTGTACTTTTCCATCTTCTGATTCGTTGACAATTAACAAACACATTCCAAAACTTATTTTTACTCTCTATATGATTTCAAAAACTTAAAAATCGCTAGCACATGATTTAATCCCTGCTTCCCTCTGCGAAGGGCCTTTCTTTTACGTTTATGTTGAGTCAGCTTTCCTACTTCTTTCTATCTCAGAAGCAAACACTAGTGTCAACTTTGGTGCAACAATTTTTATATGCTTGTATATTGCACTCATTATATTGCTTTGTGTTGAGAAATATCCATGAGATATATATGTTGAAAGTTGAAAGCAATTGCTGAAGCTTAAATCTATTGCTTTATGAGTTAACTCTTATGCAAAACTCTTTGATGCTTGTCTCGAAAGTACTATTCATGAAAGTTTTTGCTTATATGATTCAGTTGTTTGCTCATTATCTACTTGCTAGCAAACTATAGACCATTGACGTGGATCACTTCATTCATAACATGTGCTTTACAATACTATTTGATCAAGATTATGATTGTAGCATGTCACCTCAGAAATAATTTTGTTTTTATCGTTTTACCTACTCGAGGACGAGTAGAACTAAGCTTGGGGATGCTTGATACGTCTCAAACGTATCTATAATTTCTGATGTTCCATGTTGATATTATACCAATTGTTACATGTTTTACATACACTTCATAGCATTTTTATGCATTTTCTGGGACTAACCTATTAACAAGATGCCACAGTGCCAGTTCCTGTTTTCTGCTGTTTTTGTATTTCAGAAAAGCTATTCTAGAAATATTCTCGGAATTGGACGAAACCTGGACAGGACCTCCTGTTTTTCCAACACGTACACGAAGTCCGAAGGAGAGACGGAGGCGACCGAGGAGGGCGCCACACCCTAGGGCGGCGTGGCCCCCCCTCCAACTGCGCCGTGGTGGGGTGTGGGCCCCTCGGGTCGCTCCAGCCGCCGCCCTTTCGCCTATTTATTCATCTTCACGGGAAAACCCTAGACACTCGAGTCTCCATCCACGAAAAGTTCCGTAGCCGCCGCCATCGTCAACCCTAGCTCGGGAGGGTTCTGAAGCTCTTCCCGGCACCCTCCCGGAGAGGGGAATCATCACCGGAGGGCTCTACATCACCATGCCTGCCTCCAGAGTGATGCGTGAGTAGTTCATCTTTAAACTACGGGTCCATAGCAGTAGCTAGATGGTTGTCTCTCCACTTTATGCTATCATGTTTAGATCTTGTGAGCTGACTATCATGATCAAGATCATCTTATTGTAATGCTACATGTTGTGTTTGCTGGGATCCGATGAATATTGAATACTATGTCAAGTTGATTATCAATCTATCTTATATGTTATTTATGATCTTGCATGCTTTCCGTTACTAGTAGATGCTTTGGCCAAGTAGATGCTTGTAACTCCAAGAGTTAGTATTTATGCTAGATAGTGGGTTCATGCCTCCGGTAATCTGGGAGAGTGACAACAACTTCTAAGATTGTGGATGTGGTGTTGCCACTAGGGATAAAATAACCGATGCTTAGCTTAAGGGTGCGCCGTTAGGTCTAATGCATTTGTTTACATTATGCACATTACTTAATGCAATTATCCATTGCTTGCAACTTAATACCAACGGGGAACTCGGTATGACAACCTGGAGGTGGATTATTAGTCATAGACGCTGTTGGATAACGGTCTATGTATTTTGTCGTAATGCCCACATGAATATCATAATAATCATCATGTCATATATATGCATTGTCATGCGCTAAATATTTTGTCAATTGCCCAGCTGTAATTTGTTCACCCAACATGTTAGTTATCTTTTATGGAGAGACACTACTAGTGAACTGTGGACCCCGGTCCATTTTTTTACACTGATAATACAACCAACTGCAATCATTGTTCCTTTTCATTCTCTGCAATTAAACACTATTTTCCACACCATACGTTTAATCCTTTGTTTTTAGCAAGCCAGGAAGATTGATACCATTCCTGTTTCGTTGGGGCAAAGTAGTTTGATTGTGTTGTGTGCAGGTTCCACATGAACAGCCGAACTCCCTTCCACACGCAAGTACTTTTCTAGCACCGTTGACAACCTTCAGAAGTGCTTCTTGCTCCTACTGGATCTGATAACCTTGGTATCTTACTGAGGGAAACTTGCTGCTGCACTGCTTCATACCTTCCTCTTGGGGTCTCCCAACGAATGTGTGTCCCACGTCATCAAGCAGCTGTAATTGTTCTAGTGGTTCCATGTTCTAAAGCAACAACAGTCCAAGTGACAGAAGAGAGTCATCCTATGGAGTTCCGGTTAGTGGATGAGATGTTGCAGAATGGCAGTGAGCTCAGATATGGACAATTAGCATACATGCCTCACGGTACATATATTAATTATGCTGATTGGGTGAAGCATAAGGTACAGTATCCTTGCTTGCAAATTGTTTTGGCCTGTCCTTATTTAGTACCAGCCTACTACTCTAGCAGGTTCAGTTCGACAGAAGCAATACATTCTGCAAGGTCTATGTCAACTGCTAGTACTCTGTGCATGATACCGTTCTTGAGTTCTGGGAAAATAGCAAAAGAAGGAAGAACGGAGGCTGCTACGTACCAAGTCTCAAAAATTCAATTACCAATGAAACAAATATCTCATGTTTGGGATCCTGGTATTGAATCAATCTTGGTCTTCTACAAGTGGCTGCACATACAGATAATTCAGCTAGCCCACTGTTCTGCCATCCATGCATGTTACTTCGTTCCTGCTCACTTGCCTCCCACACAAATCACAGCCTATTGTCCAAGCAACATTGGGTTTGTCCATCAGCAAGGTGTCAAGAAGAGTTACAATGCAAAGAATCTATTGTCCTCACTGAACTATCTTCAGATCTTGATATTGGATATTCTCTTCATTACATTTCTACCTCCCTGCCATGACATGGTGAATGAGTTCTGAAGGATAATTGACAATGTTAAAAGTTTCTGAAGAAACTTGTTCCCTTGGTGACCAATGGTCTCAAGGGGGAGTAATGTCAGGTACTAGTAGTGGTATGGAGTAGTAGTATGTTGGTATTTCATATGGTGGTTACCTTGTAGCTGGCTTGGTCTTTATAAGCCCACCTTGTATCCTGTTGAATCAACCAAGAAATACGAACCCTAGTTCTTATCTTTATTTTCTGCAATTTACCTTTCTGCAATTTATTTCATGTTCCCTGTTTTTATCGGATGTGAGCACCCGAGCTCCAATTTCCCCCAATTTCTATGATCTTTCCATGTCTAGGATCATCGGGTCCTGACATAGGTTTGGTGCCCTCGATCAATTTCTCCTCGGTGACTGGTTGTAGCTAATTTATCTTGAATTCCTGATTGCCACGATTCATCTAGAACTGATTGCATTCATTTATTGGTAATTGCATTCAGGATTGATTGCATTCATTTATTTGTAATTGCATTCATTTAAAATCTGGTAGACATCGATTCCATATTTTAGGAACTGAAGATGAAGAGATTTTATCCATCCATCTCGAAACTGAACCAAGCTAGAGTTTTTCTGCAATCATACTAAATTTTCATGCCATTGCTAGAGTTTTTTTTTTAGTTTTTTTAGCCAAGTTTTTGGCCCAGGTCTTGCTCAAATCGTGGCTCCACCACTGGGTGTGCGTGTGTGCGTTCATAGGAATGAGTGTATGTGTGCGTCTACGTTGTACTGTGTTTCGCAAAAAAAAAATCTCCTTTCAGATTTACGCTTTCATTGCTTCAACCCAATGCGTTGATTTCGCTCCGCCCGGAAACAGCTCCGGGACTCCCCCAAACACCGCCGACCAGCCGCGTGCCTACACGCCTACGAGACTCACGACCCAGACGTCGACGACCCGCATGCCCCTAGTGTGGCGCCCCGACCTGACTGCTATGCAGAGATACTGTGTCTCCGGTTATCCGATACCAGCAGGCACACTATCAAAGCATAATAGAGAGATCAAGACTTGTGGAACAACTGGCACATCACAGACTCTATGACACAAATCATATAGTTCAACTCTTATAATAGAGAAAGATAGCAAATGACAACCAGAGGTCACAGACCCAACATTACAACAGGCGGAAGTGAAGTGTGTTGTTCTAAACAACAAGAACCAAATTATGGCCAAAGAGGCCTGCAAATAAACATCCAGCGCCAGCTGTTCCGGGATGTCCCAAGCTGCCACCTGGGAACCCCAGACTACTCGTCGACGTCCACAAAGAACCCACCTTCGAGGTCGGTGAAGTCCTCTCCTGAAAATAAGCAAACGACGTTGAGTTCGACGAACTCGCAAGATTAAGAGCTAATATATGCTCGATGATTGGCTCTCAAGGTTCTATGGCTGTTTTGCATAAAGCTGATTTTATTTCAAAAAGACATAACTCCCTGGCATCGACTAATTAGATTATTTTGAAAGGGGGTAAGAAGTAACTCTTTTCTTTGATCACCTTTCTCAGAGATCAACCATCACCAACCACCGTACCTGTTCATCAAAGGCACCTCCCCGAATCACCCTCGAGGAAGCTCACCTTGCATTTGTGGTGGTACCTCTAGTACCCAGTTTTTAATCATTCTGTTAAAGTTATTCTATGATCTCTGAATCCGTCACCAAGTCGTCCATAACCGCGGACACGGCTTTTCGAAAAGATTTATCCCTGCAGGGGTGTACAATGTGAAAGTCGCCAGGTTCCCGAGGGACCTCCCAGCTTCTTATCCATGCGTACCGTCCGGCCCATTGCCTAGCTCTTAGCTCTCTTCCGGGGAAAGCCGGCTGGGTGGGATCGGCTACAACCTTTACCTCGCTTAAGACTATCCAAGGATCATCAGTGGCGGTAGGACAGGTTTGGTGACTCCTCCAACACCCTGTCCCGCGGCCACTTATTCTCCTAACACAACCATCCTCATCCCAGTCTTGGCCACCATCTCAACGCACGCGCAAATGGAAAACCAAACTAGAGGACCCTCGGCTAGTCCGCCACAAGTTAGTCGGTCGATGGGGTTCCATATGCCCACGCATGGTTGCACGCTCAACTTGGCTCGTAGGCGAGAACTCGCACTTAGGCGGCGAGAGAGACAACCCACCACATCCCATGTGGCCTCTCATCCCCACCTTTAAGCATTTTTTTACTTGTCTCCACAATTTCTCCACCATCAACCACATCTCATCACATGTTTCCAACCTGGAGTAACCATCGTCCAGCTATGCATTCAACTAAGCATCAACAAAGCATAGATAGATATCTCGGCCAACAATACAAACCTATGGATAATAGGAGGGAAAACAGGTATTGGCATCGAAATCTTAATGCAACTATAGGATACTCTAATCCAATAAAATTGACATTTGGAACCGCATGCAATATTATAGTTGAGAAAATATTTGCAGAAATATAGGATAAGACATGCTCAGAGGGGGGATTACGCTTGCCTTAATCAACGTGCTGGTAGTACGGATCTTCGGAGTATTGCGGAGTAACCCTGGATGCTTGATCTATCGAGACATAACAACGGAAGAAACAATCAATCACCACACGTGCTTACAAATGCAATGCGCAAACACATGATGACATGACATTTTAAAATGCACCCTAAAAGCATTTATCATGATCAACCGGTTAAATGGGGTCCCCATTATATTATTTGCATTATTTGGAATAACCCCATATTAAAACTTAATGATTATAATTACTTCTAGAGCACATTACTGTAATTGTGATCAAATATGCATGATGATGATTCTGGATTACTCATGTTTTTCTGAACATTTCGGTATATCGAACACCTTTTTCTGAGGTCCCGATAGAAAGTTATCAATTTTAGAATTTCCTCTTTCTAGATATTTGCTTTTAATTATTTTATTTTCAACAACTATTAAAAGTTATTTCCTCGGATTCGAGAGAGATGGAGGAAGTAGTTGAATCATCGGTGTTCGACATCCCTAAAGCGCGAGGGAGTAGCCGGAATCATGCGCCGAAGGGAGAGGAAAACAGAAAAAGAAACAACTATAAAAAAAGAAACGGGCCAGCCTCCCACCCGGCCTGGGCTGGCTGACGGGCCGGCCAGGATACAGAGGCCACCGGCCTCCTGGCCAGTTTGGGCCGGCTGGCAGGCCGGCCTGGTTATAGAGGGCAACGGCCCTCCATCCGGCCTAGGCCGTTTGCACGGCCGGGCAGCGCGCGACGAGGAAGAACTTCGGCGACGGCGGCCGCACGGCGAGCATCTCGGCGAAACTATGGCAGGAGGGGAAAGGGAAAGAGGTGCTACTACACGGGAGGCTCACCACAAACGCGGGGAAGAAGTCGGGGAAGAAGGAGGGAGGTCGACGGCGATGGAACCGTGCGGGGGAGCAGCGGCGGTGGTCGGACGGCCGCGAGGAAGAAGGCGATGGCGGCGTCGATTCTGAGCGTCTCTGGCCGATTCCTCCCACGAGGAGGGAGAGGAGTGCACGGCGGAGGTGCGGGTGCTGCTCGATTCGCTCGGGATGAGCTCAGGCAACGGCGACGAACGCGGCAATGGCGGCGGCCATGGCGGCTCTCGGGGAAGAGGAAAAGGGAGAGGAAAATAGGGAAGCAGGGGTGGGGAATTGGGGCAGCGTGGCCTCGGGGAGCTTGCTCCCGGGCAGTAGAGGGCAGAGGGGAGGGGCCGGTGCGGCATCGAGCAGTGCGGCGCGAGCCGCGCGTGCCCTCGGTCGCTACAGGAAGGAGAGGATGCAGCGTTTGCGAAAAGGTCCCTAGAGATTTTAAAACCATCACAAACAGGTCCCTGCCCAGTACTGTGTACAAACTACAGCAGTTGTTTTCGAATTATTTGAGGCAGTTAAACACCTCCAAAAATTATGCCAAATTTTGGGGAGTCTCTTTATATTAATATTAAGCTCCCCTAATTTTTCCAGATTATTTGAAAACCATTTGGTAGGGAAATAAGATAGGAATTGCTCACAGGCAATTCTGAGTTGCTCTCTTGTTAGTTTATTTCCAACTCAAAATTAGTTTGCTCAGATTTCACTTTGGAACCTTTGGAACTTCCTTGACAAACATGAGATGTCAAAGTAATTTTGTTTTGCAAATTCGAACACTTCCATTGATTTGGGATTTGTAAAAGAAACAGTTTGGCATTTGTTTTTAAATGGTGTCAAAACCATTTGTGTGTTGTTTAGCAAGTTCAATTTGGATGCCATGATGCAATGCAACACAAAAGCGAAAATTTTACCCAGGTTTTTAGGTTTCCGAACTTTGGGCTGTTACAATTCTACCCCCCTTACAGGAATCTCGTCCCGAGATTCTTAGAGTAGGAAAGATGGAAGGGTTACAGCGGTACTACACGATCTTCTCGCTTCAGGTGGCTTCTTTCTTGAAGAGGTTGATTGAGGGCATCATGAAGATCTTCATCGGCTTCACTTCGAGGTCACTATCAAAGTACACCATAAGAAAGAAGGAAACCTCACCGGGAGGATGGATCTTGGTGAAGATACCACGACCAAGTACCTCCTAGTAGAACTTAGGATGAGACTTCAAGTATCCCTTGAATTGACAGTTAGGAGACACAAGCGTTTGACGGGAGATTGATAAGGAGTTTCCGGTTGGCAGACAACTGTTTCTCAACAAGATTGAGAATATGAACTTTGCACAAGGCCTTAAGTCTCTGAGGAAAAGGTTAAAACAAGATTTGAACATATGAAGAGGCAACTTCTACCAACAGCTTGAGTAGAATCTTCCTCGCGGAGGAGCATTTCAGATCACAGGAGAAGGGTCAGAACGCTAGACTGAGAGAACTTTAAAAACCCCGGGAACGTTAGTATCGGGAAAAACTTCTTGATTTTCTAGACGTCGGGAACACGCTTCTTGAGGATCACCAACTATCGTCTCTGATTGAGATTTAGATCTGGTCAGGTGTAGAGATACTTCAGACTCAGCACCGGTAGGAATAGGAAGCCTTGCAATGCATACCAACGGATTACAATTGCTAAAACCCCAAGAGTTGGACTACAAGGTCAAATTCCCAAGGAGGAACGAGATTGCGGAACTCAAGGATTAGCAACTTGTCAGAAGACAGCTGCCCTACTTGATTTACTTGCAACGAGACACGATTTATTCCTTGTGGGGAAACACCAAAGAAGACAAAGAAGTTCTCAGATTTCCTCTCTTTCTGGAACAATTCGATCAGTGGCTTGGTGGCATAAATGAAATCCTCAAGGGATGGAGGTAACAACATACCATTCCGAGAATATTCCACACATGCATGATCGAGTTGAAATGATTTCGAGGAAAACAGACAATTCACTCAGATCCACGGGGACATCTTTCCGCAATTGCACGTGAACCAGGAAAAGTCACTTCTAACTCCAGAACACATATCTTGTGAGGACACCAAGTTAGTTCCAACGAGTTTCCAATGCTAACGCCTAATATCCAATACAAATCTCCTCAAACATGGAGAAGATAGGAAGGTAGTTGATGGGATCAACCACAAACTTATCCAGATACTCCACGACGGTAGACTCATATTTCACCAGGACAAGGCATAAGTATTGGTCAGACTAACACATTCGGGTAGGTCGGTCTGAGTTTGAGTTGACGATAGCCCAATTCAAACCAAAAGAAATAGAGGTTAGCATATCCACAAAGGAGATACCACCTAGCTTCAACACGGACAGACTAGACATCCCATTGGAACTGAACTATATCGGGATAGAGCTCTTGTCTTTCAACTCTCCAATTTGTTTAAGCTCAACCGAATAATTCTGGACATCCAGCACAATTTTCTTGGAGAAGGGAGTTGTTCAGAGAACCAGCTTACTCATAAGCTCAACATCACGTTCAGGTGACAACCTGGCGATGCTTCTGGAAAGACCCACAGAATATCACGATCCACCTATAGGATACCACGACGTACCATTCCAAGAATCTTCTTCATTTGCATTATTGACTAGAATATCTCGATCCACGGGTATGTCTTGAATTCGAGAGAATCATGCCTTCCAAGGCACAACAAGGTGGTCTAGGGAGCTTCGGTGTGAACCTAGCTCTTTGACCGAGGGAGTGCATCAGAGCCAACTGACTTGGAAGCACTGTCAAACTTAGCTTATTGACCGGCTGACCAGTCATGCTAAGAAGGGCAATGGATATCCCTGGATTTCCGCACAGTGAAAACTGCTAAGAATATCCGATAGACACATCATTGCTCACGACTTAACATTCTGGAGTAACAAGTCACTCGGAGAACGGAGAGTAACAAAGTGTAAAAGCATCACTTCATCAAGAGGATCATGACACTCAGCACGACCCCGAGATATAAAAGAGTGTGACACTCTAAGGTGGAGCAGAACAGAAGCTAAACAAGGCCCTCATTCTGCGGATTACAAAACTTTGCAGGTCCGGGAAATGGACAAGGTACGGGAGTTTGTTTCTCCTAATAAGATGAAGGGGAAAGTCTTGACGGACCACAAGAGTACCTTGCATCGGAACAAACAAACGCACGATAGAACCTTACTATCAACTGACTGACAAAGGTTGGAAAGCAGATTAGAGTAAGAGTCATACTCAGGGGAATCCTAAGATGTTGAAGATGCACCAGTTATTACTCAATTGTGATAACCATGCCCCAAAAGGGAGAGATGCAGCAGAGTCAAACAAAACTGTAGCAAGATTCTTGTTGATTAGTAACTCACCCATAAGGACGCCGGAATCTTCTTCAGCAGAGACGTGGTTCAGGCGACGACGCACAATAGGTCCAGCCTTACCAGCGGGAGTGGCAGGGGCTCGTGCAGGATTTATCGCGAGAGGTGCCTTTTGGGGGCACTCCCTGGAGTAGTGGCCAGCTTGGCCACAAGCGTAGCACTTGAATCTTGGTGGAGCAGGTAGCATAAGACGATACCCACTCCCGCCTACCCCAAGTGTCGAAGTAGTGGGGCACGTGGTGGCATGCTGAGTAATCTTCTCATGGGCATCCTTTACTGCCTCCACTATGAACTCCATAGAACAGTTAGCCGGGACATGATCATTTCCTTCGCATAGGTAGCAAGTGGCGCTAGCGGTTGG
The DNA here is from genome assembly GCA_947311845.1 of Poa pratensis. NCBI lineage: Eukaryota > Viridiplantae > Streptophyta > Magnoliopsida > Poales > Poaceae > Poa > Poa pratensis. Next base: position 16,013,643 of record CAMZMU010000046.1, on the reverse strand, counting down.
GCACTGGCCAAGTGGATGCGCGTTGAAACAGTGCGGGCAACTGTCGGGGCATTGACTCGCCTGATGTCCACCCATTCCGCACTGACTACATGCCTTTCCTTGTGGTAGTCCCCACTGGCTGGGGTACTTAAGGGGGCACTTCCAGGACGAATGTCCACGCTCCTTACAAGTGTCACACCGGCGTTTGTTTCTAGCTTTCTTGGGCAAATCTTTAGATGTATGAGATTCCTGCCGAACAACGGGTGTCCAGTGGGTTCCTGGGGTGGCTTCGATTTGATGGAGCGGAGGACGTTGTGCCATTCTGTAGATTTGACAAGGACGCAGTTAGTATCCACCTTGATAGGGTTGAGACATTAGCATTAGCGTACTCAAGTACTCAGACTAGGGACGATAATGCTTTGTGCAACAACGAACAAGGAACCAACAAGATGGGACTTGGGTCGAAGATCAGCATCATGCACCAGTAGCGTGAGATTCAAATGGCTAAGAAACCACGTGATTCAACCCACACTATCCGGCACAATCCGGGACCTTATGTTCAAGTCCTTGGGTTAGAACCCAAAGAAAGGATCAAATGATTCGACTCGGTAGGAGTAACAGTGTTCAAACATCTGAGTTGGTTTTAGATTGCAACGCAGCGGGAGCAACTGGACACATAACACTAAAGGTCGAACCCACCCACGTGATCCTAATAATTTTGAATCAACAGATGAGAAGTAAAACCTTTAAGTCAAATCGAGATAAGATTACTCCGAGATTAGAGGGTAACCAGATAAGGAGTAAAAAGAATCCTAAGATGGTTTTCACAACTCATTTTTACGTTGAAAATATTTTCACAAACGCTAGACTCAACATCGACCAGTAGAAGGGTTTCCTACAGGCAGTACTGCTCTGATACCAACTTGTGGCGCCCCGACCTGACTGCTATGCAGAGATACTGTGTCTTCGGTTATCCGATACCAGCAGGCACACTATCAAAGCATAATAGAGAGATCAAGACTTGTGGAACAACTGGCACATCACAGACTCTATGACACAAATCATATAGTTTAACTCTTATAATAGAGAAAGATAGCAAATGACAACCAGAGGTCACAGACCCAACATTACAACAGGCGGAAGCGAAGTGTGTTGTTCTAAACAACAAGAACCAAATTATGGCCTAAGAGGCCTGCAAATAAACATCCAGCGCCAGCTGTTCCGGGATGTCCCAAGCTGCCACCTGGGAACCCCAGACTACTCGTCGACGTCCACAAAGAACCCACCTTCGAGGTCGGTGAAGTCCTCTCCTGAAAATAAGCAAACGACGTTGAGTTCGACGAACTCGCAAGATTAAGAGCTAATATATGCTCGATGATTGGCTCTCAAGGTTCTATGGCTGTTTTGCATAAAGCTGATTTTATTTCAAAAAGACATAACTCCCTGGCATCGACTAATTAGATTATTTTGAAAGAGGGTAAGAAGTAACTCTTTTCTTTGATCACCTTTCTCAGAGATCAACCATCACCAACCACCGTACCTGTTCATCAAAGGCACCTCCCCGAACCACCCTCGAGGAAGCTCACCTTGCATTTGTGGGTGGTACCTCTAGTACCCAGTTTTTAATCATTCTGTTAAAGTTATTCTATGATCTCTGAATCCGTCACCAAGTCGTCCATAACCGCGGACACGGCTTTTCGAAAAGATTTATCCCTGCAGGGGTGTACAATGTGAAAGTCGCCAGGTTCCCGAGGGACCTCCCAGCTTCTTATCCATGCGTACCGTCCGACCCATTGCCTAGCTCTTAGCTCTCTTCCGGGGAAAGCCGGCTGGGTGGGATCGGCTACAACCTTTACCTCGCTTAAGACTATCCAAGGATCATCAGTGGCGGTAGGACATGTTTGGTGACTCCTCAACACCCTGTCCCGCGGCCACTTATTCTCCTAACACAACCATCCTCATCCTAGTCTTGGCCACCATCTCAACGCACACGCAAATGGAAAACCAAACTAGAGGACCCTCGGCTAGTCTGCCACAAGTTAGTCGGTCGATGGGTTCCATAGGCCCACGCATGGTTGCACGCTCAACTTGGCTCGTAGGCGAGAACTCGCACTTAGGCGGCGAGAACGAGACAACCCACCACATCCCATGTGGCCTCTCATCCCCACCTTTAAGCATTTTTTACTTGTCTCCACAATTTCTCCACCATCAACCACATCTCATCACATGTTTCCAACCTGGAGTAACCATCGTCCAGCTATGCATTCAACTAAGCATGGCTAAGCATCAACAAAGCATAGATAGATATCTCGGGCCAACAATACAAACCTATGGATAATAGGAGGGAAAACAGGTATTGGCATCGGAATCTTAATGCAACTATAGGATACTCTAATCCAATAAAATTGACATTTGGAACCGCATGCAATATTATAGTGGAGAAAATATTTGCGGAAATATAGGATAAGACATGCTCAAAGGGGGGATTACGCTTGCCTTGATCAACGTGCTGGTAGTACGGATCTTCGGGGTATTGCGGAGTAACCCCGGCTGCTTGATCTATCGAGACATAACAACGGAAGAAACAATCAATCACCACACGTGCTTACAAATGCAATGCGCAAACACATGATGGCATGACATTTTAAAATGCACCCTAAAAGCATTTATCATGATCAACCGGTTAAATGGGGTCCCCATTATATTATTTACATTATTTGGAATAACCCCATATTAAAACTTAATGATTATAATTACTTCTAGAGCACATTACTGTAATTGTGATCAAATATGCATGATGATGATTCTGGATTACTCATGTTTTTCTGAACATTTCGGTATATCGAACACCTTTTTCTGAGGTCCCGATAGAAAGTTATCAATTTTAGAATTTCCTCTTTTTAGATATTTGCTTTTAATTATTTTATTTTCAACAACTATTAAAAGTTATTTCCTCGGATTCGAGAGAGATGGAGGAAGTAGTTGAATCATCGGTGTTCGACATCCCTAAAGCGCGAGGGAGTAGCCGGAATCATGCGCCGAAGGGAGAGGAAAGCAGAAAAAGAAACAACTAAAAAAAAAGAAACGGGCCAGCCTCCCACCCGGCCTGGGCTGGCTGACGGGCCGGCCAGGATACAGAGGCCACCGGCCTCCTGGCCAGTTTGGGCCAGCTGGCAGGCCGGCCTGGTTACAGAGGGCAACGGCCCTCCATCCGGCCTAGGCCGTTTGCACGGCCGGGCAGCGCGCGACGAGGAAGAACTTCGGCGACGGCTGCCGCACGGCGAGCATCCCGGCGAAACTACGGCGGGAGGGGAGAGGGAAAGAGGTGCTACTGCACGGGAGGCTCACCACGAACGCGGGGAAGAGGTCGGGGAAGAAGGAGGGAGGTCGACGGCGACGGAACCGTGCGGGGGAGCAGCGGCGGTGGTCGGACGGCCGCGAGGAAGATGGCGATGGCGGCGTCGATTCTGAGCGTCTCCGGCCGATTCCTCCCACGAGGAGGGAGAGGAGTGCACGGCGGAGGTGTGGGTGCTGCTCGATTCGCTCGGGATGAGCTCAGGCAACGGCGACGAACGCGGCAATGGCGGCGGCCATGGCGGCTCTCGGGGAAGAGGAAAAGGGAGAGGAAAATAGGGAAGCAGGGGTGGGGAATTGGGGCAGCGTGGCCTCGGGGAGCTTGCTCCCGGGCAGTAGAGGGCAGAGGGGGAGGGGCCGGTGCGGCATCGAGCAGTGCGGCGCGAGCCGCGCGTGCCCTCGGTCGCTACAGGAAGGAGAGGATGCAGCGTTTGCGAAAAGGTCCCTAGAGATTTTAAAACCATCACAAACAGGTCCCTGCCCAGTACTGTGTACAAACTACAGCAGTTGTTTTCGAATTATTTGAGGCAGTTAAACACCTCCAAAAATTATGCCAAATTTTGGGGAGTCTCTTTATATTAATATTAAGCTCCCTAATTTTTCCAGATTATTTGAAAACCATTTGGTAGGGAAATAAGATAGGAATTGCTCACAGGCAATTCTGAGTTGCTCTCTTGTTAGTTTATTTCCAACTCAAAATTAGTTTGCTCAGATTTCACTTTGGAACCTTTGGAACTTCCTTGACAAACATGAGATGTCAAAGTAATTTTGTTTTGCAAATTCGAACACTTCCATTGATTTGGGATTTGTAAAAGAAACAGTTTGGCATTTGTTTTTAAATGGTGTCAAAACCATTTGTGTGCTGTTTAGCAAGTTGAATTTAGATACCATGATGCAATGCAACACAAAATCGAAAATTTTACCCAGATTTTTAGGTTTCCAAACTTTGGGCTGTTACACCTAGCCACCCCGGTCACGCCGCCATCCGTGCCCCATTATCGCGTGACCTCGCCCGGCGGTCCGCGCCTCATCCTCGGCCATGCCGCCGTCCTCGCCACGCCGTGGCGCGTCCCCGCCCGTAGGAATACTACAGGTGAACAGTTCCAGGCGCAGGAGAGCCTCTCCGCTGTGATTCTCCGTTCTGTCCAGTCGTACATACATCAGACAGGTACGTGTTGTTAAACTCAGATTGCTGACTTTTAAAGGATGCATGGTTCAGTTCAGATTAGAGGTTCAATCATTGGAGGTTCAGTTAGTATGAGGGATTAGAGGTTCAATCATTGTAGGCTCAGTTAGGATTAGGGATTAGAGGGTCAGTCATTGTAGTTTCAGTTAGGATTAGCGGTTCAGTTAGAGGTACGTGTCTGAATAGTCGCAATGACCAAAAACGGGTTGGGATGGTATAGACTGAACCTTTTTATGTTACTAAGATGCATGTTTCAGTTAGGATTAGAGGTTTACTCATTATTTAATGGTACATCTAGATTTACATTATCATACCCTAATCCCCAATATTTTTTTTGACTATGCTAATCCCCAATATAGATGCTCATGATTTATGTTATCAGCCAATACTACCTCTCTTGATCAGATTGCGAACTTGGCAAAGGGAATCGTGCTATTTGACGATTGGCAGAGTAATCTAATTGCAGAGTAATCAGTGTCAAATAAAATCTAATTGCAAAGTCGATCAGGAACAACCTGTCTACTTCAGTATGCTTCAGATTTACATTATTCTTATTTTGCCCGCTCATGTTGTCCTTGCAATGTCATTTAAACTAACTAGTTGAATGCCCATGCTTTGCCACGGCGCATTTTGCTCCTCCAAACCCTCCAACGACAAACATGTGTTATTTCTGACAAACATGTGTTATTTCTGTCCATTATTACCCTTTCACTCCATCATGCGTCACCTTCTCTAACGACTTCCTATCATTTTAGCCATATTTTTTTCCCCAAGCATATGCCATGAAAAGGCATATCAGTTTTCGTAGAAAGGGGCCAAGTGGCCAAGATTATTGGCACAGACGCCAAACCCGCACCCACGCTGCTGGCACACATGGTGTAAGCGCGTCAATAATAAAAACAATTTTTGTTATCCTAAATCTAAATCGATTTTGAAAAGTGGAAGAGTCTTGAACAAGAATACTGAATAAAATCAGCGTGAAACATACACCGACAACACTTTTTATAAAAAATGCATAGTAATTTGTTAAACAAAGTATATCATTCTTCCTGTATAAGTGCCCATTTGAATGTAGAGCAATAAAAAATGACGACATTACCAAAGGAAGTCATTCAATCATACATGGGTGCCGAATGCGTTTTTAATATCATGGCCGTAAACATATATCTTCCTCTTTCTAACATCTCATCTTGTGAGTTGTTATCATCCTATGCTCTATAGTCTTACTCAAATAGATACATCATGACACTGCGTCGAACAAAGGAGAAGGCAAACTAATTTAACAATAATGAGCGCAGATAATTATATAACTTGGAAAGCTATATTATTATCCAAATTATACATCATGACAATATTATTATCCAAATTATTCATCGGCACATCATGCATTTCACGTGGAAAGCTATATAATCAGATCAGATATGAGGAGATGGTGCAAGGTTCATCTCCGCCGCTAGGTCTAGGGGAGAAACCTTGGAACATTTAACCTTGCATTCATCAGCTGATATATAGCACTGGTCGTTTACTAAACAACAGTAGCCACAAGTCGATGGATCCTCACACCCGGGACCACGGACACACAGTCCGTTAGGTAAATTGATCCTAACGCTTTCCACATGTTCCAATGTTCTGGCTGTGGAACATAAAATCAATTAATATTCATATTAGTCTCTGTTTAAACTAAGTAGTTCATACAACATACAAACAAACAAACAAATACATAATCACTCAGAAAAGTTGTAAACAATTGTCACTAAACTGAAATAAACTTACATTGCACATGGGTCATGAAACACGTGAGAAGAAGCACCGACGGTATGATTGGTGTAAGAAACCGGATCCTATACTTGTCCATGGAGAAATTGCTAGGCGAACTTGTTTGGTACTTGTCTATAGCAGAGTGGGTTTTTTGAGAAACAATGACAGGTATATTCGTTTGGGTGTCCTAATTATATACCCAACACGAGGCACAGGGGGGAAAAGAAGTAAAGCGTGCTACCTAAACAGATGCTAAAATCACGGTCCTTTCTATTTCTGCATAGATATAGTCCGGCTATTTTTTGTATTTATTTGAGCGATCTGTTTAGCTCAAATCATGGTTCTTTCTATTTTTGCAAACATATCGTCCCGGGAAATCTGTGTATTTATGTGACACGATTCGATATTCCTTAAACAATCTTTAGTCAGGTGCTAACAGATTTAGCACCGCTAAGGATCGAACCAGTCGGCATGGTTTTGGTTCCCAAATAATTTTTTCCCGAGGGGCTCGGGATTGCCGGTTACCGCGGTAACCGATAAATTTCGGATGGTAACCGGACAAATTTAAAAAGCAAATTTGAATTCAAATTTTGCCAGAAAGGTTTATTTAGGCTTTAAACTCAAACTTAACACAACCTGGACTGTGGCGTAGCAGTATGCCTCTATTCTGTCATGTACGCACGTCGTAGGTCGCAACTCGCAAGTTCGATCCGTGCTCCTAACTTTTCCCTGTATTTATTGAGATAGCTAACTGCCTGTGTGTTGTTACGGGTATTAGATATTTTGTTCTAAGTTTATTAATTTTATGAACAAAGTGTTAAGAGTGTAATGTATTGTGCGTGAGCGCGAAATGTCAATTACTTTATCTTTGTTAACCTTTTTCCAAAATAATCTAATCCTTTATTAGTTCAGACCTAAAACCTTAAGGGACTTACATCTAAAAACTATCTTAAACAACCGACCTCGTCAGTTGTATAAAATATTGTTACCAAAATAACCATGGGTGTTATCTGGTAAACTTTGTGTATACAAGTTTGAAATGTTCATGACAGCATTCAAGGTACTGTCTGCAAGCATGTTGTCCAAGCTTAACTTCTCAATCGGTGACATGCTTGACAATGAATTGCATGTTTTGTTTTATTAGGTATCAACACAGTGACATGATAAAATAAGGATAAGATCAACCTGGTATGTAGAAAGCATCTGAGTAGAAGACTGAAAGTTCTACTACACATACCTGATTAAGGATGCCTGGGATGAGCTTGTATAAACTGGAAGCCATTGGTACTGTGTGCAAGTATGAAACATGCGTGCTTGCAATATAGTCAGTCAGGACATTGTATGTGAAAGCTAAACGGTTAATCACTAACGACTAAGCTGCCATTGCTAAACAATCAGGGTACATATTATATGAGTGACCAAACTTAACTTCAAAGGAGAGACATTATTATTTTTAATCTGTACTGTATACATTTCTCTGAATGCAAACGTGGAGCAGGCGGACCTGTAAAAGACCAAGGCGCGCTGACCTTTTTCTTGCCATCTTGGTTGGGAATTTCACCGAGCATTTGAAAGGTGTATACGACAGTACATAGTTTCCAACATGCGGCTGTTAGAAATTGAAATGTTTTGGTCTTTTACTGTGAAAAAAGGGAAGTCCAACACTCTAAATGTTGCAAATAATCTCTTTGTAAGTCAAGTATTCCCGGAAACTCGCGCTTTTAACCTCGAGTTTGCCTTGCAAATTTTGGTCTCTGATCATGCAAGTTGTGATGTCTTTTATGAAAAGCTCGGTCATTGTTATTTATTGTTCGTTTGCTATGCTACCGTATGCAACAAAACTGCCCATCAGTTTAGCCCATTTTGGGTCAGAATTGGATATGAGGTCTGCACTAATGCATCGACGATGGATCCATAATTCCAGTTTCTGTATATCTTTCTATGATGGTAGATTCAGTTAAATACAAACGTGCATGTGCCGAGCGTTTCCTATCAATCGGTGGACCGGAAGATAGCCATCCCATCAGAATCACAGGCTTGGGATATATATTTACTTTTTTGCGAATCAAACTTTGTGAATTCTAATGGCACGTTCAGAACTACTCAAACTTATGCTAGGTGCGCAGGATTTTTGAACTGGACACTTCTCTGCCTCAATAAAACCCCGAATAAAATTGCTCAAATATGGTCGCTGTGTGCTTCGTTCAACACAATTTTGGTCATACATTTCCTCATTTTCTGCATATACACGCGTGCGATTTACCCATCCATACAAGTGCATGTTTTTCCCTATTCCAAACCAGGAAATCCATGCGATTATAGAAATTCAGAATAAGCACATACAAAGCACAACTAAATTGGAGAGAGAAATGCTGTCTGATTTTATAAGTTAATTAATACTGAGAATAATAAGGTAGGTGTCTGAAACATGCACTCCTACTTCAGGTTTCTGCACTGCTCACTCAATCCTCACACAACCAGCCTATATATACCTCCTTCCTCGCTTCAAACAAACCAAATCTTCAGAGACAACTCGCTGCCATGACACTGCGGCTGTGCCGGCGCAAAGTCATGCGAAGAGGCGCCTCCTTCCACGTCTGCCGGCATTCGCCTGCGGGCCATCAGCGGACTCGCCACGCACCACTTCATCAACAAGCTCCTTGAATATCGACCTCTCGATCTCCAGCACCATCCCGGGGAGCTGCTGCCGGCCAAAGCTTGTCGTCCACCCCTCCAGCCTGTGCAGGATGTCCGCGTCAGGTATCACGCAGCTGCTGTCTTCCTGGCGCATCCGTGATCTCTCCGTCTTCAGGTGCTCGATCTCTGAACAAATGGTCTTTACCAGCTGCTGACCGCTGGACACCTCCCTCACTCCGGTGAGCGAGGTGGTCGAATGGGCAGAGGTTTCCTTCTCAAACTTCTGAAGGAGGAGATTGTTCACAGTGTCAAACATTAGCTTCCGGTGAGCTCTCTTGGGATCGTCGGACCTTCTGCTATGATGGGCATTATCGGGTTTGGAGATCCATCCCGATTTCCGTTGCTCCAACACAAGGAACAGGTCGGGGTTGATGGGGTAGCCAGAAGCGTGGAGCTGGAGCTGTGACATGCCTGAACCTAGGTCTTTCATCAGAAGTCCTGAGGCCAATAGGATCTCAGACACGTAACGGTGGTCCGGAATTTGTGCCTCGCACAAGAAAGCAATGTGGTCGACAGGAGGGGTCTCGTCGTCATCCTTGTGTACAGTCAACTGCTGGAGCTTCTGAAGAAGGCTGGCTACGTTCGCAAACTTATTATTTCCAGGCTGAGCAGCGAGCTTTGTTGGCTTTGGACTGGAAGGCTTCTGGGACTCATCTGATGGATTCCACTCATCATCTGCAACCAAGGAAGAAGAAATCAGTCACAGGAAAACATCACATCAATGTCATATGCTATTTTCATTTTATTTATTTTTCTGCCAGAGTGAACATGCAGACTGCACAACAACCAACTGTATTTGCGGTTCATTGATGATTTTACAATGATTGTTTGACAGTATAATATTTAGTAATGGTATCCACCAGTCTATATATGCCATGACACTGCTAACCTGTAGCCATTGTGGTCAAAAGAGGCCACTATGTAAGTCTACCTGTGGACTACGGTCCTGCTTGTGCTGTGCAAAAGAACAACCACAAGGAGGTTCATGATCACTTGATCAGGTAAACCGAAACAAAGGAAGTGAAGTTAACTGGACACAAAAGTAAAGTTATTCCCAACCCGCTCTAGCTTCTAGGGTGTTGTGTTGTACTCACGGGGTGTAGCCCCTCTTCAGGCTTGTACATAAGCCTCTCTTCTATCTATCAATGCATTGAGACACAAAGATTTTGTGTTTTCTCAAAGAAAAAAAATCTTTTTGAGTTTCCATTTTTCTAGGAAGAACACAGTTTCCAGTTAATATAATCAAGAAACAATGTTAGCAAAGCTGGCGTAATAGATGATCTTACCAACATTAGGTGAATTTGAGGTCTTGCTGGTACAGAAAGAGTTCTCCTGGTCAAAAGAAGAGTCCAAGACAGAAACTGGACTTGGCCGCTCAGGGATAGTTGCTGCAGGATCTAAAGATGACAGGTCCTTGTTTGCATCATAAGAGGTTTTCTGAAAAACAGATGAATACCATAATAATTACTCCCTCCGTTCCAAAAAGGATGACTTCCATTTGTCTACATGTGTATGTATCTAGACATGTTACATGTATAGGTACATTCACATGCGCACAAATGGAAGTCATCCTTTTTAGAACGGAGGGAGTAGAAAAGTTGCATGGCTCCCTTGTAAGATTTTAAGTCTTCAGTATTAACCCCACCTAGTGTCTTGACTGTGTATTCATTTCAACATTGTTGTGGTTTTATGGAGGTAAACTGGGAATTATTATATTATTTTCACATTAATATAGCTTTGCAATATGCACATTTTCCTCTCTGAGAATTGAAGGACTATTTGGAAGAACGAATTGCTCACCACTTTTTGTGGATTCCTTCCTGGTGGAGTTTGATTGCCTCGCTGGAAGCTCGAAACATTAAGTTCTGCAGATCTGTCAGCACTTGTTACTTCTATGTCCAGCTCTGATACAACACTCGTACTGACATCCGACCTTGTAGACATATCATCGCCTAGCTGGTTCAGGCTCCTTGTCCTGCTCTTTGCACCATTTTGATGGCCATCTTCACCTTGAGCAAGTTTTCTTCTAACTTTGCTTCTGGGTGATACTGTATCCAAGTGACTCCTATCTGCATATTGCCTTTGTTCTTGTTAGTCCATAGAAGGAATAGGGGGTCTAGCCCTCCGCTCCACTTCAAGTTTTTTCTGTGGTAATCTGGCGCTAGTGGAGTTTTTATGCTTCAAAAAGCTTCCATTATTGTCTCTTGGCAACTGCTGTTTCCTGGATGAGCTCTCAGTCATCAACTGTGAACTAGACTTCTGTCTCCTGGTCATCACTTCGTTCCTTCCATTTGCTCTCCCGTCAGGAGAAACAAGAGGTTGAGAAGCAGGCACCCTTGGACTAGATTTCGATGTCGCTCAATAGCTGCCCTATTGGTCTGTGAGACTTTCTTTTTATCAATGCTATTGACTGTGCGCAGCTGCGGTAAATCTAAGCCCCCCAGGGAATAACAGAAGAATCTTCATCACCCAAGTCTGCAGATTTTACAGGCTTCATGATCACAATAGGTGATTTAAAGAATCTTTCTGCAATGCTCTCTTCTTCCATTGATGGCAACCCCCCCTTCAGACATCTGATTGGCTTTGTGTTACTATTCAGTCTCGGGTTAGGATCAGTCACCTCTTGGCTATTGTAGTTTTCATCATATAACTCCAGCATAGATGCTTCCTCGCGTTTCTTATTCTGCAACAGTCCTTTTGCTTGCATCGAGTCCAGGATCTGCTTAAGTGCCCTCAAGTCCCTGTTTGATTGCTGAAAATCAAGGTCATTGAGCCGTTTCTCTATCTCACTGTAAACTGATGCAGCAGGTTGCTCTTTTCCATGAGCTCCCTTCGACCCCTTTGGCAACTTTCTAGGTAGCACAATCCTTTCTTGCTGTTTCCATGGCGCAGTTTCAGCTGGGAACTTAGAGTTAGGAACATTCCTGATTGTTGCATCCAGATTCCTTTGATGCGACGAGCAGGATCATTATGCGAGGAGAGGCTCAAAGGGATCAATATAGGTTCTTGCTCCTCTCTTGAACTGATTTGGATGCCTGTGATGTCATCGCCTTGCTAGCATTAGGCTCAGGCAACTCTTCCAATCCCATGAGTTTTGCAACAACACTCGGGAGACGCTTACAGGCTGGTTGTTCTTGCTGGATCTCTGCATTGAATTCTTTATCAGAACTGACGCTCATTTCTTCAGCATTCATGCTTTGCTTCGGCCGCAAGTCCATTTCACAGGTCCTAAGAGGACCTTCCTTGATGTCCAGTGACAATCTTGGCCTCTCTCTAAGTTTTGATGCTGATTCCCTCCCATCATACGACAACCGAGGAGCGTCATAAGACAGCCTTTGTTGCTGGCCTGATTCAGATGGATTCCAAGAAGATTCCCTGAGCTTGGCTAACACTCTGAGTGACTCATTGATGTCCATAGTTCCCTTGCTCTTTCCTTGGATACTGCTAGGGGGCTCATCAAAGCGTGTAGCTGGATCTCCACAGTTGTATCTGTGATCATTCACAGCTTCCTTGGTGGAAGTTCTGACTGACAAATCACGAGTATCTCTATAGATCGAATCCTTTACGAGATTTCTTATACCAAGAGTCCGATGGCTGGATTGAGCTGAGAGCATGTCGGAGGGCTCGGTGAGGGTACCATCTGGATAGTAATCCGGCCCATAGTCACTGTCAGGAGACTCTTGAGCCTCGGTGAGGACTTGAATGGTTTCTCCGGAAATAGCATTCGATCGGTGGATGATAAGTCCTGTTGTGTTGACCTGTTGCCATCAAGGGAGGAGAACGACGAACAGGATGATGATGAATAAGAGGTTTGTGATAACTCCGCCGTAGATGGTGCCTTTGATTCTCGATCCAACTTTTACTCAAGTTCTTGTCCTGGATGCAGATTGAAGAAGTCAGTCAATTGTGAAAGCCAATACATGCATGCCTACTGAAATACACATATAACTGAGACTTACGAGAACAATCTGGGGTCCGTATCTTGTGCGTTCTTCTCCTACGCTCGGGCTGCTTGACAGTGCATTGCCTGTTTCAACAAGTGAAATATTTGTCAGCGGTGATCCAGCCTAGAGAAATACTATATTGATTCGATTCCTCAAAAAGAAAAAAAAAGGAAATATACTTATTCTAATAGCAAAAATGCGTGGAGCAAGCAACAGAAAAAGCTAATCAATCTTGTTGCTATAAAAAGAAGAGAAAGAAAACAGAGCGTCAGTGTTCAAATCTAAACATTTTCTTGTAGAAAGTCACGAAAGAAGAGAAACAAAATGTCAGTGTCGCTGTTGTCCAAATATTAACTTTTTCTCTAGAAAGAAACGTCTTTAAATCTAATGAGTCATTTTCAGCGTTGTAATCATTTACAGATAGATTTATTATCCACAGTCGGTTCTAATGTGTCTACATGACAGAGTGACTTATTTTGTCGGCCGTCCAGGACCAATTTCCGGCTAATCAGCTGGTGCTCAATTGAAGATTTCAGGAGTAAACTTCCGTCTGCTTCCACTAGATTAGAATAAGTTAAACTCCCGCAACTCGCTGGCTTGCCCCTGAAATTAAGGGAGAAAGGCTAGATCCAACCAACACCTAGCGATTCAATGCAGGATGAAAGAACGCCGAAAAAGCAGAGCATGCATCAGCAATTTTTATGCTAGTAAATAAATCTGATCTATCTTCCAAAAGTAGAGCTATGAATGGCATGCAAACATAGTGCGTCCAGTAAGCTAATTGCAGGGGAATGCAAACACATAGTCGAGCAAATTTCGATGTGCCGGGAGGAATTGACCAGAAAGAAAGGAAAAAAATCCATCTCGGGAAGGAGAAGAAAGAAGATACCTGGGGGGAGAAGCCTCTTGTGGGAGTGGTGTGTGGGGATGGGGTAGCGGCGGTCGAACGCCTGCAGGATCCCGGTGACGCAGCCGATCTGCCGGTGCAGGTCCGGCCGCCTGTCGTCTCCCAAGGCCTGCAGGTACTTGGCCGGCATCGCCTCCTCTTCCACTAAGCACCTCGAGAGGTGGAATCCCGAGAATGCAGAGAAGAGGGGCGGCGAACCAGCAAGTGCTCCTGCTACTAGCTCAAGAACGACAGCATCTCAGCTCATCGTCACAGTTTGCTTTTAGGGAAGCAGCCCAGCGGAGGAGATCTTGTGAGTCTGAGCCAGGTAGCACGAGGGACATAGCCGCCCTCGCCCTCTGCAGCTACAGCCTACAGATACCCACTACCCTGTCCGATGGAGGTGATGCAAGAAAGTGCTATGGAAAGCAGACGCACCAAGAATGGTGGTCTTCCTCTTGCTGCTGCTCCTCTATTGACTGTGGAGCTGCTGTAGAAGAAGGAAGGACTCGTGAGGATGAGGAGGGGCTTGATGAGAGAAGAAGCTCGAGAAGAAGGCATATGCCAGTGTATCTTTAATCCATTTTACCGGAATGCGAGTACATTTAGTGTCCTGCTAAATGCAGGTAACGAGGACTGACAATGTATACTTTGGGTACTTGCATTCCACGCAGAGCAGCGTGTATCTAACCTAACCAACTACCTAACTAACTATTAGGAGATGTGGGTGGGGATTGTCTTCTTCTCTTCTCGGCACCCCATGTGCTGCCCTCAAGCTCCTCCTGGCCCTACCCGCCATGACAGATGCTTGTCTCTCTCTTCCTGCATGTGTTAGAGAGAGTCAACATCAACAACAACAACAACAACAAATCCTTTTATTTCCAAACAAGTTGGGGTAGGTTAGAGTTGAAACCCATAAGATCTCGAAACCAAGTCATGGTTCTGGCACATGGATAGCTAACTTCCACGCAGCCCTATTCATGGCTAATTCTTTGATGATATTCCAATCCTTCAGGTCTCTTTTAACCGACTCCTCCCATGTCAAGTTTGGCCTACCACGACCCCTCTTAACATTCTCATCCCGCTTTATCCGTCCGGTATGCAAAGACGCTTTTGGAGGCCTACGTCAGTTTGCAGGGGTAACACCAAAAGTGGAGAATGTGAAAGAGTTTGCTGGGTTAAGTAAAAACTTCTCCCTCTCCAAACCAAGCTGGTTGGTGACTGATGTGGAAGAAGATGATGCTAAATCTGACAGTGTGTTCTTCATACCATTAGCTGTGCGTTGTAGTAGTTGTAATTACTAATTAGGGCTGCCAATGATCTGCCTGTACGTGTAACTGCACTGTTGCATCCTTTTGGTCAAGGATGCATTATATGGGAGTGCAGGTCCAACTAGTAACAACTGTGCATTCAAATCCATGGTGTGGATCAAGGAAAAAAATAGCGTGATATCAAAAATAGCGTGACCCTCCTCTAGAAGCTATATAAGATATAGCGTGATATAGCGAATTTACATACAAAATAGCGTGATGAAAAAATACGAGAAATAGCCCAAATATTAAGAATTTCAGCACTAAAAACTTGTGCAAAACAATACATGAATAATCAGGTAACCATATTCTGGTACAATTAAAAATATGAGGCTTAAAAACATGAAAAACTAATATACTAAAAGACAAACTGTTCGAAACTTTAATCAGAATCATTGACATCATCTTTAGAATAACTATAAGAACCACCAGATTGCGCACCATCATCATCACCTAACGTTATTTCCAGGCTTTTTGTTAGCGTAGCTATAACGTTACCACGTTAAGCGTGGTTTAGCGCGTATAAAACGTAAATAGCACCGTAGCGTCAACTTTAGGTTAAATATAACGTAGCCTCTTCAAATAAGCTATATCGTGCTATTAACCGGGAAATAGCGCGCTATTTTTTTCGTTGGTGTGGATCCGTGAGGTGGAGAAGGAAAACCTGCAGCAATTTCTTGGCGTTGAAGCATACACACTGGTGCATGCCATGCTGTGCAGACTGCAGACGGCAGTGCCACGCCATTTCTTATCTTCGTTTAATCTGCACCTCTCTTTTTTCTTCCTCTCATCCTTTGATTCAATATCATCATCATCATCATCATTTTTTTCATTGTAAGATATAAACTGTTAGAGAAAGTACCCCATGTGATGGTAGAAGAATGTACTGTGTGCGTTTTCAGTTATGCAAAACTGTGGACCCTAGCAGCATTTGGTCCACATTCGTGTCGAGACATGAGAGTTGACCTAACAGAAGAAGCTCATAACCATGGAAATCCAGAGCAGTATGTATAAACAGCAAATCTGTTCTTGAGCGAAAGCAGATGTGTCCGTCGGTAAGACTACCTACCTGTATGCGGATCTTGTAACTAGCCGCTATTCCTGGTGCCGTTTACGGTTACAATATTTATTAGGTTTAAAAGATGGCAATTAAGCTTCCGGACCACTGTTTAATTCTGCTGTTAGGTGAAGGGTGAAAGGAACATAAGACGAACATACACACTGTATCCAATTATCGGAAAGAGGCAGACTAACTTTTCCAAAACTGTTCTGTCCAATAATACTAATAATTAGTTGCCAGTGATACTAGCATTGCTCAGTCTACCACTAGTACAAACATCCAAATATTTAAATCATTGATCAGAATTGAGGAGTGAAGGGTATACCGCATCCATCTTCATCAATTGAAAAGAGGGCCCCTTCCTCCGTTTTTTAATATAAGATGTTTTAGGTGTTGTACATGTTGTCTACATGCATAATAAAATGAATGAACATGCACATTAAAATGTGGCTATATACATTTATATACATGTGCATATGGACAAATGCTAAAACATCTTATATTAAAAAACGAAGGGAGTAACTGATAAAAGTCATAATACGGTTTGCAATCAGAATTACTACGTATTGTGCTATATTCATCAATAGTGAAATGTTTCCCAAGTGATGGTGATGCTGGTGGTTAATGTCCTGAACCGAACGGAAGACCGCACCTTTTTATCACGTAGCAGCTTCTCCTTGCACCGAACACATGGGCGTCCTGGTCAGACACACACGCCATTGACCAACCTGCAGTTGTTTAGTGAACTAATCGCTGGAACAGTTAGTACGAGAGATCTTCTTATGAAAGGGGCAACACTTGTTTAGGTAATCACGCAGTGAAAACAATGAGCATGAAATTCTCTCGGTTAGTGGGAAATATATGATCTTTGTCTCCATCTTTACCTTTTCGCTTCTTTTCTGGGTGTGAATCATGATGTACTGATGTGGCATCCATTTGATTGATTCCTGGGTGAAGCCAATGTTGGGATATCGTTTATCGGAAACTTGTCGACTCAAAATAAGAGGTAAATCGGCCGGTTTATCGGGATCGGCCGATTTATCATATCGCTCAAACACCGGTAATCGGTCTATCAGCTGATATCTTGAACAATGGGTAAAGCTAAAAAGAGCCTTACTCCAGCAGTGTTCCTTTATACCTTCCCTATAAATCGTTTGTCCAGCAGGCCGTGAATGCCCCTGCTATCCGGATCAGTGTCGCATTTTGCCTTGATCTAGCTGGTAGATTATTCTTCAATTCAGTGCAATATTCGCAATGCCACAGTGCATGCCTATCAACTCTATTCACTTAATATATAGCAATCTCAGTACATTTACCTTACTAGGCTTAATATTCACTCCACAAATTATTATAAAAAAGTGCTAAGGTAATGGTGAGTAATCACTAATCAGGGGGAAGAAAGTACATGTAGGAATGACGATGATTATAAATTAGATTTGGACATGACATGACCAGAGAAGAGGACAAGGAGAATTGCCAACTGCACCAAGACCACCACATGGGGAAAAGGTTGGTATGGCAATAGGGCAATAGCAATGGCAATTAGGGAGATCAAAGTTATCAAGGACAAGAGAGACCTCTCTGCCCCGCCAATAATACACATCCCAATGCAAGCATGTTCAAAGAAACAAAGGACCTATCTTCAACGAAAGTGTTTTTGCTCCCCGAACTGCCAGTGCTCCTGCTATTAAAAAAAATCGTATTTACAAGTTTGAAAACAAATCGAAAATCGTACTTATGGGCTACACAAAAATGATAAAATCTAGTGATCTGAAACTAGGCACACTGAGATCCACATTTTTGTCATTTTTGTGTAGCCCAGAATATAAAATATTTAAAATTGATTTTTTTCACGTTTGTGAGATACACCATTGGCTACATCCGCATTTTATTGATTTTTTTTTAAAGTCGTCAATATTATTTTTCGAAAAAAAATAGAACCGGAGATAAGGATCCAAAAATCTTCACTCCTATCTTCACAAGCTAGCCTGGCACATGATGCTCCATAGTTTTTTTTTTCTCTTTCTCTGCATGCATCAGAAGCTTCCCTACCCACGGCCGCATGCACCAAACTCCCATGTGAGCCCTATGAAGACAGACCAGCAGCAGTTTGGTGCGCATGGTAGGTTAGGTCTCCTCATCCTTTGATTGATTTCATGAACTAACCAACAAGCATGCAAGCAAATCTTGGGGTGCGCGTGAGACCAGTCAAGAAAACAACATGACCTCTAAGACTAGTCACACTGAAAGTAACATAAATAGTAACATCAATTCCACGTAGGCAAAAAATTTGACGTGACGGGTAATCAATGAGAAGAGAGATAGTTGTTGTAACTATCTATGTTACCGTAATATCACACATTTCAATGCAAGATAAGTTTATAACTTAATAAATATGACACTACACACATGTTACTCTCCAATATGAAGGTAGTAACTTAGAGTAGTAACATGTCTAAATTACTCTCAATTGTAAGCAGCCTAATTATCTAGGTGTTTAATATGTAATGGATCAAGTGTGTGCTGGTGCAATCCTGCATCAACTGCGCACATGGAAGCCAACACATTGGCTAGATAGATGTGTCATCAATCTCTCTAGATTAACATTTGATATCATTAAGATGGATGCATCGAGATTGCAGCAATACGGAGATGGGACGCTTGACATCTAGAGATTTTTTAAAAAACATCATTGATGGGATCGAGATCATTGGGTGCAGTTTTATAGTTGAACTTACTTGATTATTTTTGTGGATACCGCAAACCTGGATGACTTCACTCCTCAATGTACCAAAACCATGCACCCTCGCATATTTTTGGAACTCTCCTCCTCTCCTCTCTTCTACAGAATTAGAGGCGACTCGAGGGCGACCCCGAGGCGACCAGCGTGCGCCGGCGTATCCGTGGGATTTCCCACCCTCCGGCGGCCGCTCCGGCGGCGGGAGGATGGGGAATCCCCGGATCTGCGCTCCGGCGGTGTAGATAGGGTGTGGATAGGGTGGATCTCGGGCGTCGGGGTCAAGGCGGGGAGGCCTCCGTCGTCGTTTTGTTGGGAAGCAGCCTCCCCTCGCTCCCGACGTCGTCTTCGACGGCGGCGGCTGGCTGCTGCCCTGCTCCACTGGTGCTTCCTCCGGTGCTGGTGTTTTCTTTGCGGTTGGCGTTTTGGTTGGTGTTCTGGAGGCGTGCGGAAGGGATGGGAGGCTGCTGTTGCGCGGGATCGAGGCTTGCAGGTTGAAGATCTGGCCATCTCGGTGGAGGTGGAGTGGCGCTGGCCCTGGATCTGGGGCGGAGGTTGCTTGGGGGACTCCCCCGGCCGATGGACCATCTTCGGCTTCAGATCCAGCTCGTCGGAGCTGGTGGCTGATGCGGCCCGTCAAAGCCTTGCCAGCTCGTCGAAGCTGGTGGCTAGGAGTTCTTCCGCTTCGTTGGAGAGGGCTGTCGGCGGCTGGATCCTGCGTCGTCCTCAACGGTGGAGGTCTCGGGTGTTCGGCGTCCTGGAGGTTGAAGAAGATGTTCTGCAGCAGTGCTGCTCTCTGTATCCTCTCCGTATCGTAGCTGCTTGTATTAGGATCTGTACTGCTTTCCTATACGTTTGAATACAAGTTTTTAGCGTTTCAAAAAAAAAACCATGCACCCTATGCAACGGCATGTCTTTCCCCTTGCTTCACCGCTGGATCAACTGACAACAAATTATGTACTTCCTCCGTTTCTAAATGTAAGCATTTTTAGCATTTTCTGTCCCACATGTTCCTACACATGTTTTAGTGCAAGATTCACACTAAAAATATCTAGGAGCATGTGGACCAGAAAATGCAAAAAAGGTTTACATTTCTGAACGGAGGTAGTATTAGAGAGTTGACAAAATAATCTATCGCGTTATGTACGGAACAAATCATCCATTTGCATGCATTTGGGTGAGAGCAAAAACAGAAAAACAAGGGAAGTTTATGTGAAAAAAAAAGGAGTTTATGAGCAATACTAACGTAATTACGTGAACCCCATGAGAACAGAAAAGCCAAGATTTGTATCACGAAAAAAAAGAAGGGGAAAAAGTAGCTCTCACGTGCTGCATGAGATGATGGGCACAAGTTAACCTCCTGAGTCATGAGCATACAGACCACTGCAAGTCTACTGTTGCTTTGTGCATCCCCTTATCTCTGAAAGTGATATGCTTTGGTGTTACCTGTCCACAAAAAGATGCATCTTCATGATGGCGGTCCATCCGCTTGATGTAGGGAAATAAACTAATCGATGTTTCATTAATGCATTTCACTGCAGCTACGGTGTGGGCATCATCCTAATTAAGAATTATAAGGGGGCAACTCCAACACGCCGACCCATTTGGTCCGTTTTTACCGTATGGGTCGGCGTGGACAAATTAGAGGGCCAACGCGCGGACGCAATTGAGGCTTTGCCCTTTTTGTGACCGTTTCGTGTCCGGGCTGACCCAATTCCAGCCCAAATTTGGGCCAGCTTTGGGTCGACGCGGACACGAGACGGACCGTCTCCGCGTCCGCGTGTGACCACCCCCTGGCCACGCATGGTCAATGCTGCCCTACCTGCCAGCGACCCACCGCCCCGTCGTCTTCCCCACACGGTCCTTTTTAATGGATTGGCCGTGTGATTAGCGACCTCACTCCACTCCGCCGCCCCCACCAAATCCAGCCCAAAACCTAACCCTAGCTAACTAGCCGGAGCAGCAACCGTAGCCGGAGCCATGTCCTGGTGGTTCAAGAAGCCGAAGCACGAGCTGGAGGCCGGCGGCTCCTCCGGCCAGAGAAGATCTGGCCAGCGCCGCGAGCTCCCTCCTCCACCGCGCGCCGCCCTACCTCCTCCTCCTCGACGCTCCATTCCTCCGCCACCTCCTGCGGCGTTCGACATCGCGCGGCGCGGCGTGCTGTTGGTTAGGGGAGCCCCGGAGCGGCAGTGGCGCTACGTGCCCGTCGCGGAGTGCAGGTGGCATTGGAATAATGCCACCCCCGTCTACTGGCCCGACATCCACCTGCCGGATGACTGGCACCTGAATCCACAGCGGATTCTGGTGCCTCCGATCCCTAGGAGCGGTCGGGCCAGGGCGCAAGAGATTGCTCGCCGCCGCGCTCTGCTCCCGCCGGAGCTCCAAGACGACCCGGCCTTCGCGCCCAGCTCGAGGAACTGGGACGAATGGTTCGCCGACGAGCACGACGACCGCCGTCACGCACTATTCGCACCGCCCCCCGCACCGCCGCCGGTCCCCGAGCGGTACCCCTTCCCACCGCCCCGCCAGGAGGAGGGCCTGTGGTTTGAGGAGGAGGTCCTCGACGACGACGACCCAGATATGCAGGCCGCGTACAAGGCCTCAAGGCGCTCCCTCGTCGAGGACGAGATCAAGCGCTGGGAGCGCGTCCTGGCGGAGGCCCAGCCGTCGGCGCCATGGTGGCACCACCTGCAGTAGGAGCAGGAGGACGAGGAGCTGGAGCAGGAGGCTGCTCCTCCACTGCCTGATGGCCTTCTTGGCCAGTCCTGGTGCTGGACTGGCGGCAGTTGGTCACCGTCGCCGCCAAGCCCGCAGGAGGAGCAATCGGAGCAGCAGCCGCCTCCAACGCCACCTCCGCGTGTGCCGCCGGCCCATCTCTGGGTCGCGACGCCGTACGTCTTCATCGATAGCGACGACGACGAGTAGGCCATCCGGCGGCGGCCAGCAGATGCAAGTTTTTTATCTATATTGTAAAAAGGCCGTTTGTGGCCCCTCCCATGTAACCAGAACGGTTTTTAGGCCTGCTATCAATATATCAACCTATAAAAAAACCCAAATGGGTCGGCCGCGTTGGGTTGCCTCAATGGCGCGTGGACAGGGACGGCCATTTGGTGTTCGTCGCTCGACCCAAACGGACAAAAACGACCAAAAAAAATATGACCGTTTTTGTCCGAAATGGGTCGAGTTGCCCTAATATACAATTATTATTGGAGACATAGGATACTGGTTCGACTTATGAGTGAATATGCAGATTTCCCGAACTATATGCGGAGTCTGTCTGTATCGTCAGACGACTGAAACCGAAACATCGGCCATATCACCGATATTTAGATGCTTCACTATGCCTGATATGTCATAAACAGGAACTAAAGCTGGGCAGCTTAACATCATCTGCAACCACTCACACTGAGTGACAAGCTTTTCGCTAGCATCAGAACAGGGTACCGAATGAAGATTTCAGCTGGATCAGGTGAAGACTTTGCTTTCCCCAGGATGTGCTGCCTGCCCGCAAGTTCAGTGAACAGCACACTGCACTCGAGAATGCAAAACTCGTGACCGAGTCGGGAACCTGCACTTGACATCAAAACAGACTCGTCAGAAGATCACGCACTTGCTGCTGCCATTCATCAGTACCAACCAGTGCAAGCTGCATGGAACCACTTACCATTGGGTAAGATCTTCAATAGTTGATTCCTGCTCCATCAAAGGATGGGTATCTTCACTCATGCACGTCAGATGATATACCTGAGTTAATCATGCACTATCAGACAGTGTAGACAATGATTTTTGGAAGCATGAACAGAGACATGTTCATCTCTTTGTGATGAATTGGACTGCTGGTCCACATATAAAGCATCGTGGCAACAATTTATGCATATATTCATCTGTCTCAACCAGCAATACCAGTTTTTTCATAAGCATGCAAACGACAAAGTATAGTACTTGCTAATCATAATAAATTACCATCATAATGACAAGAAATGCTCAGAAAATGACAGCCTTTGCTCTTTGGAAGTGTCTTGCACAAAATGCCACGCACAGGGTATCTCTGAAAGGAATTCCAGATTTGGGCAGTTCAGAACAAAATAGCAAGAGAGTACGAGATATCTCCTCAAGAGAAACGGTTGGCAGAAAGTAAAGAATATTTGCAGTCCTAACATATACACCACTGAAAAAACGATTTCATTTGCAATGGAGGTGAGTTTAACCAATGTGTGTCACTAGCATTGGAGGTACTGAAGTTCCAAAAATATTACAGCACTTAGACAGGAGGAGAAAAATTACGAACCGGCAACATCCTTACAGCACAGTTGACCAATTTAAAAGAAAAAATGAAATCTAACTATTACAACAACCCTGTTATCCTTGACGCAGGGGAACAAATGACCAATGATACATGTCAACATGTGTAACTAAAGTACATGTGAAGTATTAGGTGCTTCCTCGTGAACACTACCTCAGGATAAGCACGGACCGAATCGACACAGAGTATCAAAATTGTATGAATCAACCATATCCTCTGACCACTGATCTATGCATGCAACAAAAAAAGCCTACAAGTAGCCATGCCAAGTGAACAAACAAAACTTGAGAGTCAAAACTTCCTGCCAGCGCTATTCAGGCTGTAATGTATTTTCGCATAGAAATTCCAATGTGGATCACTCTCTGTAATGGAAGGTTGACCAAAAGGGTGCTCCTGAACATAACGCTGAACATCATCTGCAGCAGCAATGTTCTCTAGATACACACGAAGATCTCCACCTGGTCCTGTTTATGGAACAAGAATCAGCATTAATGATTTCAATGCATGTAAAACGGTAAAATAATCTTAAAATGTATCTGACCCAATGAATTATCCCCCTTGTTATGATAGGTGTAGGATTGTGGAAAAATGGCAGTGTATGGCTGCACAATAAAGATTTCAAGAGAAAATATATGTCAATAGCGAAAGATGGGCTTAGCATGATAACACAACAGGAACAGGGGCAAACTCATTACCGGATTGCGAAGAGCCTTGTAAGGGGAATCATCCACAAGCAAAGTATTTGAAGGTGAAAATTCCCCTTGCTCCCATGGAAGATTACGGTCCTCTTTATTCCACAGTTTCTTTAGTTCCTTCAATACTAACGGTTTGCGGTTGTTTTCAAGAGTAGCACAGTTAGTAGTAGTGCATTTAGATACGTCCTGGCCAAATTAGAGCAGTGAACACATTAAGACCCCTGAGTGATTTCAGAAAGGAACTAAATTCGTAACAAAAAATAATATAGCAATGCAAATAACATTTTCAAACATTTCCTGGACTACAATGAACATCGCCTGTGGCCTTCTTGCAATTATTCTCCAAGTGGAAACCATTAAATAAAACAAGTCAGACAGAAATTAGAAGCAGCAATTATAGATGCGTTTCCATTACTTACCCAGCAGAACACCAAGTGCCGCCTGAGATCTTTCATAAGGATATCAACAACAGCATCCACATTTACTCTGGAGAATTAGAAGATTGCAATTAGGACTGCAGCGACATCAGGGCAAGTAAGGAATTGTGTATGGGAATAGAATCAGTACTTCATTCTCGACGACCATATCCCTAGCTCGAAGTTCTGGAAGCAAAAACTCAGAAAATCATCAAGGTAATTTCTTTTGAAGACTGGTACAATAGTAAATCGTAGGATATTAGCATCTTGAGTTAGATATTCCAATCCAAAATTATACCAAGAACAAGTGTTGTACAAGGAATAATAAATATGTAAGTTTACCATTTTTGCCTCGAACCCTTCCATCTGCCATGTTATGGACGTGGCTGTCTGTATTGATATCCGCAAGTATACCATTAAGATCAAGAATAAGAAGTTTTTTCCTCTGAAACCTTACAAGCGACCCTTCTGGTGAGTAGATGTTCCGGATATTTTCTTTGTGATTTTCTCCTGAGGTGGAGGTTGCAGAAATAATAACCGTCTTATCTGTAACCTCCATGGAGCGTGTCTTACACACATCCTTCCTTTCATCTGAGCTGACATCACCCACCGGAGGTGTCTCAGTAACAGCTACTGAAGCGCTCCTTTTCCTCTTCCGTCTCTTGTTCTTAGGTTTCTGTGAGTTATCGTTATTCCCATTCTTTCCCTCCACCAATTCATTAGCTATGTTTACCTCAGGACAGTCATGATCCTTTCCATTTCTGGGACTCATACTAATTTCAGTATCTCCTAGTAAACCTTTCCCATCTATGTAACTCTTTACAGATTTATCCTCCACAACAGCACAAGTATCCGGAGCAGCAGAAGGGGATTGCTCGTGCTTATTTTTCATCTGTTTCTGAGAGTAGTCTTTATTCACTTTATTTCCCTGCAACAAATCATCAGTAGGGTTTAACCTGGGATATTCTGGACCCTCTCCAATTCTGGGTCTCATAGTAACATCAGCACCCCCTGATGGATCTCCCACATTTGTGCTGGCATGTCCAGATTTATCCACCACAACATCACTGGCAACCAACATAGCAGAAGGTGATTGCTCCTGGTTGTTCTTCTTCCGTTTCTTCCGCTTAGGCTTACACATCTCTTGTATCCCCTTCTCTGCATTGTTCACCACAGGACAGTCTGGATCCCCGTCATTTCTGGGGCAAATACTAGGTTCAATATCTTGTGGCGCAGCATCCCCGTCCGTACAGCCATTTCTAGATTCATCTGCTACAACAGCACCAGCATCCACTACAACAGAAGACGATCCTTCCTTTTTATTCTTCCATTTCTTGGGCTTAGGTTTTTTCCTCTCATGTGTTCCCTTCTCTGCAATGTTGACCTCAGGACGGTATGGATCTTCTACATTCCTGGTGCCCATACTAACTTGAGCATCTCCAGAAGGGTCATCCTCACCAACGCAGACATTTCCAGATTTGTGTGGCTGAAGAGCAACATCATCAGACACAGCGGCAGGAGATTGCTCATGCTTATTCTCCTTTGGTTTCTTGAGCTTAGGCTTCTTCCTCTGTGGTGTCTCTTTCTCTGCAATGTGTACCTCAGGGCTGTCTTGATCCTCTCCATTTCTGGAATTCATACTAACGTCAGCAACTCCAGGAACACCTTTCCCATGTATGCAGTCATTTCCAGAGTTACCAACCACAACCACGTCGCCATCTGCTACAGCAGAAGGGGATTGCTCCTGATTGTTATTCTTCCGTTTCCTGCGCCTAGGCTTCTTCTTCCTCACCTCTATCTCCTGCTCTGCGATTTCTACAGAAGAAAAACCTCGATCCTCTTCATTCCTGGGATTCCTGACAGTTTTGTCATCTCCTGGTACATCTTCCACATCTTTACAGTCAGTTGTGGATTTGTCAACCTCAAGAGCATCGTTACCAGAGACAGCAGAAGGGGATGCCTCTTGCATATTCTTCTTCTTCTTCTTCTTCTTTTTCCTGCGCTTAGGCTTCTTCATCTCTGTTGTCCCTTTCTCTCCAATGTTTACCTCGAGACAGTTTGGATCGTCCCCATTTCTTGGAATCATACTAACTTCAGCGTCTTTTGGAACACCATCCCCATCTGCGCAGTCATCACCGGATTTGCCCATGGCAGCAGCAGCAGCATCCGATGGAGAAACACAAGGAGTTTGATTCCTCTTCTTCCTCTTTTGCTTATCGAGCCTAGGCTTCTTCCCCTCCCTGTCCGATGTCTCCTTCCCTGCAGAAGCAATAAGTCAGTTCTTCTCCACGTAAGCCAAGAAACAAAAACAAATCGGCATGGCAGGAAGCAAAGCGTGCAATTTCAGCTCCAACTAAAGCGAGGCGTCGATACGTGCGTACCTGAATCAGCAGGACAGGGTGCGTGCACGGCGGCGGACGCGTCCTGCTCGTCCGTGGCGTCGCCGCCCCGCCGTCTGCTGGTCTTCCTCGGCGTACCTGAATCAGCAGCGGCCGCGGGAGCCTCGCCGTCGGCCAACTTCTCTGGCGCCTCCGTGGCGGTGGCGTCACCCCGCTGCTTCCTCTTCTTCGCCATCTGATCTAGTTTCTCTGGGACAGAGAGAAGATTGGCTAGCTAGATTGAGCGCATCGGGGTGCAACCGCCCGCGCTTCCCTGCTGCCTCGGCGAACGGGATTCGGCGGCGGCGCCGCCGGCGAGTTGCGACCGGCGCGTTGGATTAGGGTTTAACTGACGTGTCGGGTTGGATTTATCACATGCGCGCCTATACGCAAAGCCTGCTGCTGTTATATTGGGCCGTATGAGCGTGGGTTAATGGGCCTGTCTGCAATGGCTTTCTGCGTCGACGAATTTACTATGGCTATGGTTGTAGTGCTAGCCGACATTCCGCTGTAGCAGCTTTGCTACAGCCACCTCCACCGTCGAATCCATTTGAGTGGATCGCTCCCGCACGTTTGATCTATGTAGTAAAAACGTTTCATATATAGCATTTTTCAGCATGTATGTAACATCGTATGTAGCAAAATAAATTTTAGAAAAATATGTGCCCGATCAGTGTAGCAAAAAGTTCCGAACGAAAATATATTTTTGTACGCATGTAGCATGTGTAGCAAAATTTCATGAATATGTAGAAATCTTGCGACGTGTAGCAAAAAACGTTGTAGCACTTTAAACACACCCATGTAGCAAAAACCAACAAACTATGCAACAAATCCCCATTTGTTGTAGCAAAATGTCAATACAACATCAATTTTGTAAAAATCATTGTAGCACTTTGCACGTTCTTACACAACAGAGACTATACACACATGTAGCAAAAAGCAACACCGTATGCAACATCAACAAAAAAAATCCCCAAAACCGACCTTCGACCATGGAGGTGCCGCCTGGCCATGGCTAGCAGCAGCAGCGACTAGCACGGGTAGGAGCTGCGGCCCATGTCCTTCTCTGCGTCTCCGCTAGTCGCCAAAGCCACCCCTGTCCTCCTCTACGCCTTCGCCACAGCTGCTCTTGGTGCGACCGACATGGAGCTTGGTGGCGCGGGGCTCGGCCGGCCATGGTCCTAAATGGCGAGACGGTGGCTGTGATGTGTGGGCGACAAAGGGCGGCGTGGGCCAGAGGAGAGCAGTCGGGCAGCGCTGTCAAACAGGGGGGTAACAGAGAACCGGAGGAGATGCAGATGACTGGAGGGCGGCGGCGTGGTCGTGAACCTCTTGGCGGGGGTGTGGAGCTCAAGATGGGGCAGCCGAGGCAGGGGGAGCAAAGGGGTCACGGCGAGCTGGGACGACCGGCCAGCGGCGCTAGAGGGAGGCGGGCGCTAGAGCTAGGGAAGAAGGGCGGCTGTCGTCCGTGTGGTCACGCGAGAGGATAAAGATGGGCAGTTCACGAAACCCGCGAGGACATACCGGCTGTAGCTACAGCCAGCTGTCAAACAACGTTTTTCCATTATCTTTTTCCACTGAGAGATTTTTTTTCTTGACCGGTATCACCCGGAGATCTTAAAAAGGACATACCTTATGAAGCAAGGCTTGCAAAAACCACCAAATCCTTTACATCATGATCTACCAATGATCACACAAAATTATGAAGCAATACTTGCAAAATCTACCATACAACCTGCATATCTAATAGATGCTCACCGAACACCGATCTAAGATACAAGTGCTAGAGCTTAAGGGTACTTCTGTACTTACAACCATCGGAGTCATGAAGGAGGCCGGGATCGGCTCATAAAAGAGCAGTAAGAGGTAAGATCACGTCGCTTACCTTCTCGTCATTGAAAAAGCTTCGCCGTCGGGACGGAGAGCTCGAAGGGGGAATAATGACGTGGTTTTGTCGGTGAGCCGAACGTGGTGATATAGGGCGAGTGGATCGGCAGGCGTTGACGAAATTTACCACATCGCTTTTTAGCGAATGCGTGTGCCCTGATAAAACCGGCCATTCCTTCGGGGGCAGCCGATGGGAGCCTTTTAAGGTTCGTGCAGTCCAAAATCGCGGTGCGCGAGAGCCCGAGACAATCAAACATGCCCAAATTGACTCCCCAAGCCTGCATGAATGTTTCGCAAGCAACCAAACACGCCCTTGAGCTGCCAAACCTATTTACCCGGTCGCCTTAAAGAGGAGGCCGAGGTTTGATCCGGCATGCATCATTTCCGGTGCGAAGGATCCCCTGGGCTGTGAAAGTATGCGGTGGAGCGTACGGCGAGACCCTGCACTCCATCGCGTAACGCCATCCTGATTTTCCACATGCCAGCATTCTACTCCGGCAGGCCATACATCGAGTTGGGTTGCAACTAATAATACTAGTGGAAAAATAACATGCTAGGCACGGTACGGTAATCATATTTTTGAATCTTTAAAATATGATTTTAAAAAATAAAGAGCTCTATGTACCTCGCCTCCATGTGCACTTTCCGATTCTCACAGAGGCTTTCACGCCGTTGCCGACGAGCGAAAACATACAAGCCTGGTCGTAAGCCCATAATCATGATGCACGCCTAGGAGGCTAGGAGCCCAAGTCAACATCGCGCGCTAGTTGGGCCAAGGAGGGTAGCCTTGCATTGCATGTTCAGATTTGTGAAACAAAAATATTAAACGCCGTTGCCGGGGATCGAACCCGGGTCACCCGCGTGACAGGCGGGAATACTTACCACTATACTACAACGACTTGATTGCTTTTTAAATATTACTAAGCTAATATAAACTATTGTAATACTATACAGTTTGGGGTTGCATGTCTCTTATTTAGTGGTACCTGCTGGTATTGATAGAACGGGTTTCAAACGTCAACTGAAACAATGAGTTCACTTCTTGGATTTTATTTCCTTCAGAAAGGTTATTTACCTTTGTGTTCACTTGTTGGGATCAACGGAAGTTCACGTCTCGAGATTCTCGGCGAAGTTTAGATCTAAATTTCTAATTAACTACAAGAACTGCATTATGGGTTTGTGTACTTGATCATCACTCTCATATATGTAGTTAACTACAATCTGGATTCTAGGTTTGTGAACTCGGTCGTCACTATCAAATCCGTAGTTAATTAGAATCCTAGTTGTCACCAACAAATAGGTCGTGCAATCTCTACTTTTGTCAAATGAACTCCACGGTTCAATCAATTGTTGTAAACAAAGCCGGGTGATTATTTCTCATTCGACTTCACTGCTTACTTTGTCCCAGTTTAAGGAGGGTACATGTAGTTTAAGAATCTGACGGTGTTGCTTTTATGGCATTAAAATACGTATTTCCTTAAAATTTATAATGTCATAAAAATTATACCATTTAAATACTCCCTTGAACTCATACTTATTTTAAATATTTTTTGACTATGACTTATTTTAAATATGAATCTGACGGTGTTGCTTTTATGGCATATATCTCATATTTTATTGGCCAAAATTAATGATCAAATGTTTCCTTAATCGACGTGCACGTCCCTTGAACTCGGACGGAGGGAGTAGTTATTTCGACCTTCATAATGAATAGATGAAGATCTTCTTACACCTTTGTGCTTACACAAATCTCAATATTTATATCAATTTTGTTTTAAGAGTCAACTTACCAAATAGTAAATAAAATCATTAATACCCGTCATAATTCTCAACAAATAAGTAACACAAATGACTTCTGGGTTTCCATGCTTGCGTTGCCAAATTTGCCATAGGTAGCAAAGCTGAATCTGAACTGCAATTACTACTTTACATATGCACGGTGTACAGTCTATAGACATCATATCATGCGTGCGGCTGAGCAGGATATATACATGGTGCAGCTTTTTTGGCTAGGGCAAGGCTGTCGATGGAGCCACAAGGAAGCAGGCAGGCATGATATCGAAAGGTGTCAGCATCAGTTGCTGATAGTGGTTATCATGCATCCTGATAGGATAGATAACTGTTAACTTGTATATGCTTTTACCATGCATCCATCCGTGCCTCAAAGGTGCTCCCTTGCTTGGCTGGGTATCATGATCAGATGAACAAAAGCGCGAATGATAGAGAAGTCGAGCAAAAATCATGCCTAGCCGGAGCCCGCCGAGAGGATAACTGAGATTGGTAATATCTTCATCCATCGATTTGGTGGGGCGAGACTGTTACGGAAGAATCATTCTATTGAGTTTGGTACTGTGAAATATCCCTATCCATCGATTAGGGTTTTCGAATCGTATCTCAATTTTGTTTTACGGTCATGTCTCACATTATCGCGAAAAGGGAACATAATCTTACGGTTGCTCAAGAATATCGGTCATGCAAATAGTGTTCACAGGATTGCTTAGAATTAAGCTTGTGAAATTTCTTCAGCTCGATCGGTTAACGAACCTTAAAATATGTCGTTCAACGATGCATGTTTGGTTACCCACCCAGCTCAAACAGGTATTATTTGGTTACCTAGTCTTCCTATTTGGGATAAATAGGAAGTTACAAGAAAGTTAAGAGAGTACTTCTAACTTTGTGAAAAAGATCGATGGTGGAGCAATAAAGTTAGCGATTCTAGTAACCAATACAACATGCATGGTGAACTGGTCATGTGATGTGAACTGTTATTTCTGCGAGCCTAGTTGTGCGATGATGCATGTTGAAATGTTATTTTGCATGCCTGATCTTGCGATGGTGCAAGTTGAACTGTGATCGTATTTCATTTTGAGACGCAGTAAACAATGGTATATATGGTATCGATGAATTATATGGAACTTATAGGCTGAATGGTAACTAACTGCGATCATATATAATTTATCATTTTGAGGGTGGTTGATGCAATGTTCTTGGCAGTGGCGGAGCTAGCCCGTACTAAGAGCCTGGGCAAAATCTAACTTAAAGTGTGTTCTTTAATGTTTGCCCATGCAAGTTTCTTCTCGTATGCATGCACCTTCATGGAATTAAAGTGGAGTTCTGCAGCCAAGCCCGGGCAGCCGCCCGGGCTTGCCGGGCCGTGGCTCCGCCACTGGTTCTTGCGGGTCGTGCTAAATTATGGGCTGAATCATTGTGACCCCTATATATCCTATATATAGTGGGTCACCCCTGTGGTAACCTGATAGGGCATATCCAATAAACGGGCCTTGAAAGTGTCACTTGATGAGCCGTATCATGTTAAAGGTGTCACAATTGGGTTAAAGCACAACCTTGTCTCAAAATTAATGGGTTGGCTGAACGGAGAAAAAAGGTGTTTCCTAAGTGTCACATGGCGAGCAGCAAGTTGGCCACGTGTTGGTAGGCCATGCACCATGTGGATCTCTTCCGATGGTCCACATGTCGAGTTTCAGATGGTCCACGCGTTGAGCTATGGTTGGTCTGCACGTCGAGCTATCGTTTGTCCGCGCTTCAAGCTAAGGTTGATTCACGTGTCAAGCTACGAATGGTCCGCGCGTCGAGTTAATGTTTGTCCACCTGTCATCCTACTATTACGCCACACGTCAAGATGGTGTTCCCGGTGATCTCGTGGAGTATGCTTCATGTCATCTTTCGGGTGGTATGGGTGTCATGCTTTCGAGGCGCCATGTGTTGCTAGCGGGGTAGTGCCTTGTGTCTCTCTAAAGACATGCCTCGTGGACACCCCCTGTTCAAGTAGGCGTCTAATAAGGTCATACTATACAAAAAATAACGACGTCACCATAAACAACAAAAGGTGATGTCACAATACACGACAAAGATGACGTTTCGTCCTCTCCCTCGACATGGCTAGCTTACAGCCACCGACACGTGGCTCCTCATCCATAATGGTTATGTCTGTCACGATGAAGCAGTCCAAGTGTGCCTTGAGACCGATCGGACAATCAAGAAACTTTCATGGAGCCAAGAGTTCCGCCACGTAAAAGCCGTGGTTATGGTCGGTTTTATACTTTCTATTTACGGTCTCAAACTATTATAGATGGACACACGTGTTTGCTACTGATCAAGAAGTTATCTTAATTTGAGGAAGCGGGGTGAGATATTTCCACATACAAGTATTGTATTTGATTCAAATGTATTTTGATACAATTTCATAGCGTTGCAAATCTCGGAAATCTTTCTATACGAGTTGTTTTATAATAATTTTTTCGCAGAGAATTTTTGGCACCACATTCTACTAATGTTTTCTTTCTTTCTTGA
This sequence comes from Poa pratensis, assembly GCA_947311845.1. Classification (NCBI taxonomy): domain Eukaryota; kingdom Viridiplantae; phylum Streptophyta; class Magnoliopsida; order Poales; family Poaceae; genus Poa; species Poa pratensis. The sequence continues at coordinate 15,980,742 of CAMZMU010000046.1, read as the reverse complement.
CGAAAAGTAGGCACCGCAACGATTCACTAATATTGAGAAGAAGAGTGTCTCTGTTTATAAGGGAAACTAGGTGAAAAACCATACAACACCTAGCAAAGCTAGCTAGGACAGCAGTACGTGTCGAAGCAGAACACAACAATGAACGACAACAACAAAACTACACCAACAGCAACATCGACCACAACAACAATACACAACCCAACAACACGAGTAGGCAACAAAGATCTACACGGCACAACCATCTCAGAGGAGGACCCCGAACTCAATCTTCATCAGCCAAGCAAGGTCTAGAAACTATGAACTTGGACATCTTGTTGCCACCCGACATCACCCCGGAAGAGGAAGGGGTTTGAATCGGGAACGAGGCGAACCTCGCTAACCCGGCTTCTGATGGGAGTCTCGGGCCCTTCCGCAAACATGGTCAACCGGTAAAACCAATGAGCACACCTCGGTAAGGATGATCCCCTCCGTTTATCAACGCAAACCCCTCTGAATAAGTCATTCTGGCTAGCAACACTAAGATAGAGGCATTCGAAAACCAACCCGGTTGAGGTGGCCTTCAAGGAGGTAGTGACTTCAAAGACGTAGTCGCCGATCTGCACAAAGATTTGAGGCTTTCACCCGGAGAACAATTAGGGTATCCGTGTGCGGAAGTGTTACGACGACCCCTCCAACGAGGAAGACGGCGTTCACGGGCATCGTCGTCATCGGTGCCGACAAAATCGGCACAGAGCTCACGCTCACAACATCACAACCCGACACCGCCACCAAACTAGTTTGGACACTGAAATCTCCGTAGCTTAGCGCCTCTGGCCGAACCGGAACCCACGAAGCCCACCTCTCCTTCCAGCATCATGCCATCGGTGAGCTCCCGCTGGCCCAAGCCGACACGCCACACCGGAGCCCACCAAGGAGGAGTGCCCTAGTCCAGCTCCACCGAGCCTCAGCAACATGAGATCTTCGTGACACCACACCCACCGCCTCAGCTATCCACCTCACTGCCACCACCTCCGCGCACCGGCGGGGGCCCTAGCGCCAAACCTGAAGCAGTGACCACGACCCTCGAGGCCCACATCGGGCTTAGACGAGCCTGTGTGCCTGTCGCCACCCCTCCTTGGCTCTCTCGTTGCCACCCGACACGCTAGCCCTGCCGCAACACCTCCACCGACTCCACCACACGCTAGCCCGCTCTCCCACACCACCTTTAGAGGTGGGGGTCGCCGCCACCGTGGTGAAGCCGATGGCGGCTGGGAGGGGTACTAGCCACGGCGGCTAGGGGTTCCCTCAATTCGCCCACGAGGGGGCGACGCAAGAGAGGGCTCCTTTGATTCATAGGATAGGAAAAGTGTAGGAATAGAAAACCCATAGGATTGGGAATGTCATGTCTTGTTGAATCCTTTGGGAATAGCAATAGTGTTTGATGGCAAAGAAAAGTAAAGAAATTATAATTAGAGGTTGGAGTAAATGGTAGAATTTCTATGAGACGTAGGACAATTATTCCTATGGGAAAAAATTCTATAGGAATCAATCCTACGAATTAAACGATCAATGTAGGAAAAATTCCTAAAGGATAAACTACTTTAAAAATCCTACAAAGCCATGAGCCCTAAAAATGATTTTAGCCGCAGCGTCTAGGGTTGTAAAAAAAATCATTTGTTCGATTCTACTAAGATCAAGCAAATATGTAACGTTCAAATGATTATGTGCCTCAGTTTTCTCGGTACCTGCAATATTCGGATCTACAACGACTAATAGTAACTCAACTCTGGTCTCCTGGCAGGGGGCCATCCCTGTTTGACTATGGTGGAGAGAGCATAGGGCAATAATAAAGCTGCATGCATGGAGAGCACGGTTACACATGTGAGATGGACGTCAGATGTACGTGCATGCGCGGCGCTGTCGAGCTGAGACTGCAGCGTACACATTGCCGCTGCTGCGATAAACAAAATGGTCATACATTGGTCCAATGGCATAGGAGATTAATATTCATCACTGACGAGCATCAATATTCGTGCCCAGCTAGCAGACTATAAAAGTGGACTAGGGATATTGGCGCGGCGTACGCCGCGGTTGTGTAGTAAAATTAAATTTGGAAGTGTTTGCATTTAAAAATTGTTTAAGTTTGGAAGTTACTGGTAGATTTTAAAAATTGTTCAAATTGGAGAGTTAGTAAGTTTTGGATTCTTTCCGTTTGTTAAATGATTAGGGTTGGAAGGCTTTTAAAATTTTGAGTGCACTCAAAATTGAAATTTAAATTTAGATGCTTCAATTTGTTTTTATTTGAAATTTCGAAATGTCTATATTCAAAAGTTGCTTGAGCTTGAAAGTTATTGGAGTTGGAAAAAGCTTACGGTTTGAGAATGTTCATATTACAAAAATTGTTCAAATTTGAAAGCTATTAGAAGTTGAATTCTTTTTACGTTTGTTAGATGTTTAGATTTGGAGGATTTTAAAATTTTGTAGTGGTGAAAACTGAAATTTGAATTAAAATGGCTCAATATGGTTGTATCTCAAATTTCGAGGTGTGAACAGTCAAAAATTGTTCTAACTTGAAAAGTTGGTGGTTTTTTTTAAATAGCTTGTGGTTGTGATTTTTTTGAATTTGGGAACTGAAATTTGAATTAAAATGGTTCACTATGGTTGTATCTAAAATTTGGAGGTGTCCGCAGTAAAAAATTGTTCAAACTTGAAAAGTTGGTGGATTCTTTAAATAGCTTACGGAAAGTTATTGGAGTTGGAAAAAGCTTACAGTTTGAGAATGTTCATATTACAAAAATTGTTCAAATTTAAAAGCTATTAAGAGTTGAATTCTTTTTACGTTTGTTAGATGTTTAGGTTTGGAAGATTTCAAAAATTTGTGCTGCAGAAAACTGAAATTTGAATTAAAATGGTTCAATATGGTTGTATCTCAAATTTAGAGGTGTGAACAGTAAAAAATAACTTGAAAAGTTGGTGGTTTTTTTAAATAGCTTGTGGTTGTGATTTTTTTAATTTGAGAACTGAACTTTGAATTAAAATGGTTCACTATGGTTGTATCTCAAATTTGGAGGTGTTCGCAGTCAAAAATTGTTCAAACTTGAAAAGTTGGTGGATTCTTTAAATAGCTTACGTTTGTGATTTTTTTGAATTTCGAAAATAATTTAAGTTGGACAAATTTGGTTTGAGGAACCCCAATTTGGTTGTATTTGTCCATAAATTTATATAAATATTTTGCAATTCAAAATATTTGAACCCCCTTTTTTTGGTAGAAATAGTTGTTTTTTTCTAAGTATTGTGATATATTTTGTTTTTTTACTTTTTGGAGGGTATTTGTCGAAATGTTTGCATTTGTTGTTTTAATGTTTGCATTTTTTATATAAAAAAGGATTTCTCTCTGTGTGTGTCTTTGGAGAGAGAGGGGTCTCCCGGCCGGTCGGCCTTAGGGTTCGACAGTACGAGGAGCAGACACATCGATTACACATGGACCCACTGTCCTTAACTACACACAACGCCCTAAACAAATATGTAGGCATATCATTATACCACACCTGACAGACACACACGTATATCTACCCGGGCCATCCTTCATTTTACCCTGAGTAGTTCTCAGCACTTCATTTTACCCTTCATGGCGATGCTAACGGTTAATTAGTGATTGTTTCAAATCTATAGAAACTCAAATTTTCACCAAAAACGTCTTCTCCCCTTTTTTTGTTCTGTCGGCTGATGAGATTGAGAGATGGTGATTAAGAAAATAATGACATTACAGGGTTGTGTCGACAGAGGCTAGGGACCAAGCAAGTCACCGTCGAGGAAAGCGAAGCAGACGTTTAATGGTTACGCCCCACTTGGATTGTCGGTTCAGTATACGAAGCCAAAATATTTTCTGCACGCGATGGATTTACAGCAAGGCCTGAGCACAACCTTGAAATTTTTCGCCCGTTTTACGTTTGGAAAACACTGAGCCAAGCGAGGCCTTATTAGGGTGGCCATTTAATCATAACTAAAGGTTAAGGTACAATTCTAGACCTGGCACGCTGGCCGGCCGTGACTGCCACAAAACAAGTGAACGAAGATCATGAAGACAAAGATGGTGGTGCGAGAAAATAGAGAAATATATTTGTGGTTATTAATATGGACGGTTGATCCAATGATAAAGAATACTTTAAAACAGTCAACTACCACCGTCAATTACATACTACTCTTTCATACAACACGGATAAACTTACTTCACACAAAAATCTAAACTGGTTGAGATGTGGTAAATATAGTATATCTCAACAATCTCAATATTTTGTCTGCCATACATGAAAAGGTCGTAATCATGACGAATACAAACCTGTATATGTGCAAAATAAATCTGTGATGTCCAGCCCTCCCTCCTGTCTCAATTATCTAAATCTCCGCACAACAACTTTGTTGATTCTTTGTTTGCTGTATCTCTGTCCGGCGCAAATAAGAAAACCGTATGTCGATCTGCTCGTATTAGCGTGGGTGGTTATCGACGACCTTGCAATTTACCAACTATTGGGGTCACACATCAGAGTCACCATCACAATCATACTGAAACATAGTATGGACTAGGCTCTCCTAACGTCTTTCTTACGAGTTAAAGTACGTGACTTTCTTTTTGGCAAACTTAATTATACCACTGTATATTAATATAGCACAAAGTACAGGACAGGGACATAGATCTCCTGGGTTCCGTGGGGTTTGGTATTGCCACTAATTCGAAAATATATGTAAATGTTACATGCATTTCTAATAGGAATTGCACTTTTACATGTACAATTTTCCTACCTACATATATAATGGTATTAATATTCTGTATGGGCTACACACAAGAACAAATGTGTGGATCCATAATAGCACATAGTAGATCCATTATAGATCCACGTATTAGTTTTTTTATAGCCCACATACTAATATAACTTTTCAAGTACATAGTGCACATGTACACATGAATTTGCTTCAGAATTTATTGGTACTTTTGTTCTTTCAGGTTTTTGAAATGACCCATATTTCAAAAACCATTGCTTCATGTATGTGTCCCATATTTTATTTTAAGTGATCCATTGGCTCATATTCATGTATAAGAATGATTGAGTACTATGTCAAATTGTTTTTTATATAGAAACTATTACTCAGTATGGATAGGGCATCTAGAAAATCTTACTCTTGGTCTCGCTACATTGGATAATTTCTTATGTGGAGAGAGATAAGATATTTGAATATTTTTAAGAGCCACAAAAAGAGTCTGAACGTCAATAACTTTGCACATTGTCTAGTAATGCTACTTTCTGTGTAGAACTAGTACAAGACACACACAATTAATACAGTATATTTTTAACAACTCTAGATGATGAAGATGAACGAAAGAGTCAACGAGTGGCTCTAGATTTGTAGATATCTATAGTGTTACCAACAAGTGCTTAAGTCGATAAGATTTGGTGTACTACTTTATGTTTCTAGTTGGGTACTCAGGATACTAGTACCAATCCAGATTTTTTGTGTTCATGCATAGTCTGAAGTACACTCCCTCAAAATCTTCATGGAAGAGGCGGTTAAGTACATCTGAAGCGGATTTGGTACTTTTGACGTGTTTTTTCTCAAAACATTTGTTAACTATAGCAGGACTTTATTCTAGGTTCTTCGGCAATCCTCGTGAGATATAGGTATGTCGAAGACAACTTTACTTTCAACCGTCATAGATATAATTTTTTTTTCGAGTAACCTCTCGAAGAGGGCAGGGCGTTCCTGCAATTCGTATAGAAGAAAGAATTGACCCAGTTTATAAGGAAAACCGGGCCCAAAAACCGTACAAATGCCCTGTTTATGAGGAAAACATGGCCAAAAAACCACATAGACGAGGGACCGCCGCCCACACGACGCTAGTCCACCGAACGCCAAATCCGGGGCCGCCGCCCGGCGTAGCAACCAGATCAAACTCCACATTGCCCGGAGCCGAACCAGCCGGGCCGACACACTTGCTGCCCGTGCAGCACCAGATCGCCACCCAGACCTCGCCAGGAGATGGCCCTGCCCCATAGGACCGTCGCTGTCGGGGGGCTACCCCTGGGTAGGGTCATGGTGAGGTGAAAGCTATGCCCAGGTGTGGGCCAAGTTACAGTAAAACCGGCATAACTGGGCTTCAGAGTGTGCTGTAGCTGCAAACCGAGATAGGCTTACCGAGACAACCTGGGCCAGAAGGGACCGGGGTACCATGCTGGTGCCAGCCAGCATGTGTCGACCGAGACAAGGGATCCGAGATAAAGATCTGAGATAACATAACCGACATATGTATGTCGGTAACTTGAGTGCTTTCTTATGTGCAGGAAAGGATATTTGAGGAAGGAGAATCCGGCATATCCATGCCGGGTTATCCTTATGTCAGGCAGAGGTCAGCGCTCCTATCACACCCTGTCTGGCACGGGAGCGCCTGACATGGAAGCGCCTGACACGGATGCGTGCAGGAGACCGAGATGGCAGGCCATCATTCCACCGCTGACTCCGGGTTATCCGGGAACAGACTGCGAGGCAGAGGCATGGGCAGGCCATGCCTTGTCCCTGCCAGAGGGTACTTTCTAGCTGTGCCGTAGAGCTGCAGGAGATGGGCTTGTCGCGTCCTGTCTCTGACAGGAGTAACATCATGACATACCTATGGCATGGCTACAGTGCTTCGATAGGGGTATTCCGGTAACTCGGTTTAGCCTATATATATATATGTCCTCACCCCCTCCTGTGTGAGGGACGATGCCCTAAGAGACCAATTCACTCGTAGCTTCATCTCCTTCCTTGTGCTTTTCACCATTGTTGTGCTATACAGCTCAAGGAGCAAGCTTGTATTTGTGATACCGAGATATATAGAGAGAGGTAGGCAGGAGTAGGGGCTTTACCTCCTCACGAGGGCCCTGAACCTGGGTAGATCTTGGTGTGCTTGTGTGTTCTTTGTGTGCGCTTCTTAGCGCGCTAGCCCTCTCCCGGATTCCACCAGCGTCCATCGGCCCCACACTTTAGCCATCCTATGGCATCTGCCGTGATACCACCACGACAGTTGGCGCCCACCGTGGGGCAGGCAGCGGCGCTGGCTGGTGTGACATTCCGGACGGGCTCCATCATCAACTCCGGCGAGCGCGTCGTTTGCGGGCTCGTCTGCAAGCTCGGCGCGCTGAACTTCATCAGCGACAACGCTGGATGCTTCGGCAGCAGGCCGTTCCCGACGAACGGCTGCCTCATCAGCTTCGGCACCTTCGTGACCTACGTCGCCACCGAGGTTGTCTGCAAGTACCCCGAGCAGGTGCTTGTGGCGGAGGATCCTCCTGCTATCTGTGCGGCTCGCGTAGCGCTCGCCCCGGGAGCTGCGCAGAGGTCATGATGACCGGCACTGCGGCCGATGCCGGTAAAGGAGACCCCGGCAAAGAGATGCCGGTAATCCCGCACCAAAGGTTAGATCGGCGAAAGTGCCGCTGGAGAGGAGGGAGAACCTCCCCGGTCAGGCCGGTACATCCCATGTGCCGGTTAAGCCAGCTCACCTCGAGGAGATCATAGAGAATTAAATGTGCCGGTAGCTGCCGGTACAGATGCTGCCCAATCAGAGGCAGAGTTGGAGGCACGGCGTCAGAGCTTGCTTCAGGAGGCTCTGGAGATGGCCGAGGTACGGAGAGAGTTCGGGATAACTGTCCGTGAGTATAACCTAGCACATGGTTTTACCCCGGTAGCTGCTCGCCCTAGTCGAGTAGAGGATGTGCGCAAGAGGGGTAAAAACCTCAATGCCGAGATTGCTAGAGATGGTAGATCTAGCTCCAGCAAAACTCCTAGTGCCTTATCGGTCGAAAAACCGATGTATAGTTCCCCTGCTAAGACTCTTAGAGCTGCCGAGGCAGCAAGAGCCGAGTTGTCTGGCTTATCCGGAGAAGCTCTCCGCAGGCAGCAAGACCGAGTTAATGAGCTGGTAGCTGTGGCTACCCGGCAGAATGAGGCCTATCGCAAGGCCAACACAGTTGCAGGTGGGTCCGATGTTGTTCACTCGGCTAGGGGAGCTAGTGGATCTAAGGGGCAAGCTTCTTCACCGCATGTCGGTGTAGATCGTGACCGGAGTGTAAACTCCGGTAAGAGCAAACAGATGCAGGTGTATGACCCGGCGTGTGCCGGAAAACAGGTAGTTGGGCGAGGTAGTGCCGGCCGGGGTAGAAGCAATCCCGGTCAGGGCGGTCCAGGTGCCGGGGTAGTTAACTCGGCTGGCCGAGGTTATCCACCTCGGTATCCGACACAAAATCTCGCCCAGCAGCAGCAGCAAAATGTCGGGCATGTCCAGCAGCCGCAAGTTGTTGAACAGGTGGCTAACCGCTATGATGATGGTTACTCGGCTATGGAGAAAGCCGGGTATCCGAGATATGAAGGTGCACTGGGATCTCGGTTGGGACTCGCCAGTTGTCACCAAATGATGCACGCTACAAGCTGGACAATTTATATGTCCGAGATGCTGGAAGAGCAAGGTCCACCTGGTCCGCATGTTTTGGACCTCGGATCATGAGGGAACCACCGGTGCGGCACTTTCAGCTAAACCGAGGTGCAAAAACATATGACGGCAGCACTAAGCCAGAGGATTGGCTGACAGATTATGTGTCGGCTGTGCATATTGCGGGAGGTAACCGCAGATGGGCGGTGAGGTATATCCCGCAGATGTTGGAGGGCCAGCCCGGATTTGGCTGAACAACCTGCGAGAGGGCAGTGTTGATTGCTGGCTGGACTTTGAAGAAGCATTTGTTAGCAACTTCTCCAGCACATACAAGAGACCAAACCGTCCTCACAGCTTGCGATGTGCAAGCAGAGGGATAATGAAACTGACCGGGATTACTTAACCCGGTGGAGTACTATTCGCAATTCCTGTGAAGGAGTTGTAGAGGCACAGGCCATATCTTGGTTTGCCCAGGGGTGCCGACACGGCTCCATGCTCTGGCAGAAGTTGCAGAGGGAAATGCCGGCCACTCTGGCCGAGACAATCCGGATTGCGGATAGCTATGCACTGGGTGATCCGATGCAACCTTTGCTGAACTCGGGAGAGCCGAGTAGAAGATACCCGGTGAACAACAGACCCGGGCCAGTCAGGCAGAACGATCGCCAGGACTTCGGTAACAAGAGGAGAGAACCGGATTACCGGTATGGCTCGAACCAGGTTGCAGCTGTAAACCAAGACCAGCCAGATGCCGGTAATAGCCAGCGTCCGAAGTTCAATGGCCCAGCATGGGGCCAGAATCAAGAGGGAAGAGGCCATGGGGTGACCAGAAGCCGTCATTAACTTATGAGGCTATGTTGGATGGGCCTGCAGTTTCCACACCCAAGACATCCGCAGGCCTGCAACCATACAACTCGGCAGTGCAGCTGGTATCAGCGCACAAGGGGAGAAGGAGCCAGAGCCGGAGGAAATCAGGTGGGGGCACCTCAGAGAATTCCGCCGAGGCAAAACTTGCCGCTTACCGGAGCAAATGCTATCCCGGTGATTCCGCCAGTTCCGAGGCAAGCAGATCCGAAACCTGTGAATCAGGTGAATGTCGGAGGGAACAATAACAACACTGGTCCCAGCAGGCAGGGAGAGTATCCCCAGGGAGATTACAGAGAAGCTCATCAGAGCTATGTGATATTTGTGACCGAGCCAACTGACAAGAAGAGCTTGCATCGGCGTGCACTGGAGGTGAACGCAGTTATGCCGGCAATACCGAAGTATTTGCACTGGTCCGAGCAAGAGATCACTTGGAGCAGAAGGGATCATCCCCGAGTTATGCCAACTCCGGGAGGTTATGCATTGGTAGTGGATCCGACATTCTTCGGACCGACACTCAATATTCGGTTCACCCGAGTTCTCATTGATAATGGGAGTGCTATCAATATCATGTACCGAGACACCATGGTGAAGATGGGTATCTCGGCAAACATGCTGCAACCGAGTTCTACACCTTTCATGGCATAGTGCCAGGTGTTTCATGTGCACCTATGGGCAAAATTTGGGTTGATGTGTTGTTTGGCACCAAGGACAACTGCCGAACTGAGAGCATCCAGTTTGAGGTAGTGGACCTCGAAAGTCCATACCATGCTTTACTCGGTAGGCCTGCATGTCCAAGTTCATGATATCCACCCATGTGGGTTACCTCAAGATGAAAATGCCGGGTCCTAATGGCATCATCACTATCTCGGGTGATTACAAGCGTGCACTGGAGTGTGCCTCGGCTGGATCGTGCTTAGCCGAGTCACTGATCATCGCTGCGAGAAGAAGAAGATCCATGAAGTGGTGGCATTGGCTCAGCACAACTCGGTATGCCGGGTATGGCTAACCCGGAGCAGAATGCAACTTTCGAGGTGCCCAAAGAGACCAAGAAGATCAATGTTGACCCGGCATGTCCGGACCACAACGTCATCATTGGTACCGGGTTAACTGAGAAATAGGAAGGCGAGCTCAGTCACTTCCTCCGTGAGAACCGGGATATCTTTGCATGGTCAAATCAGGACCTGCCAGGTGTTCCGAGGGAGTTGGCTGAGCACTCTTTGTTCGTCAGACCGGATATGAAACCGGTGAAGCAACCTATGCGGCGTCTCTCGGATGAGAGGAGAAAGTGATAGGTGATGAACTGGCCAGGTTACTTGCATCTGGGTTCATCATGGAAGTGCTGCACCCGGACTGGTTGTCTAACCCGGTCCTGGTGGAAAAGAAAAAAGATGACCCGAATGTGGCCATTGTGTGGCGTATGTGTATTGATTACACAAACTTGAACAAGGCATGTCCTAAGGATCCATTCCCGCTGCCTCGGATTGATCAAGTGATCGATTCCACAGCCGGGTGTGAGCTGTTATCCTTTGTAGATGCGTATTCTGGTTTTCACCAGATACCACTGAACCCTGCTGATCAAATGAAAACTGCTTTTATCACCCCGTATGGGGCTTATTGCTATCGTGTCATGACCTTTGGTTTGAGAAATGCTGGTGCCACTTACCAGAGATGTATGCAAAAATGCTTGCATGATCAAATAGGAAAAAATGTGCAGGTGTATGTCGATGACATTGTCATCAAGTCTAAGGAGAAATCCTCTCTGATTGATGATCTCCGAGAAACATTTGAGAATCTAGGAAATTCCGGATAAAACTTAACCCGGACAAATGTACCTTCGGTGTGCCGGCAGGCAAATTACTCGGTTTCCTCGTGTCAAGCCGAGGTATCGAGGTGAACCCGACAAAAATCCGTGCTATTGAAAGCATGAGGTTACCGACATGTCTCAAAGACGTGCAGAAATTCACTGGATGTTTGGCATCTTTAAGTCGGTTTGTTAGCAGGTTGGGGAAAAGGCATTGCCTTTGTATCAACTCATGAAGAAAACAACCCACTTCGTGTGGCCCCCGCAAGCAGATGCGGCGTTCACCGAGTTAAAAAAGATGTTGGCAACTGCGCCGATACTGGCTTCACCATTACCCAAAGAGCCGATGTTGCTCTACATTGCAGCCACAAACCGGGTTGTGAGTGTCGTATTGGTAGTGGAGAGAGAAGAAGATGGCAAAACTGTGCAGAGGCCAGTGTATTACCTAGCGAGGTGATCTCGTTATCCAAGCAGAACTATCCGCACTACCAGAAAATGACATATGGTGTCTATCTGGCTGCTAAGAAGTTGAAACATTACTTCCAAGAGCATTCAATCACTGTGGTGTGTGAGGCTCCTATCTCGGAGATCATTGGGTGTAAAGATGCAACTGGCCGAGTAGCCAAGTGGGCTATCGAGGTGTCCCCTTACACTCCTCACTATGAAAGAAGAGATGCCATTAAATCTCAGGCACTGCCGGATTTCCTGGTGGATTGGGCTGAAATGCAATATGAGCCACCACGGCCTGACCCCAATTACTGGAGAATGCACTTTGATGGATCAAGACAAAAATTGGTTTAGGTGCCGGGGTAGTCCTTACCTCGCCAAAGCATGATCAGTTGAGATATGTGTTGCAGATTCATTTTGCGGCATCTAACAATGTGGCCGAGTATGAGGCACTTGTTCATGGGCTAAATGTGGCCAAAGAAATTGGTATTCGCCGGATAGAATGTTTCGGAGACTCGGATTTGGTGGTGCAGCAAGTCTCGGGAAATTGGGATGCTTTAGATGCCAACATGGCGTTGTATCGGTTTCATGTCCAGAAGATCTCGGGGTTCTTTGAAGGTTGCGAGCTCACGCATATACCTCGGGCTGAAAATGACGCCGCCGATGTACTGTCCAAGCTAGGTTCATCCCGGGATCCAATTCCACCCGGCATAGCCTTGGAGCATCTGAGGAAGCCATCAATCAAACCATCGCCGGAGTCCGAGTCAATTTTTATCCCGGCAAAACCGGAGTCTGGTGCTGTTCCCATGGACGTCGATGTCGGATGCATTTGGGAGAACCCGGGGACTGCTTGGCAGAACCCGGGGACTGGTTACTCTATCTCGGAAGAAGTAATGTCGGTTGACCTCATGGAGGTGGATGATCTGATCTTTCCTGTGCGTCCTGTGCCGGAGTGGGCACAACCAATAATGGCATTATGATGGATGGGAGTTTGCCAAGTAATGAAGTTGAAGCTAGGCAAGTGCAAAGAAGATCCAAGGCACACCATCATCAACCAGGAGTTATACAAGAGAAGTGTGACCGAGGTACTGCAGCGCTGTGTCGAGCCGCAGGAAGGGCAGAGATGCTCCTGGAGATTCATCAGGGAGAATGTGGTCATCATGCTTCATCAAGAGCCTTGGTGGCTAAGGTATTCCGGCATGGGTTTTATTGGCCCAGTGCTTTGAACCAGGCAGAAGATATCGTCAGAAAGTGTGAGGGATGTCAGAGGTTTGCTAAAAAGATCCACCTGCCAGCCTCGGCACTCAAGACAATTCCAATCACTTGGCCCTTTGCAGTTTGGTGCTTGGATATGGTGGGAGAATTCAGGCCAGCCCGAGGTAACATGACTCATATGCTGGTGATGGTGGACAAGTTCACCAAGTGGATCGAGGTAAAGCCAATCCGGAAGTGTGATGGTCACACAGCGGTGACCTTTTTGAAGGACATCATTTTGAGATATGGTTACCCCCATAGCATTATCTCGGATAATGGCACAAACTTTGCTGTGGGAGAGTTTGCTCGGTTCTGTGCGGATAAGAGAATTCGGTTGGACATAGCCTCGGTGGCACACCCTGAGGCAAATGGGCAAGTGGAAAGAGCAAATGCATTGGTGTTAGCCGGTATCAAAGCCCGGTTGATTGAACCACTGTTGCGAACTCCGGGATGTTGGATAGAGGAGATACCAGCAGTGCTGTGGGGTCTAAGGACCACACCAAATCGATCAACTGGCTATACGCCATTTTTTCTGGTCTATGGAGCAGAAGCGGTCTGCCAACCGACATGGAATATGACTCGCCAAGAGTGGCGCTGTACACTGAAACCGAGGCAAAAGAAGCTCGGGAAAATGATGTTGATTTGCTCGAAGAAGCACGAGAACTGACCTTATCTCGGTCAGCTATATATCAGCAAAATCTCCGACGCTATCATAGCCGGAAGATCAGCCCTCGGGTTTTCCGAGAGGGAGATTTGGTGTTGAGGCTAGTGCAACGCAAAGCAGGCCGACACAAGTTGTCACCTCCATGGGAGGGACCGTTCATTGTGAGCAAGGCTCTGCACAATGATTCATACTATCTTATAGATGCACAGGCACCGAGGAAAAATGTGATGGACAAATCCGGAGAGGAGACCAAAAGACCCTGGAATGTAGCTCTACTTCGTCCCTTTTACTCTTAAGGGCGCAGTGTATGTATCTCGGTTTTTCCTTTGAATAAAATGCCGGCACTCCGAAAAGAAAACTCGGGGACTGCCCTTGTCTATATGCATGTGTTTTTGTCTCGGTTTTTATCTATGTTGTTCATATTGTAACATCCCAAAATTATTATCAATATTATATTCCAAAAATGAGAGCCAACAAAAACTTTTTGTTGTTTATTGTATGTTAATTGCTTTTGTTACTTGAGATGTTGTTCTTGCTGGTTGTGTGAGTGTTTGCACTAGTGAACACTAGTAAGAAAGAAAGAAAACAAAATATAAAATCAAAGCAAGAAAAATAAAAGTGACAAGTTGTCACATGAAAATCTCCAAGTGACAAACTCAATTATTTTCAAACCAAAGTCAGTGGAGTTGTATTGTAAACACTCCCCATTTTGTTCCTACCACTTTCCCCTCTCAAATATTATTTTTGAACTAGTTTTAAAATTCAAAAATAAAAACAAGTGAAATAAATTAAAATAACATAAACAAAGTACTATGAAAGAAAATGTTGCCAAACATTTTATTTGGCAATGCCAATTTTTGTGGAGCTTCTACATGTTATGGGGAGGCCCCACAATTATTTGCAAATTTTTCTAAAATGTTTAAGTACCTCAATTAAATCCAGGAAAAGCTTCTGGATTTTTGAAAACAAACTAAAATAAAAAGGAAAAGAGGAAGGAGGGGGTTTTCTGCAAAACCTTCTTCGACTCCAGCCCCGACGCCGTCGCCGTGTCGCCACCACCGTCGTCGCCGTTTTCTTCGCCGCCAGGACCCCCCTGGCCGCGCTCTCCCTCGCTCCTGCGTCTCTGCACCTCTCTGCACCGCAGGGAAGAAAACGGGCACCTCTCCCGTCGCCTTAACGCCGATGTTCCCCGACGACCGCCGCGGATGCATTGGACGGCGCCGAGCAAATTGGCCCCCGTCTCTGCTCCCCGACACGCACCACTCCTCTAGATGATTCTAGAACCTTGCCGGACCCCGTTAAGCCCCAAGCCGCCACGAGCCTCTGCACCCTCGCCGTGTAATCGCAGAAATGGTCGCCGTGGACGCGCCATGGCCGCCGCCGTAGACCCCGACCATCGTGGACCGCCCCGAGCCTATAAAAGCACCCTGAGACCTCACTGGAACACCACACCTCTCCCCCGCGCTCTCCTCGCCTCAATTTAGTCTGTGCACCGCCGGAGGGCAGTGCACTGCCGCACCCGACGCCGCCGTTGAGGTCGTGCATCGCCGCGACGCCACACCCTTCCATTCTACCCTCTGACCCCTCTACGATGTTGCCCAAGCTCACCGCACTCACCCAGGCTTCTTTTCCCTCTTTTAGTGCACGGACGCGACCCCGAAGCTCCGCCGAAGTTGCTGCCCGACGCCGACGAAGTGCACGACATCACCGCCGTCGACAGAGACTTCCCCAGCAACTGCCACTCGCACCATCGCCTTCCCCGAGTCTCCGCCGTCGATCTGCTTCATCTCCGCGATCATCCGAGCCTTCTAGGTGAGTCTCCGATCACCACCGTGCCGCCGGCGCGGCGGCGCCGCCAGTTTTTGGTCGCCGCCGTTGCCTTTGATCGTGGGCCGTTGGATCCTGATCCAACGGTGCCCTACCGCTTCGCTGTAGATATTAGACAGACAAGTGGACCCCACCCGTCAGTCTTTTATTCTTTTCCACACACACCGAGTCACTGACCAGTAGGCCCCACCTGTCAGAAATCTCAACATTATCCAGAAGAGAAGGAATTTCTATTTCATTTTCTCTGGAAAAACAGTACTGGACCTATCTTTGAAATTCAATATCTCGAGATTTAGGAATCCAAATAAATCAAACTCAAATGTTCTGGAAAGCTTATGAAATTGTTTAACCAACCCAATTGGATTCAACTCATTTAATTAAATATTTAAAAAGTATTATTAGAAACAGTACAGAAGGTTTAAAATCTAAACTTGTTTGTTTCTGATGCTCTGTGAGTCCAAATAATTCCAAACTAATTTTGTTAGCTTAGTACTGCCATGTATAAGCTTCCCAAATTTTGGTGGAATTATTTGTGCAGTAGATATTGTTTGGTTTAAGATAGAAGTTTGAACACCCTTCTGGACCAAAATCTTTTTAGATAATTATTGGTTGATCCATTTGACTTAGAACCAATTTTGTTAGGTCACATTTAGTCATGTTTAGTTATCCCTAAAAGGATTTAATTTTTGAAGAAATAGAATTTAAATGGTAGCCAAAACTTGATTATTAAGCTACTGGATTCAATCCAATGTGTAGGGAGTTTGGTAACTCCAAATGATCCAATTCAAATTGGGTTGTCTTCTACACATCAGTAGCTTTCCATAGAATTTTAGTTTGTATTTTTGTGACCAACAGAACTCAAGTTATTGAATTAAACATGAATAACTAGTTCTGCCATAATTTGAAGTAATTAAAAAGGTGTTTAATTCAATTATTTTGAAACCAAATTGTATGCTTTGTGTGCAGTAGCTATTGTGATGTTCATGATTGTTGTGTTGAGATGATTGCTTGTATAGCTTAGTGATTGTTTGCATTGTTTGTTTATTAATTAGACGAGAACGTTGTCGGATATATCGAGGAAGGAGAGTTTGCTGAATTTGAAGAACAAGAGCAAGATCACTTTGCCAAGCAAGGCAAGCTATTCTCTGAGCTTGCACTACAAACATATGCATCTACTTTCATAACATGTTTTACTCTCAAGGCAAGATTTATAAAACCCATTTCAAAAGTATATGGAAATTATTTTGCCACCTATGTAGAGTTACAAGATATTTATATCAAATTATAGGATGGGAAAAACAATTATGTTTTATTCAAAACTCCTTTGAAATTACTTGTGAGATTATGAAATACCGAGATGTCGGTGTTGGAATGGAGAAGTGGAAAATGGTGATGTTTATGAAAAATGCACAGTGTGTCCTTGTACTTACGTCAACCATCCGATACCCTGTGCGACCACATCCACCACATATGGGAAAAGGGCGTAGTCATATAATTTGCTCATATTAGTATGGGACTCCTCAACAACGAGGATGACCTCGTTCCATGAGGGGATGGTCATGGCGACCTACCCCCTGACCTGGGTCCTGGCATCTGAGGATGGGGGATTGAAGGGTTCGCTCGCCGGGCAGAACTACGAGTCCTCACACTTAGGTTTCCCGACGGGGAATCTGGACTGGGTGTTGATGGAAAGGATGATAATTTCGTAGCGGTAGGATCCTATACTAGCATGAGCAAAGGACAGGCTATGGTCGGCGGCTTACTTCGCATACACCTGTATGGCGAGACGTGGCGGACACGATGAGCTGCCGGATGGATGTGGGATAAAAGCGTGCTACCTCTGCAGAGGATTAAAACTATTCGAATAGCCGAGTCCTCGGATATGGACAGTTGGGAGACCCTACTTTGACCATGTGCAAGTTTTGGAAAAGCTTTTAAGTCAAAAAGAAATTGAAATGGTGATGTTGTGGCACAACTATACCAAATGGAGTGGTAGGAGTTGTTGGAATAAATGGACTATGGTGAGCCATGGTCAGGAAAAAGGAAGGGTTTTGGAGAAACAGATAAAATGGTGGTTTCTTTAAAAAGTGATTATAAAACTCTTCTTACCTTTTTCAATAAAGATATAGAGATGTTTTAAACAACAAAAGTTGTAAGTTAAAATAGAACTAGTGCATACTCATGTTGGGGTAGTTTGCGAGTACATTCAAATGTACTCATATTGGTTTCGTCCCTGGCTATTGTCCTAGCCAGACTACGAGGAGGAGCACTACGCCGAGCAGGAGTATGGCGACTTCTATGCGAACTAAGGATCTCCACAAGTCAGCTGCCTGTCGGGTTGTCATCGTTAGAATATGATGTCTACTACGCCGTAGCTTCCGCTGATATATTTGGTTTGGCCCATGAAGGCACCTATGTAAGAACTTGGTCTAAATGACCATTTATGTAAGACTTTTATTCGGTACTGTAATGGATGTAAACTTTGGTATCCAATTCGGATTATGTGCAACGACAGACTGATCACGGGATCGTTGTGTTAAGCATAATCGGGTATTTCGGACAGCTAGTCCGGGGTCCCCACAGACTTGGTATCAGAGCCATCCTGACTTTAGGAAACCTTAGTTAGCATGGTCGTTTCAAATGTTACAAAAGATGAATTTCTAAAAAGAAAGGAATGAAGTATTTTGAAAACTGCTTATCTCCAATCCTCTTACTTATGCAAAATTTTACTCTCATTAAATGTTACATTTTCCTTGTATCCCTAAAATTTTGTACCCTCTCATTAAGTTAAAATTTGACTCACTTGTTGCCCTACTACATTAAAATTTTGATATACTGTCACCTAACTAACTTAAAATTTTGCTTAAAAACTGTAGATGGCACTCCATTGGACCGAGTTCGTTCAGCTGGAGAAGGACAGCAAGCTGACGTTTGAGAGGGACTTGTTCGAGTTGACCAAGCTGTTAGGTCGCCCCGCTCCAGAGTTTGAGGGAGCTCAGATTGATGTTCACGGTGTCGGAAGGCTGAGCTGGCTCATCAGATCGTCAGTTCGCAGGAACATCAAGTCTCCCAGTTCCAGGACGCTCATCTTCACCACCAAGGAGGCCACCTGGGTTGACGGTCTCTGTACTGCTACACAGAGGATGCTAGCCCGACTTTGTGAGGAGCACAAGGCGGAGTTAGTAGACTCCCGTTTCCGGTTCTACGGGAGGCGCAACTGTGATGGACACCCTACTCCTTCACCTTACCACCCGATGTTTGGGAGCTACATCATGGACATGGAGATCTTACTTCAGTGCACTCAGGATGATCTGTTGCGCACTAGGATTCAGCTCCACTTCGACCGCGAGTCGCTCGTTGAGCTTCGCGAGAACGAGATGAAGCTGATGGTGGAGAAGGTTGCTCTTCTCAGGAAGAGGGCCCAGCTGAGGAAGACTATCGTGAAGCTCCGCACGAAGGTGGCAGAGCAGGACGGACTGATTGAGGATCTAGAGCACCATACTGACGAGATGGAGGAGGAGGGCGAGGATCTCCGCAAGGAGAACGACGCTTTCCTCAGTGACGATGATGACTTCGTGGAGGAGATGGACTGTGAGGAGGAGGATGATGAGGAGGAGTTAGTTGACGAGGAGGAGGAGCCACTCGAGCCAGTTCTCGAGGACGAGGAGGAGGATCCCGAGGAGCCAGCCTACCAGTCAGATGCTGACGTGTTAGAGCTGGAGGTTCCACCTCAGTAGGCGAGTGACTTGATCACTACCGCAGGATTAGGTTGACCCCCTATAGCTAGTCGAGTAGTAGTAGTGGTTCTTTTGGAAACCAGATGTTATGTATCCTAGATGTAAGGTGATGTTGTAAGCTTGATGTGTAAGCTTGATGTTGATGTGAACTCTTTGATGTGTTGTTTGTGAAATATAAGTATGTTTGTCTTGTTTAAATCTGTGTGAACTATTTTCATATAAATCTTAGGATTAATCAACCACTTGAGAGATCGTCTTTTCCCTTAGTCGAACTTTTCTTGCCTTGTCTCTTATACCCGGTGTGCTTCAGGATGCCGCCCCGTCGCGCAATGGGAGGATCAGGATCAGCACCACCACCACCGGACCCAACCCCCACCCAACTTCTCGCACTTATCATGGAGGAGCGTGAAAATGCCCGGCAAGAGCGCCAGCTCATCTCGCTGCCTACAACAACTCGCAGCCGCTTACAATAACAACAACAACAACAACAACAACAACAATGGTGGTAACGGCAATGGCGATGGAAACCAGCGATCTACCTTAGGCGATTTCAGAAGACCAACCCACCCACCTACTCCAAGGGACTTCACCCTGGAAGCCGATGATTGGCTTCGCACCATCGACAAATCTGAAGTTGCTGCTGTGGGAGAGAATGAGAAAGTGTTGTATGCAACCCACTATCTCGCTGGACCTGCAAGAGCTTGGTGGGAAACTACCAAGACTCTCCAGCCAGCTGGTCATGTCATCAACTGGGCTGAGTTCCAGGAGAAGTTCCGCAAGAAGCATATTCCCAGGACTCATTGAGAGGAAGAAGGATGAGTTCCGTAAGCTGAGGCAGGGAAGTAGAGATGTGGTCGGTTATCTTGAGGAGTTTACCGACTTATCTCGGTATGCTCCTGATGACACCGACAAAGAAGAGAAGAAGATGGAGCGATTCATGAGTGGACTTCATGATGAACTGCAGTGTGCTTGGTTATCCATGACTTCCGTGATCTGGAGTCACTTGTGGACAAAGCCATCCAACTGGAGACCAAGCGCAAGTCTATGTATGAAGGTCGCAAGAGGAGGATGAATGCTCAGGAAGGTTCGAGCAGCCAGAAACCCGTATCTTTCAGCAGAACCCCAGGCCTGCTATCGTCCACCCCAAGTTCCACGCCCCAATTTCCCTAACCGCCCGAACAACTTCAACCGCCCCAATGACAATAACCGTCCCAGAGGAAACTTCAACAACTTCAACCCCAATGCCAATGTTGTCTGCTTTGAATGTGGCAACAAAGGTCACTACTCCAGGAATGCCCCAATCCTAAGAGGAATGTCCAGCGCCCCAATGCACCGCACCGAACAATGGTCAAGGCCGCAATGGAAATGGTAATGGCAAGAATGCCGCACCCCGCGGAAATGCTGCCGTTGTCAGAGGCCGTCTGCACCACATCAATGCTGAAGAGGCTGAAGAAGCGCCAGATGTTGTGCTGGGTACGTTTCTTGTCAACTCAGTACCTGCAACTGTTCTGTTTGATTCTGGTGCTACCCATTCGTTTATTACCAAAGAGTTTGTTTCTAAGGGAGGTTTAGTCGGGAGTCTTTTACCCAAACCAATGTTGGTACAAACCCCAGGACTGTTAGCCAAAACCAACCAGATGTGTTCCGAAACCCCCATAGAAATTGGAGGAGGAAGGTTTGCAGCCGACCTAATTATCTTAGGAAACCAAGGCATAGATGTTATTCTTGGAATGGATTGGTTAGCCAAGTACCACGGTCGTATTGACTGTGCCCGAAGAGCTGTTTCTCTCACTTCTGATGATGGAGTTGAAGTGGAGTATGCATCTGAGACCAGCCAGACCAGACCCGGATGCCATGAGAGCATAGCTCGACCCCCTAGATGAGATCCGTGTTGTTCATCTGTTCAAGGATGTTTTCCCAGAAGAATTGCCTGGTATGCCGCCAGACAGGGATATTGAGTTCATAATTGAGCTTATCCCAGGACATCCCCCATATCCCAAAAGCCTTATCGGATGAATCCGGAAGAACTGGTTGAGTTGAAGAAGCAGTTGGCTGATATGCTAAGCAAAGGTCTTGTCCGCCCAAGCGCTTCACCATGGGGATCACCCATTATTTTTGTGGACAAGAGAGACGGTACCACACGCCTGTGTGTGGATTATCGCAAGCTGAATGACGTGACCATTAAAAAAAGTACCCTCTTCCCAAGATCGAGGATCTGTTCGATCAAATGAACGGAGCCCGAGTCTTTTCAAAGATCGATCTTCGGACAGGTTACCATCAGTTGAAGATCCGAGAGACAGATATTCCCAAGACCGCCTTCACCACCCGTTACGGTTTGTTTGAATACACCGTCATGTCCTTTGGTCTGACCAATGCCCCAGCCTATTTCATGAATCTCATGAACAAGATTTTCATGGAGTACCTCGACAAGTTCGTGGTAGTTTTCCTTGATGACATCCTTATTTATTCCAAGACCGAAGAGGAGCATGCTGAACACCTGCGTCTAGTTTTGGAGACCCTCCAAGAGCACCAGCTGTATGCCAAACTTAGCAAGTGTGAGTTTTGGCTCAGTGAAGTGGCATTTCTTGGACATATTGTATCCGCTGGAGGAATTTCTGTTGACCCTGAGAAGATACAAGCCATTCTTGACTGGTTATCCCCAACCAATGTTTTTGAAATCCGAAGCTTTCTCGGACTTGCCGGTTATTACCGCAAGTTCGTTGAAGGATTTTCCAGTATAGCCAAACCTCTGACCCAACTGTTGAAGAAGGACAAGAAATTTGAATGGACTCAGAAGTGTGAGGATAGTTTCCAAGAACTGAAGAAGAGACTAACCTCAGCCCCAATCCTGATCATGCCAGACGTCACCCAGAGTTTCGACGTGTATTGCGATGCATCACGCCTCGGACTTGGTTGCGTTCTGATGCAAGAAGGCAAAGTTGTGTCGTATCTGTCCCGGCAGTTGCGACCGCATGAAGAGAATTACCCAACCCATGACTTGGAGTTAGCTGCTGTAGTCTTTGCTCTTAAGAAGTGGCGTCCCTATCTTGCGGGACATCGCTGCGAGGTCTATACAGATCACAAAAGCTTGAAGTATATTTTCACCCAGAAAGATCTGAACCTGCGACAGAGGAGATGGATGGAATTAATCAAGGATTATGATATTGGAATCCATTATCACCCTGGAAAGGCTAATGTTGTTGCCGATGCCCTTAGTCGCAAACCTTGCACCCTGAATGCCCTGATCCAAGCCGAACAGCCAGCCTTGTTCAAAGAGTTCCAAGATTTTGGACTAGAGCTTGTTAGCCATGGTTATCTCGCCAATTTAGAGTTAACCCCAACCCTGATGGATCAAATCAAAGAAGCCCAAAAAGGTCATGAAAGCATAGAGGGAATTAGGAAGAAGATTTCCCTCGGCAAAGCACCCGGTTTTACCGAAGATGCTGAAGGAGTGCTGAAATTCAATGACCGTATCTGTGTGCCCAATGTCACGGAACTTAAGGAGTTAATCCTGAAGGAGGCCCATGAGACCCCTTATTCAATCCACCCCGGCGGAACCAAAATGTACCAAGACCTTCGAGAAAGATTTTGGTGGCATGGAATGAAGCGAGAGATTGGTTCATTCGTAGCCAAGTGTGATATCTGTCAGCGAGTCAAGGCTGAACATCAGCGACCCGCTGGATTGCTTCAACCTTTGAAAATTCCCGAGTGGAAGTGGGATGAGATTGGAATGGATTTTATTACCGGACTTCCAGATCCAACCGAGGCCATGATTCAATCTGGGTCATCGTTGATCGACTGACCAAGGTTGCCCATTTCATCCCTGTCAACACCACCTATCGGGGACATCAGTTGGCCGACTTGTATATTTCCAGAATAGTGAGCCTGCATGGTGTGCCTAAGAAGATTGTATCTGATAGAGGCACGCAATTCACCTCAAGATTCTGGAAATCCCTTCATGAAGCCCTCGGAACCAAGTTAGCATTTAGCACAGCTTATCATCCCCAGACCGATGGCCAAACTGAGCGAGTGAACCAGATATTGGAGGACATGCTTCGTGCATGTGTTCTATCCTATGGTTCCAAGTGGGAAGATTGTCTTCCGTTTGCAGAGTTCTCGTACAACAACAGTTATCAGTCTAGTCTGCAAATGGCCCCTTTTGAAGCCCTTTACGGCAAGAAGTGTCGTACACCCCTGAATTGGTCCGATACCGGAGAGAGCAAATTGTTTGGACCAGATACCCTCCGTGAAGCTGAAGAGCAAGTTCAGCTTATTCGTGAACGCCTCAAAACTGCCCAATCCCGTCAGAAGAGTTATGCTGACACCAAGCGCCGTGACCTCACCTTCAACGTCGGAGATTATGTTATCTCCGAGTGACACCCCTTAAGGAATGCAGCGTTTCCATGTCAAAGGAAAATTAGCGCCAAGGTATATTGGACCCTTCAAGGTCATTGCTCGTCGAGGAGAAGTATCCTATCAGCTGGAGTTGCCCAGAGTTAGGAGATTATCATGATGTCTTCCACATTTCCTTGCTCCGGAAGTGTCTTGAAGTTCCTGACCAGCCTGATGTTTTCAAAAACATCGACCACCTCTCCATCGACCTGAACCAAGACCTGACCTATCGCGAGAGACCCCTCAAATTCTCGAAGAAGATGTTCGTGTTACCCGAAGGCGTGCGATCAAGTTTTACAAAGTCCAGTGGACTAACCACTCTGAAGAAGAAGCAACTTGGGAACGCGAAGATTATCTTAGAAGCGAATTCCCAGACCTCCTTAAAACCTAAGCCTAGCAAATCTCGGGACGAGATTTATTTTAAGGGGGGAAGGATTGTAACATCCCAAAATTATTATCAATATTATATTCCAAAAATGAGAGCCAACAAAAACTTTTTGTTGTTTATTGTATGTTAATTGCTTTTGTTACTTGAGATGTTGTTCTTGCTGGTTGTGTGAGTGTTTGCACTAGTGAACACTAGTAAGAAAGAAAGAAAACAAAATATAAAATCAAAGCAAGAAAAATAAAAGTGACAAGTTGTCACATGAAAATCTCCAAGTGACAAACTCAATTATTTTCAAACCAAAGTCAGTGGAGTTGTAATGTAAACACTCCCCATTTTGTTCCTACCACTTTCCCCTCTCAAATATTATTTTTGAACTAGTTTTAAAATTCAAAAATAAAAACAAGTGAAATAAATTAAAATAACATAAACAAAGTACTATGAAAGAAAATGTTGCCAAACATTTTATTTGGCAATGCCAATTTTTGTGGAGCTTCTACATGTTATGGGAGGCCCCACAATTATTTGCAAATTTTTCTAAAATGTTTAAGTACCTCAATTAAATCCAGGAAAAGCTTCTGGATTTTTGAAAACAAACTAAAATAAAAAGGAAAAGAGGAAGGAGGGGGTTTTCTGCAAAACCTTCTTCGACTCCAGCCCCGACGCCGTCGCCGTGTCGCCACCACCGTCGTCGCCGTTTTCTTCGCCGCCAGGACCCCCCTGGCCGCGCTCTCCCTCGCTCCTGCGTCTCTGCACCTCTCTGCACCGCAGGGAAGAAAACGGGCACCTCTCCCGTCGCCTTAACGCCGATGTTCCCCGACGACCGCCGCGGATGCATTGGACGGCGCCGAGCAAATTGGCCCCCGTCTCTGCTCCCCGACACGCACCACTCCTCTAGATGATTCTAGAACCTTGCCGGACCCCGTTAAGCCCCAAGCCGCCACGAGCCTCTGCACCCTCGCCGTGTAATCGCAGAAATGGTCGCCGTGGACGCGCCATGGCCGCCGCCGTAGACCCCGACCATCGTGGACCGCCCCGAGCCTATAAAAGCACCCTGAGACCTCACTGGAACACCACACCTCTCCCCCGCGCTCTCCCTCGCCTCAATTTAGTCTGTGCACCGCCGGAGGGCAGTGCACTGCCGCACCCGACGCCGCCGTTGAGGTCGTGCATCGCCGCGACGCCACACCCTTCCATTCTACCCTCTGACCCCTCTACGATGTTGCCCAAGCTCACCGCACTCACCCAGGCTTCTTTTCCCTCTTTTAGTGCACGGACGCGACCCCGAAGCTCCGCCGAAGTTGCTGCCCGACGCCGACGAAGTGCACGACATCACCGCCGTCGACAGAGACTTCCCCAGCAACTGCCACTCGCACCATCGCCTTCCCCGAGTCTCCGCCGTCGATCTGCTTCATCTCCGCGATCATCCGAGCCTTCTAGGTGAGTCTCCGATCACCACCGTGCCGCCGGCGCGGCGGCGCCGCCAGTTTTTGGTCGCCGCCGTTGCCTTTGATCGTGGGCCGTTGGATCCTGATCCAACGGTGCCCTACCGCTTCGCTGTAGATATTAGACAGACAAGTGGACCCCACCCGTCAGTCTTTTATTCTTTTCCACGCACACACCGAGTCACTGACCAGTAGGCCCCACCTGTCAGAAATCTCAACATTATCCAGAAGAGAAGGAATTTCTATTTCATTTTCTCTGGAAAAACAGTACTGGACCTATCTTTGAAATTCAATATCTCGAGATTTAGGAATCCAAATAAATCAAACTCAAATGTTCTGGAAAGCTTATGAAATTGTTTAACCAACCCAATTGGATTCAACTCATTTAATTAAATATTTAAAAAGTATTATTAGAAACAGTACAGAAGGTTTAAAATCTAAACTTGTTTGTTTCTGATGCTCTGTGAGTCCAAATAATTCCAAACTAATTTTGTTAGCTTAGTACTGCCATGTATAAGCTTCCCAAATTTTGGTGGAATTATTTGTGCAGTAGATATTGTTTGGTTTAAGATAGAAGTTTGAACACCCTTCTGGACCAAAATCTTTTTAGATAATTATTGGTTGATCCATTTGACTTAGAACCAATTTTGTTAGGTCACATTTAGTCATGTTTAGTTATCCCTAAAAGGATTTAATTTTTAAGAAATAGAATTTAAATGGTAGCCAAAACTTGATTATTAAGCTACTGGATTCAATCCAATGTGTAGGGAGTTTGGTAACTCCAAATGATCCAATTCAAATTGGGTTGTCTTCTACACATCAGTAGCTTTCCATAGAATTTTAGTTTGTATTTTTGTGACCAACAGAACTCAAGTTATTGAATTAAACATGAATAACTAGTTCTGCCATAATTTTTGAAGTAATTAAAAAGGTGTTTAATTCAATTATTTTGAAACCAAATTGTATAGCTTAATGTGTGCAGTAGCTATGTGTGATGTTCATGATTGTTGTGTTGAGATGATTGCTTGTATAGCTTAGTGATTGTTTGCATTGTTTGTTTATTAATTAGACGAGAACGTTGTCGGATATATCGAGGAAGGAGAGTTTGCTGAATTTGAAGAACAAGAGCAAGATCACTTTGCCAAGCAAGGCAAGCTATTCTCTGAGCTTGCACTACAAACATATGCATCTACTTTCATAACCTGTTTTACTCTCAAGGCAAGATTTATAAAACCCATTTCAAAAGTATATGGAAATTATTTTGCCACCTATGTAGAGTTACAAGATATTTATATCAAATTATAGGATGGGAAAAACAATTATGTTTTATTCAAAACTCCTTTGAAGTTACTTGTGAGATTATGAAATACCGAGATGTCGGTGTTGGAATGGAGAAGTGGAAAATGGTGATGTTTATGAAAAATGCACAGTGTGTCCTTGTACTTACGTCAACCATCCGATACCCTGTGCGACCACATCCACCACATATGGGAAAAGGGCGTAGTCATATAATTTGCTCATATTAGTATGGGACTCCTCAACAACGAGGATGACCTCGTTCCATGAGGGGATGGTCATGGCGACCTACCCCCTGACCTGGGTCCTGGCATCTGAGGATGGGGGATTGAAGGGTTCGCTCGCCGGGCAGAACTACGAGTCCTCACACTTAGGTTTCCCGACGGGGAATCTGGACTGGGTGTTGATGGAAAGGATGATAATTTCGTAGCGGTAGGATCCTATACTAGCATGAGCAAAGGACAGGCTATGGTCGGCGGCTTACTTCGCATACACCTGTATGGCGAGACGTGGCGGACACGATGAGCTGCCGGATGGATGTGGGATAAAAGCGTGCTACCTCTGCAGAGGATTAAAACTATTCGAATAGCCGAGTCCTCGATATGGACAGTTGGGAGACCCTACTTTGACCATGTGCAAGTTTTGGAAAAGCTTTTAAGTCAAAAAGAAATTGAAATGGTGATGTTGTGGCACAACTATACCAAATGGAGTGGTAGGAGTTGTTGGAATAAATGGACTATGGTGAGCCATGGTCAGGAAAAAGGAAGGGTTTTGGAGAAGCAGATAAAATGGTGGTTTCTTTAAAAAGTGATTATAAAACTCTTCTTACCTTTTTCAATAAAGATATAGAGATGTTTTAAACAAACAAAAGTTGTAAGTTAAAATAGAACTAGTGCATACTCATGTTGGGGTAGTTTGCGAGTACATTCAAATGTACTCATATTGGTTTCGTCCCTGGCTATTGTCCTAGCCAGACTACGAGGAGGAGCATTACGCCGAGCAGGAGTATGGCGACTTCTATGCGAACTAAGGATCTCCACAAGTCAGCTGCCTGTCGGGTTGTCATCGTTAGAATATGATGTCTACTACGCCGTAGCTTCCGCTGATATATTTGGTTTGGCCCATGAAGGCACCTATGTAAGAACTTGGTCTAAATGACCATTTATGTAAGACTTTTTATTTGGTACTGTAATGGATGTAAACTTTGGTATCCAATTCGGATTATGTGCAACGACAGACTGATCACGGGATCGTTGTGTTAAGCATAATCGGGTATTTCGCACAGCTAGTCCGGGGTCCCCACACATATGTCGGATGATTTTGAGACCTCGTTTCAAAGTTCAAGTAATGTATGCTATTTTGTTGTGATGTTGTGACTCGACCGATGAACGCCGAAATGGCAGTCAAGAGCAGAGGTTATGGTATATGGTAAACATGAAAGTGAACTCGGGGACTCGGTCCTAGAAAGATCCGACATATGTCGTTTACAAACCGGTTTTTTCGTTCCTTTCCCTTATGTCGGAAGACTCTAAACCTTACCTCAAAATTTACAAGTATTGTATGCTATAATGATTGATCTTGTGACTCGACTGTCAAACGCCTAAATGGTAGACAAGAGGAAAGATTACTAAGTATAGTAAACAAGAAACTAAACTCGGGGACTTGGTGCAAAGTGTTACGGCATTAAGCTTGTATTGTTGAAACTAATATGATAAGAGTAGCACTGCGAGATACTTGAACGTATATTTACATCTACACCCGACATTCTGGGGATTTAATAGTTCAATGTTTGACAAAGCTTAGGCAGCTGCCTCGGAGTAGCTCGGAGCAGTTGGAGCGGTGCGAGGCTCGGGAGCAGTCTCGGCGGCAGAAGAAGCTTCAGTGGTTGGAGCAACCTCGGGTGTTGGAGTGGCTGCCGAGGCACCAGCAGTGTCGGTTACCGGCTTCTCAGAAGTCTCGGTTACCGGCTTCTCTGAAGTGTCGGTCGCAGCCGGCTTGGCAATGGCAGTTGCTCTAGCAGAGGAAGTCTTGGTTGCGCCGGCAGCAGCAGTGTCGGTCGCGCCGGCAGTGGCAGCGTCGAGAGTCTCGGCCTCGATCTCCTCATCAATGTCATCTTCTTCTTCGCCCTCTTCATCATCCTGGTCATCTTCTTCGTCATCCGAGTAGGCGGGACCCGGGATGAAGTGTCGGGTGGGAGCATAGCTGGCCATGAATTTGGCTGCATCTTTGCGGCTCTCTATCAATGTCAGATCGGAGGTCCATTTGGAGCCTTGGCGCAGGGAGCGCACGGCGTTGAGTTTGATGGACTTGTACCAGGAGAGCACAAAGGTCAGTGCTTGATCAGCTCCGGCACGAGCTGCTGAGGATCTCCACTCTCGGATCCTGGCCTCGGCCCCCGACAGACACTTGGACAGTTCTTCAATGCTAGATGGAGTTGGAGATCCTGGCCATAAGGCTCGGTAAGCTTTGATACCGGCATCAAGAAGATCCAGGCCAATGGCCTTCAAAGGAGAGATGCGAGCATTAAGAGCAGTCAAGTAATCTTCCATATCCCATTCCTCCGGGATTGGGCCAGCCTCGGATCTCGTCACTCGTGCCTTGCGAACAGTGTTGAGTGCAGCAGCCTTGGAGTGGGCGAAGTGATCTGAAGACAGAAAAGCTATCACCGAATTGAGTTATATACCAGCATATCTTAATGTCGGTACAAGTTATGAAAGCAAAAGGAAAGGACAAAGAAACTTACAGTCCATCTCCTGGTTTAGCCGGGTGAGCTCGCGGAGCCAGATGTCGGATTTTACCTTGAGGTCATCTAGTTCTCCTTGAGCCGAGGTAGCGCGAACCTCGGACGCTTTGAGCGTTTCCTTGTGCTTTTGAGCAGCTTCCTCCTTTTGCATCAGGGCCTGCTCAATGCCGGTTTTCTCGCCCTGGACCCGGGCAAGCTCCTCCTAGAGCCGAGACACTTCTTGCCGTTCATTCTGAAGGGCAGTGACTTGCGCTTTTTCCTTGTTCTTCAGCGTCTCCTGAAGTTGTTTGTGGGACCTCTTGAGCTTGTTGTGGTCCAGAAGCAATTTCCGAAACACCGTGGTCCGAGCATTGGTGCAATCCTGAAAAGAGCAAAGAGTTAGTATGATTAGTTGAAGATTCATGCTGGGTAGAGCTGAATGTCAGATTTTTTAAAGATTCCTGCCGAGTAAAACTCAACAAGAATCTCGGGGACGGGATGTCGGATTTTCTGAAGATCCCAAGTGTCGAGGTTTTCGGAAGATACTAAGTGTATGTTTATCACTCAACCCGTGCTGAAAATTTTGTGAAGATTCGCGCTGAGTGATCTTTACTCGGGCGAGCACAGGTCACTCAACCCGAATCTCGGGGACTGGGGATTGTGTATGTTTATCATCTATGGCAAAGGAAATAAAAGTTTGGCTGAGGAAAAAATACCTCGGCAAGCTTGCTGGCTCGAAGGGTCGAGACTTGCAAGTTGTGCATGGCCTGAGCAAGCGCACTGGGGCCAGCTGGATGTTTAGTGACCGTGTGCACGGAGGAGACCTCGCTTGTGTCGGCAGCATTCTAGTCCATGTGGTACTGCTTCTCCGAGCCTAAGCTGTGTCCACTTTGAGTTTGGAGCTGGGGTAAAACCCAGCTGCTGCTGGTAACTCGGGAGACAGAAGTGGTGAGAGCTTGGTGCTCCGGGGTAGTGGTTGGAGTCAACACCACTTGTCTCTCCGGGTTGGCAAGCTGTTTCCCGATGGCTGCTTGGCTCTGTGCCGGCTTAGCGAGTGGAATAGCTTGCCGAGTTGCTAACTCGGTGGACTTGGTGGGGGACTTGGTGGTGGAACTCGGCCGAGGCGGCTACTTTGGCTGGTGCTGGTGCTGTTGAGGTTGTTGATGTCCTTGGTGTTGTTGAGGTTGCTGCTATTCCTGTTGCTGTTGCTGCTGCTGCTGTTGTTGTTGGGGTGGCTGTTGTTGCGGCTGTGGTTGTTGTGGTGGTGGTTGTGGTGCGCCCGAGATCACCGAAGTGTCGGCCCGCGGGATGTCGGTTTCCGTGGTGGGGGTACCGGAGCCATCATCTTGGTCGAGGATGGCAACCTCGGGAATGACAGTTGAGGTGGCGGGTGCCCCGGAGTCACGTGGCCGAGGTTTGGTTGTACTCGGAAGGGGCGAGCGGATAGAAGAAGCACTCTGGTCAACTTCAAGGGGGGCGCTGCGTCAAACAAGAAAAAGTGTTATGTCGGGAAAAAGTTATCCCGGCAAAAGGAAAAAAGGAAGTAAGCTTGTGTCGGCAAAGAATATCTTACCCTTCAGTAACTAGCGGTGTCTTCTTGCCCTTCCTCGGCTTGACCGCTCCTGTCTTCTGTCGCTTTGCCTGCGGTGCTGCTGGATCTGAGGAGGTGGAGGTCCCGGTTTTCGAGGTACCGGTCTCTGCGCGCTTGCGAGATGCCACTTGTTTGCCCGAGGTAGCAGGGCGTGCACTCGGGGCAGAGCCACCCGGGTTAGTTGATGCCGGAGCTGGGTGAGCATATGCGATGGGACGAGCGTCAATTACCTCTAGCATTTCGAGATCATCATCATCTGACCAATCTCGGATTGAAGCTCGGGCTCGAGGCTTACCCGGGGTAGGGGCGCCAGCTCTCGGTATTGGCAGCTGATCTTCATCATCCGGATCTTCTACCTCGGCGACGTCCGGGGCAGGGATATCTTGGCCCCATTTGGTGGAGGGATCGTCTCCATCTTCAGTCTTTTGCCGGGTAAACCTCTGCAAGCCAGAAGCAGTAAAACCGAGTTACTTTATGAGCGGATTATGGGACCGGCATAAGAGTTACCTCGGTAGGAAAAAATATGTCGGTGCAAGTTGCAAGGTTACTTACTTGCTCCGGAAGCCGAGTTCTGTTATGAGGTTCAAGACCCCATTCCCATTCCTCGGTCATCAGCGTGCGGGCAATGGCCTTGACACGTCTTCTGATCTCGGCTTTGTTCAGCTCGTGGGTGCTGATCCGAGTTGGATCATACTGGCCACTCATGTGGCAGATCTTGTGAACTCGGTCTTGGAGGGGGGAAACTCGGCGGCTGATGAAGGTCCTCAGAAGATCATCGCTCGTCAGACCTGCCTTCACCAGCTCCTCCACGACCTTGTGGATCTGGTTGATCTCGATGTTCAGGTCCTTCGGGTTGAGGGACCAGTTAAACTGTTCCGTGGGGGTGGCGATGTTGAATAGCGGCAGGTTCAGATAATCGGCATTGTCTGGGCTGTCCGGGTTCTTCACGTAGAAGAATGTGCGTTGCCCTTTCCGGCATGACTCCAGCCCTTGAATCCGAGGTAAGACGGAACCCTTCCGAGGTATGATGGTAGCAGCTCCGCACAGGGTCATCTCCTTGGGGAAGTTCTTGTTCTCCGGATCCGGGACACTTTGCTTCCGGAGTTGCAAGTACTTGGCCTAGAGCTCTACAGTGGGCCAAAGTCCGAGGTATCCCTCGGAGAAAGAGACACACGCAGAAAGCGTGGTGATGGCATTGGCTGGAAGGTGGTGAGGTTGAAGCCGGAACCGATCCAAGAAGGACCAGAAGAACTCGCTCACCGGGAGTCCAAAGCCGCGCTCGAAGTGCGCGACGAAGACCACGCGCTCGCCGGTTTTCAGCTTCGGCTCGGCCTCTTTTCCGGGAACCCGGCATATCGCTTGTGCCGGAATGCGTTTGGTCCGGACTAGCCAGTCTATCTCGGCCTGGGTTATGTCGAAACCCTCCCACCCGGCGCGCTCTCCCTCAGCGATATCCTCGGCAGGCTCCGGGGTATTGCGGGATGACATCTCGGAAGGGATCTGCAAAAGAGGCACAGAAGAACCGAGATAAGTGTCTCGGAATATGTGGGCAACGGAGGAACCGAGATAAGTATCTCGGAGTATTTAGGCAGCTGAGGAACCGAGATAGGTATCTCGGAACATTTGGGCAACAGAGGAAAAGTGCATAAGTGGCGGGAAACACGTTTTGTGGCTAAGTGTTTGATGGAAAGATCTACGGGGAAAGATAAATAGAAGATAAATACGAGAACTAGTGAGTTGTAACTTATGAAGATCCGCGGAGAAACTATTGCAAGATTGTTAAGAGGCACGGTGAAGAAGATCTAAAAGGGATCTAAGTAATTACGGGCAATGGCATCTACGGAGAAGAGAGCAAGTCCGTCGGGGAAGGTGAACAAAGTTCGCCGGAGAGGATGAACGTGTTCGTCGGAGAGGATGAACATGTTTCATCGGCGATGATAAGGGAGATGAACTTACCGGAGATTGCGACGGTGATGCAGGGCGAAGATGCGCGGGGCTTGCAGGAGTTGCGCGTGTCCGGTGGCGGCGCAAGGTGCTCCGGTGGGCGGTGGCGCGCGAGATCCGACGTCGTGCGGTGGTGGAGCTCACTGCGCGGCGGCGGCGATGTCGCAGGGGAGAAAAGGAAGAAGAAGAATGCGGTGAATGCAAGGAGAGGTGCCCGTCCCCCTATTTATGGGCACAGTGCGTGTGCAGTTTCCGTTTTTACCGCGTGCGGTTACCGCAACGGGCGCGCGGATTAACCGCGCATGATCTGCGCGGTTGCGGTGTTTGCGGCCGCACGATCCACCGCATCGTGGGCCACAAGGTGGTAACGGCCCGCGGCTTGATCACGTGCGGTTAAGGGCGCGGGAATCCAGGAGACGCGCTGCGGTCAACACACTCAAGTGCCCACGTGACGTGACGGCGCGTGACGTGGGTGGCGTGCGTGCAGAGATGTGTCTGTCCGTGTGCAGGAACCGAGGTGACGCGCATAGTCTCTCCGCCACGTGCCAGGAGGAGATATTCAGAGAGATTGTGGGAATCTTACTGTGTCGGAGAGACCGGCGTAAGGGCAAATCTCGGAGGTTGTGGGAAGTTTGATTCTTGAAGTTTGAGATAAACCGACATGTGAATGTCGGATGGTAGGGTTAAGTTGAGTTGGTTGTGAAAGCTTGACTTGCTCTGTCAGCAGAGTTCTTGTGTCGGAGAAGCCGACACAGGGGAAAATGTCGGGTCAGTGGGAAAGTTTGTTAGTGGCTCTACGGTTGAACCGACATGGTTATGTCGGTTGCTGGGTATGGTTGTTTTGGTTGATTAAACCTGCTGTGGCCCTTCATCCAAGGCTGCAGGACCGCACCAGCTTAGGGGACTAATGTCGGGGGGCTACCCCCGGGTAGGATCATGGTGAGGTGAAAGCTATGCCCAGGTGTGGGCCAAGTTACAGTAAAACCGGCATAACTGGGCTTCAGAGTGTGGTGCAGCTGCAAACCGAGATAGGCTTACCGAGACAACCTGGGCCAGAAGGGACCGGGGTACCATGCTGGTGCCAGCCAGCATGTGTCGACCGAGACAAGGGATCCGAGATAAAGATCCGAGATAACATAACCGACATATGTATGTCGGTAACTTGAGTGTTTTCTTATGTGCGGGAAAGGATATTTGAGGAAGGAGAATCCGGCATATCCATGCCGGGTTATCCTTATGTCGGGCAGAGGTCAGCGCTCCTGTCACACCCCGTCTGGCACGGGAGCGCCTGACACGGAAGCGCCTGACACGGATGCGTGCAGGAGACCGAGATGGCAGGCCATCATTCCACCGCTGACTCGGGTTATCCGGGAACAGACTGCGAGGCAGAGGCATGGGCAGGCCATGCCTTGTCCCTGCCAGAGGGTACTTTCTAGCTGTGCCGTAGAGCTGCAGGAGATGGGCTTGTCGCGTCCTGTCTCTGACAGGAGTAACATCATGACATACCTATGGCATGGCTACAGTGCTTCGGTAGGGGTATTCCGGTAACTCGGTTTAGCCTATATATATGTCCTCACCCCCTCCTGTGTGAGGGACGATGCCCTAAGAGACCAATTCACTCGTAGCTTCATCTCCTTCCTTGTGCTTTTCACCATTGTTGTGCTATACAGCTCAAGGAGCAAGCTTGTATTTGTGATACCGAGATATATAGAGAGAGGTACGCAGGAGTAGGGGCTTTACCTCCTCACGAGGGCCCTGAACCTGGGTAGATCTTGGTGTGCTTGTGTGTTCTTCGTGTGCGCTTCTTAGCGCGCTAGCCCTCTCCCGGATTCCACCAGCGTCCATCGGCCCCACACTTTAGCCATCCTATGACATCTGCCGTGATACCACCACGACAGTCGCTGTAGAGGGGACCGAGGGCCGCCGCCTCGAAATACCACCACCGTCCGGGGTCGCCACCCCGGCATCCGCTTCCCCCACCGCAGAGCCATCCCGCCTTGCCGACGCGAAGCCAGCGCACCGCGGGGGCCAAGAGCTCCAAGGCGACGCCTCCAACAAGGTAATGGCGCGTTCGTCACCGCCGCCCACTCCGAAGGAGTTTAGGTTTTCACCCGGAGCTCTTGCCACCAATGCGTCGGACCGAATCAATCTCCTCGACGACGCGAACAAGAAGGAGAACGACGCCCAAAAGGCGCCGCCGTCGTCGGCACAAACCGAAGTCGGTGCTGGACTTTCGCCCGTATCTTGACCCGACCGTGAAGCGCTAGGAGCATCAAGCCTTGCAGGGGCGCTGCTGCCGACCACCCGAGCACCACCGCACGCCGAAGTCCACAGACGGCACCCCATGCCGCCGAGGACGCCGCTGCACCGCCGAACAGGACCGGGGCCGCCGCCTCGGCTTCCCCGCTGCCCAAGGAGCCGAAGAACGGCAGCGAGGGATGCCAGCCCTGCTGCCCCGCCGGAACCCCACCACCTCCGCCTCAGCGCCGCCGCCTAGCAGCCACCGCCACCGCGCCCCGCACCGTCTGGCGCCGCACAGCACTGGTCCCATAAGAAGGCCTCGTCACCCAGCGGCACAACACCGGTCCCCGAGCGGTCGCTGGAAGACGAGACCCGCAAGAAGCACTGCGGCCCGCCAACCCAGATCAGGCCCAGATGGGCCCAGATCGGGCCCGGGCGCCGCCGATTCCCCCAGCACCGGCGCCGCCGTTGTCGCACACCACCAGCTCCACCATCCCGTCCACGTCCATGCCGCAGCCCTCCCGCTCCTCTTGGGGCTCTCCGCCCGCGACCGAGCCGGCGTCGCTCCCTCCGCTTGCGGGAACGCTGCCGCGGCCGCCTTCAACAGCCCTCCCGCCTTTGGCGAGCCGGGCACCGCCGCCGGCGTCGGCGGCGGCGACGGCCAGTGGAGTGCGGTTGGTGGGGCTTTTTCTAGGGTTTGGGTAGCCCCCGGAGCCGCTCGAGCGGAGCGACCCGGGAGGCAGAAGTGCCTACCTGCTTCAGTGGACGTTGTGCCCGTCATAGATATAATGTAATCCAAGACGTCTCTAGGTGCGGTGTTAAGTAAAGTTGACTACAAAATTTTATTCTAGGTTGAACATTGTCCCGTGATTGTGGAATTTTAGTGGTTCTCCTAATGCAGTTGCAGGTGATTAACAACCTCTCTGAGATAAATGACCCTAGCGATGATTCAAAAGAACAATAAAGTAGAAAGAGTAAAAACAGAAAGAGTAAACCGAAGGGGATGAGTATGTTTTCATGAAGTTTGGGTCACAGGGGGGCCCTATTTGTGCTTTGAAGTGCATGACCAAAAACATCGAAGCTATATATGATCTCTCTTTAACGCTTCATCCCGAGAACCCTTAGTACACATGCTCAATTCTCAACCTCTTATTGGTGATTAAACTCTCCTCGAAACAGCCTTACGCCCCGCTACATTAATATAGCAACCACCCAATACAACCTTGAAACCGCTGCGGGAAACATGACAATAAAACAGAAGTGCTAACATATTTGCGGGGTCTAAAATTACATGAAGAAATCAACGTTTTTTTCACCTAATCAAGGATTATCAGCCAGAAGGGAAACAACCCAGAAGGGGTATTGAAGCAAACTGGAAACGTCGTCGCTTTCCATGCCGTACAACAGGCCCACTCTAAGGGTGTGTTCGGTTTTAGAACGGCATGGAACGGTTCCATTCCATCCTCGTGTTCGGTTAGGACCAAAAAATTGTAATTGAATGGTTTTATTTCGTGTTCGGTTGGAGAATTGAAAATCGGAATGGAACGGTGTTATTTGTAAAACATTCAATTAATTAGGACTTAAACTTAATTTTTTATCTCAAAATCGGAGTTGACAGAGAAAATTAATGAAAAGGTTTTTTTCCAAATCGAAGTGGAGACGTCAGATTGGGGCGCCCGGCCGGCCTTGCTCCGGCCTGGCTCCGACCGTCCACCGCCGGCTCTGCTCGCCTGACGCGGCTGCCGCTGGCCCTAGCTCCGGCCGGCCTTGCTCCGCGCCTAGCTGCGGCCGGCCGCTGCCGGCTCTGCTCGCCTGGCGCGGCCGCGTCTTGCTCCGGCTCGGCCGCCGCCACGCCTTGCTCCAGCCGGCCGCCGCCGGCTCTGCTAGCCTGGCCGCCGTCCCTGCTCGCTTGGCGGCCGTCCTTGCTCCAGCCCTAGCTCCGACCGTCCTTGCTCCGGCCTGGCCGCCGCCGGCTCTGCTCGCCTGGCGTGGCCGCGTCTTGCTACGGCCGCCGCCATCTACTACTCGCCTGGCGCGTCTTGCTACGGCTGCTGTTGTCTGCTCACTAGACGGGTGCATTCCGCATCTAAACCGAATATTCGTTTTCGAGGAACGAGTTGGTTCCATTCCATTCCGAAACCGAACGCTGGAATCCTTCTCAGGAGTGGAACGGTTCCATTCCGTTCCACCCGATTCTGAAACCGAACACACCCTAAGCTCAGCACTCTCCTCCGCTTTTCACATGCTGCATGTTCATCGGTTCTTTCTTTCTCTCTACCTCCGTAGAGCATCTCCACTCGGAGCACCCAAAGGGCGCCAATAGCCATATGGGGCGCGCTGACGAAAAATCTCGCTCACTCGCGGCGACTAAACGTAGAATTTGTCCGGGACGGCCAAATATTATGTCCAACACGCCCAGTCCACGCCCTCCCCGTGAGGAGCCGCTGGGGAGCGCCGGACAAAGCCGCGCGCGACGCCACGTAGGACTCCGACGTGTGGGCCAAACCTGTCATTGGGTCGACGCATTCCACTGCCGGTCAAAGCGTGTTTATCTCCCCGGTTTCCCAACCGGTCGCAGCAGCGAGGCGTCGCTTAGCGGTCGGCCACGCCTGCACAGCGGTGTCAATGCAGCGCGCCTTTTCAA
Organism: Poa pratensis; assembly: GCA_947311845.1. NCBI lineage: Eukaryota > Viridiplantae > Streptophyta > Magnoliopsida > Poales > Poaceae > Poa > Poa pratensis. The sequence continues at coordinate 15,943,051 of CAMZMU010000046.1, read as the reverse complement.
GGCAGCGGCGTTATTTCCCACCGCCCTCCGGCGACGTTAAAAGGGACGCGCTCGCCGCGGGAACGCCAACACACTCACCTCGCCGCACTCAGCACAAAACCGCCGCCGCGAACTCTAGAGAGAGAGATGGCCGACAGCTGGAGGCGCACGAGCGCAGCGACGACGAATGGCTTCAGGCCGTGCACCCTTCTCGAGCAGGAGCACGCGCTGCGTGATAATGGGTATCCGACGCTGTCGGACATGCGTGCGCCCGGTAAGTGGTCGCTCTCCCTCGGCGGCATCCCCGTGCCACACCCGCTGACGCAGAGAACCGCGATTTCCGCGTGGCCGCCGTCGTGCACTACTGGAGGGAGCTCACACAGGAGGAGCGCGAAAATCCCCGGTGGGATCCGTCCAACGCGGTGTTCCGCCGCCTCTACGACGAGGAGATCTCGCGTTGGGACGGCCCGAGGCCGGTGCCGAGGGACAAGAACGTGGTCGGCCGCGACGCGTTCTGGGGCGTGCCAGGACGCACGCTCCAGTTCATCCTTGACCACATCCGTAACGGCGGCGACCGCCTGCACGCCCGGCGGCGCCTCCTCCTCCTGCTGCCCCGGCAAGCCACTGGGCACCGTGGAGGACCGGCTCCACATCGCGCACGGCCTCCTCCTCCCGCTCGGCTCCGCTCACGCCCAAACCCGAGCCGAAGAAGGTGAAGCATGAGCTGCGGGCATCGTCGTCGCAACAGCCGTCGTCGTTGCTCCTCGAGTTGATGCAGGCGCAAGAGGGCATGGGCGACGACGACGTCGCAGGGGCCGTCCTCGCAGCGTCGCGCAATGATGTCCCGGCGCTCCCCCTGCCGGATGCCTGCGCGTGGTCGACGAGGGAGCCCGCCAAGGCGACCGGGGTCCCCTTCCTCGACCTCACCGACGACGGCGGAGGGCCGAGCGGCGTCATGGAGGACAGCGAAAACGACAGCGGCAGCACCGTCAAGAACGAGGTGGGGGTGGACTACAACGCCTTCTACCGCTACCGCTAGATTAGTTTAGGTTTGGATTTCCTAAATTTCGTTCAAATTAGTAAAATTTCCTAAAATTTGAATGAAATGTATTGTATTCCGCCTGTAATTTTTTCTTTCAAATTTCCCTATGGGCGGCACGAGTGGAGAGCGATACCCCCAATAGCAGGCAGCTCGTCCGGACGACGCTCATACGTGTTTTGGGCGCCAGTTGTGGAGATGCTCTTACAATCCGCACTATTTTTTTTAGATATCTAGCTATATATAGCCTGAGTATATATATATTCTCGAGTCTCGGTCAAACCATGCGTCCATCTCATCCGTCCATGTCTTCCGTCGCCTGATGTCAAATTTGTCCGATTAGTTTTTGGAAAAAGCCTGTCCATGCATATATATATATTGCTCGACTGCTCGTACGTAGTACAAGCCTACAAGGTACCTACTCATATCTCAACTTGATGCTAGCTATGTTAACCTACGTAGGCTACATGACCACTGCGTCCTCCTTTTTTTCTCTAAAAGAAGCGGTGCAATGCAGTGCAGGTCACGCGATCAAATCGTGGAGATTATATCATAGCCACGAAAACGTAATAATAATAGCCCAGTTAAACCAACCACCACATCCATATGTGTAGTGACGATCAAATGGTACTCACATCTGGATCCCAAAAATAAGGTACTTCCTCCGTACCGAAAAAGATGTCTTTGGTTTGTCTAAATTTAGATTAAGTCAAGACATCCTTTCCGAACGGAGGAAGTAAGTATATTACATCGATCGAGAATTACTGATATATATTGTCCACCTGGTGGCACGGGAGTGGTAATAAAAAATGACCAGATTTTTCAGAAATCCATTTTGACTTGCGGGACTAGATGATCCTATTATGAAGAATCCTATTTCTCAATGTCAAAAAGTTCGAAAAAAATCGGGTGTATATATAGACATTTTATGAAGACACACAAAATTTCGTTGAAAAAAGACAGTTTTTGTGTGCTGTGTAAAAAAGACAAAAACATGTCTAGTGAAAAGTCATTTTTGAGTTTCAAAATTGCCTTCTTTATACAGAACACAAAAATATTATTTTTTCGGAAACTTTACGTGCCAACATTAATGTTCAGAGGTATACTCAAAATTTTATTTCATAATTTTTTGACATTTTAAAATATTTTTAAAATGCACTTCTCATAATGGGATGGTCCTATGAGCCAAAACACCATGTCCTAGATTTTAAAATATTTTTAAAATGCACTTCCCATAAAGGGCAGAAAAGCACATTTTACAGTGGCGTGTAAAATGTAGCGTCATCGGAAACGTCAGGCGACTACGTGCGTGTTGGTGTGAACTGTGAATTGAAGCTGACGCACACAGTGCCGCAGAAAGTGTGGCATGCGGCGCTGTCGAGCGCGGACTGCATGCCGCATCTAGCTGCAGTTAAATGGAGAGCGCGAATATATTCGTGACAGTGGTATCCAGTTTCGTTTTTTTTGTTTTGCAGTATCTTGCAGGCCAGCAACAGCATTAGTATTCAGTTCAACAGGTCTACTTCTCCTTTTTAGGTTTCTTTTTTTATGTAACTTATTAATGTGCTTACACATTTTATACGGTCATCTTTTCATCCTTAGCAAAACTTTTTCGAGAAAAGACAATATATTAGTATCTTTTCAGAGTAAGGACAAATGGCTCCCGAGATACATGGAGCTCTTTATTTTCGAAAATTCAAAATGATATTTTAAAATTTCAAAAATATTTGAAAAAAATCATAGGTGTAGATAATGTTTTATTCTACCAATGTGTAAAATATCAACTATAAATATAATGTATTTTGGGCTATGCAAAAATGATAAAATCTGAAATTGTAAATAGTGTACAGTACAAAATTTGAACTCTTTAACATCCATCAGATCTTGTTATTTTCGTGTAGCCCATGATTTATGTTGATTCATATTTTGCATGTTGAAAATATGATTTTCAAATTTTTGAAAATAAAGGGCTCCGTGTAGCTCGGCCACCATTTGCACTTTCCGCATCTTTTCATCCTTAGCAAAACTTTCTTAGAAAAGACAATATATTAGTATCAAGTGCTCCTGGCATATGCAACAACACAGGGTTAAGAACCAACCGATACATCGAGAATGCACGCACCAAAATTATTAAAAAGAAAAAGTGCGATAAATGCACTAACAAGACTGGTCACCACCCTTTGCAACACATGGATCATGAGAAAATTTCTCCAAATGCAATGACAATCAAGCGCCGCCGTCTCCAGATTAAACCACTAAGGGGCAAGGGCCAGTTCATGTGTTTCACATCGGAGTAAGTCCGAGCAATTTCCAAACAATGCCCTCAACAACGGAATAACACGTAGCATTGACAGGTACAACCAATGAAGGTCAAACTGGGTTTTTTTTGTTTATGTACGTGGAAAATAAAATATCTCGAGTATGCGTATAGGCATAGAAAATATAATGGATGGTTTCTTTAACTCATCGGGTAAAAAATAGGAGTGGTTATTTTATAGTTAGTTGTTTTCATTTGGTCAGCAATCATAATTTTCTCAATGTTCAATCTCGATCTGATGGCCAAGAATGTTCTTCCACCTCCCAAATCCTACCCCTGATGACTGTTAGTAACCCCAAGTGGAAGCTATGATATAGTGCAGCAGCAAATTCTCTCGATTAAGAACCAAGGTTTATCGAACCAGTAGAAGTTGAGAGCTAAGCAAAGTTGAAATGGACCTACAAACAAGAAACAAAATCTCTTTGTCCCCAACTTTCCAGGAAGGTTGTCAATCTTCCCGTCTCGTTAAAAACAAAGGGTTAAACATATAATGTGGAAGATAATAGTAATAAACGAGAATGTAAAAACGGACCAGCAAGCAAATGACGGTGAAAAGTTTGTAAATGAGGTTGTAAACAATGTAAAAAGATGGACCGGGGCCCATGGTTTCATTAGTGGTATCTCTCCTTAAAGGAGAGCAATTATTGGGTGAACAAATTACAGCCAGACAATTGATAGAATTACGATCATGAAAATTATGACAAAGTGTGCAAAGCAAATATTTATGTAGGCATCACGTCAAGATATAAAGACCGTTACTGAACCGCACCTTTAACTAATACTCCATTTCGAGTGCGCTTTATGCTTGCCACTCTAGGATTTAAGTTACCGAAATAACAGAGTCTCACATTAAATTCAATACATGATGTAAGCAACATTTATTATGAAATGTAGACATAGACACCGTTGTTTAACCCTTAGCAGCAACAACACATCCTCACCCTTAGTCGTTTCCATCACTCGAGCCCAGGAATAAAAGGAGGCATGAACCTACTATCGAATATATACTCCCCCTTAGAGACTTCCACAACTACTCAGCCAAAACAATCATATAAATCAGAGAGCATGTAGAAACGTAAATAAAGCAATCTAATATATAAGATAACATGAACCATCAGAACATAAAGTCACAATTCATCATATCCCAACAAACACAACAATAACAATTACATCGGATTGATCTGGATCATAGTAGGCAACTCACAAGAACATGGCATTGAGGCATAAGGAGCAAATACTACCATCTAGCTACTGCCATGGATCTGTAGTCCAAGTATGACTACTCGCGCATCATCATGGAGGCGATAATGGTGGTGTAGAGGCCTCCGATGATGGTTTTCCCCTCCAACAGGGTGCCGGAAAGGAACTCCAGAATCCCTCCGATCAAATTTCTGTGACGGCGGCAACTCTGTCTTTGTTTCGTGGAAACATTTGCCGTCCCTGACGTTTTTAGAGTTGAAGTGGTTTTATGGACGAAGGAAGTGACCGAGGCGGTGCCCAGATGGCCCACGCGGGACCCACCCACAGCCAGTCCTAGGGCCATGGCCAGGTGCCACGTGGCACCTGTGGGCCCCCTGGGGTCGCCCTTTAGCTCGCGGTTTCTTCCGTCCGATAAAAAAGTCCTAAATTGGCGTCCAATTCCGAGAATATTTTCTTACTAGCTTTTATGAAATACAAAAATAGCAGAAAACAAGAACTGGCACTGGGTATCTTGTTAATAGGTTAATTCATGAAAATGCCACAAAATGATATAAAATCATGATATAAGTATGTAACAATGATATAAAAGTAGCATGAAAAAATTATAGATACTTTTTGGACGTATGAACCCCCTCTTGCTCCAACCCACTCTCACAAAAATATACTTGAAGTCTCCCTCTTCTCTTCTCTCGTTGCACTAACATCACCTCGACTCATCCTCGAAAAATGTGTTCCTTGCACCCTCCCTCCTCCTCCTTGCCTTCATTTTTTCTCAGACTCTGGTGATACCCTGACCTTAACCATGACTCATTCCCGCCTTGTCCTTCGCCTTACCTCTACTAGCGTCACTCCACCCGTTTCAATATCTCCTCTAGCTCAAATCAATTATCGGCAGTGCAAACTGCGGATCAAAAGCGAGTCTCACTTACCTCTAGCTTGGGGGATACTAAGAAGGGAGAGAATCACAATATTTTTCTGGCAAGTAAAACCAAGTGCAAGGCAATTTAAAACAATCAAACATCTGTTAGTAGGACCATGAAAAATTCCATTGTGATAATGTTTTATGTAGATAAGAATTGTCAACTGAACATAAGGCTCAGTGTGGAGAGCTGACTAAAAGGGTTGGAACTATCGTCTCATCACCGCTGTTGACGATTCTCGTCGAACCGGTACCTTCTTGGCAGTGGGGACTGGATAGAGGGAGGCGCGTTATGCGAGGAGTAGGGTGAGGGAGGGGTTCATCATGGTGGGTCGTGACGGCGAGGTTATAGCAGGAGAATCGATGGACGGGGGAGGAGATGATCAGGACTCGGAAGACATCACGAGGAGAGAAGGTTGGAATAGAAGGGCTTCAAGGGGTTAGGTTAGGGTTCTAGTGCTGTTTAGGGTTATTTTATCCTACTAGGTTGAGAATGTGGGATTTTTTCGAGAGAGACAAATACTTTGTAGAGGGCAAATTTCATCCCATCTGTGGTGCGATGTACACCATTGACGAGCAAGAGTTGAGAGCTGATCAGTAGCCAGGCTTGTCCGTGATATAGTCACTAGAGATTGGCCCAATACTCGCATGTTATTAGTATAGAGTCAACACTGACCGACGATACTGTTGACCAGTTGCACTGCCAACCACGGCGATCACGAACGACTTATTTTTGTTTAAAAACATTGTTCCCTTTGACATTGCTACTATTCGGGTGGCTTAGTTTCCCTCACTGATGTGGTGTCTACTATGCATGTTTTGTAGTAGTGAAGAGAGTTTTTTCTCTCTTAGCGAAGAGATGATTTCTTTGTAAGAAATCTAAGATATTTTCTTCGTTGTCTCCACTTAGCATGCAATCATTAACGGTTGGAGATAACATTCATTGTGCAACACATTTTCTTGTCTTATCTTTTTTTCGCGAAAGCACAAAAGCTTTGCATTTCGATGCATTGATAGAAAATAAGAGTTTTATGTACAAGTCCAACAAGGGATATCACCCCCACCATACAACTCAACCCACTACGGAATCCAGGGGAGCAGCAGGCGAAGACCCTGGGCCCCTGCTAATGCCCACGATTGTGGTTCTGATTTAACCGTGTCGAAAAGGGAGGGGGTCGAGGGTCGAGCATTATCGAAGATGGCCACGTTGCGATGCTTCTAGATCCACCAGGCCATGAGCATGACAACCGTCGAGGTTCCCTTACGCAGCAGGCGAGGGGTGGACTGAGTCGCCATCGTCCACCAATCCACGAAGCCATCCTCCACCCTTGGGTTTCTTGTCTTATCTAGATGGCAAGAAATAAATAAATAACCGCCACATCAGACAATTGCACACGCCCTTAATTTAAAAGTGTGAGTTTACGTTCTTTGTGAGATAAAGATACGTAGAAGAAGAAGAAGAAGAAGAAGAAGAAGAAGAAGAGGAGGAGCCAAGGAAGATGCTGTCAAGACTTGAGAGCAATTTAGAAAGGAAAATAAAAGGGAGGACTGTGTTTGGATTCGACCGTATGAGGTGCAGACACATCACACATGGTGACGACTGACGATTGGGGAGGAGTTAAACCTGCACTGCCATTTTTCATCTTCTTCCTAGTACTGCTTTGCTAATAACACAATAAACAGAGACACAGAGAGAGAGACTGAGCTGGTGGGGCCACCTTGGTCGTGTGAGCCAATAAGCGCTCGACAGCATTCCGGCCGTCCCGAACCACACTGGATCGCTTCCCCCAATTCACACCGAAAACCAATCCACCATCGTCCATCCTCTTCCTCTTCACATCCCTTCTTTAAAACTGCATCCCATCTCCCCTCACCGCCACGGCGACCACCTCTCATCGCCTCCGGCCAATTTCCAAGAGAGACAGCTAGATCGAAGGGGGATCGATCAGGATGGGTCGCGGCAAGGTGCAGCTGAAGCGGATAGAGAACAAGATAAACCGGCAGGTGACCTTTTCCAAGCGCCGCAGCGGGCTGCTCAAGAAGGCGCATGAGATCTCCGTCCTCTGCGACGCCGAGGTCGCCGTCATCGTCTTCTCCACAAAAGGGAAGCTCTACGAGTACGCCTCTGACTCCAGGTATGTATTCCTTCCTTATCTCGATCCATTTCCGTTTATGTACCATGCTTCCGCTGCATCATACATACCGTGAGCTCATTCATCTTCCTCCTCTCCTGCATCATTAGTTTTCTTTGCCGTTTCCGGGCTTGATTCCATGACGCCGGAAAAGCTCACTGTCGGTTTTGCCATTTCTGGTCATCGATCCACCTCCCATGTGCTCACCAGTTTGGTGTCCGTACCGCATGTGCTTGCGTTGTTTCCATCTCCGTCCATATCTATTCTGAGTTGAGCTTGCTTGTGTGCTACAGCTGATGATTTTATGTTGCAGGCTGCTGCTGCAGCTGCTTGGTTATTTTGGGAAAGGATTTGATTTCTTCTTCACTGGCTAGCTAGCTCGTCTTCTCCCTTTCCTTTCTCGTGCTCCCTGCTTTTGCCTTTTCCTCTTGCCTCCGACTCACTGATCCTTTCCTTTTTTGGGATCCACGACCGCGCGCCTTTCTTTCTTTATTAATTCACATTCACCCATAGCTACAACTCCATGTGCCAAGAGACTAGATTAGATTGTGCAAGCACGCAATTAGATTAGCAGCTGATAATCTTTGTAGTACGTTCCTTCATCGTTGTTCTTGACTTCTTCAGAACTCGATTGTGCTGCAAGGTGTATTTTTATTTGCTTTCTTTTTCAAGTGAGTTAATTTCCTTGCGATCGAAATCCCATGCGTGTTTTCCCACTTCTCCAAAAAATTAAAAACACCAATAATACTCACAGCTTCCGAGGAGTGACATGCATGTAACCGATTGAGCTGGATTAATTAATTAATTTCTTATGCGCATCTTCTTCTGCCTTCCTGAACTTGACCAGTTCTGCATGCTACGCCTATCACTACGTAACGTCCGTCTTGCCTAAACATCATACAGAAATTCTCTCAACTCGGAGATGGATCTGGCTCTAGCTTCAGCTTCTCTTCCTTTTTTTTTTTCTTCTCTCGTCCCTCTCCTCCTCTTTGATGCTACACTCATATTCCCCTCTAGGTCAATCTTGGCTAGCTCGGTTTTATTTGGTAAAAAAAGAGCAGCTCAGTAGCTAGATAGAGTAGTAGATCTTTTGCTTTGTGTTCATTAATGGAACGATTTGCTGCGTTCCATTGAAGACATAAATAAAGGTGTACGGTGTACTGCCTAGCTTAGCTTGCTAATGATGGATGGACCTTGCCGTAAGACAGCCTACGCATCAGCATCGCCCAACGTGTTATGCGTTTCTCCATTCTATGTACAACAGCTTGTGTTGTACACTACTAACTTGTACGTACAACAAGAGTACGTACTTATAATGCCCATCAATTATCGTTAGTTAATTTGGAGTGCTTCCCCCCCCCCCCCCCCCCCCACACACACAAATATGTTCATTCTATCTCATATTTTTCTTTCCTCTTTGAGATCTACGGTCTGCTAGTCTTCTTTTTTTACCTGATGGTCAATATGGCTCGAGTACGTGCTACATATACAACAAGATTCTCTGTCTGAATAAAAGAGAGAGAAATGCTTCAGGCTTCAGGAAACCCTTCACTCTATGGGTTCGATAAATAAATAGGCTGCACGAATAAACAATTGGACATCTTTATATACCCATAGGTAAAATATACTTCGAAAACAAATGTCATATGTATGTTATTTTCATGTGTCATAAACAGTAAGGTTAAAGATCGTTTTATTCAATTTGTTGCCGGCACATACTTGTGGGGATTGTGTTGTCCGTACGTACAACATGCAGATTGAGAGCTTGTTCTTTGTAGCATACTCTTTATGTATGAAACTACAAAGGGGTGCAGAAGTAGCCCAGCTCTATAAGGTCATCCACGAGTGTTCAGTTCAAGAACACAACCCAGTTTCTGTGGTACAGTTAGCCTTCCATTCAACTCGATCGCCTTCCATTCAACTCGCTGTTGATACTTTATTTGATACAGCTCCATGCATGTTCTGGAATGGCTTGAGTCATTATTCTTAAAGCTTATATCACATGTGTGCTCTATGTGTTTCTTGTATCATGGACTCATGGTTACATACTGCGCCATTGCTTTCTTCAAGATAGATCATATTAGCTGGAGATATTGATTATTATGTACACTGTTATGAAGGAAACATGCTGCTTTCAAAGGTATCAAGCTAGATTGCTGTTACTACACTATGAACAGTAAATTAGCACTGTCAGTCCCAACAGTGCTTTCAGATCAAGAGTTTGCTGCCAACTCCTAAATTTTGATTGTTTGTTTCATGGTATAACGGCTTTTTTAATTGCACACTAATAAAAATATTAAATTCTTTTGGGAATCTAGCGTGCATACTGGCCAACTGCTTCTTAGTGATTGCTTTTTCAAAATAGAAAATGCCAACTATCGTCCAGCATCATCCTAATTATTCCTTGCAATGCATCTGGATTTGAAGCATAAACATTTCCGAGAAGGCGGGAACTGATATGGTGTGATTTTTTCTTGCAGCATGGACAAAATTCTTGAACGTTACGAGCGTTACTCTTATGCTGAGAAGGCTCTAATTTCAGCTGAATCAGAGAGTGAGGTATGAATGATTTGCTGTGATAGTCCTATTCTTTCCCTATTATGGCATTTATTCCTGCTGTATTCATATATATTTTAAATCAGGGAGGTTGCTCCGTTTATATTGCACAAGCATTTCAACATCCTTCACACAAAAAGCATACCTGCTAAATCTTGTTGCGTTTTACAAACAGAGTAATTAATTATAAATAATCAAAATATTGGAGATTAAATGTAGTATAAGCTTACATTTTATGTTATTGACTTCAAATCGCATTTGTTTTGGTATAACTTAACACTCATGTGAAACATCTAACGATGCTTGGTTAGGCATATCGCTTAGATTTGGCGACGCCCTTCTCTTTTTCTCTCTTTTGTAATTAGATTTGGTGTTGTTGTGGACCCATACATGAGCTATAATTTGAATTTTTTATAGATTGGAAATCAAGTATGAAGGCTGTAGCTAATTAATTCTATAAAGTTAATATATCCAAAGCTCATTCACCCTCAGTGTGGAAGCTAGTATGTCAGCTACCTGTAAAAGTAAAAATTATTACTAACTAATGGTCTCTGAAGAAATAATTAAAATTACCACTTTTAATCGAACTTCTGCTTACTGAGACAACTTGTAACGTCCAACAACCTTCATTGAGGGCTGGGTAAGATATATCATAAGAAAGTTTTGGCATGCCCATTAACTTTTATCTCCTGTTCAGTCTTTGCATGCATAAATGCGAAGTGGCTTGGTGTGGTATTAAGCTAACGATACCAGTTCGCTCGTACACATCCTCAAGTATAATTTACTCGTAAATATGGATGAAATGAGCAAGATACTTCTACATTCAGCCAACTAAAAGATTTTTAGCAAGCATGAAGAAAGCCTCGAGTACTAGAAGGGTTTGACTAAGTATGGTATTGAAAATCGATCAGCTAACCTTTACATTTCTAGTAACTTTTGCAGCCTAGGTAAATAAGAAATGAAATGTGTCAAGAGATCATCGATGGACAAACATTATTTGTACGGATGTCTTTGGGTTCGTTTTGCATCTGTATTAGCGATCTACAAATTCGGTGCACTCTCCGTAGCAATCGTCATAACAGTTCAATCTACGATATATCTGTGTAGGAGTTTGTTAACTTAATGGTACATATTTCTTAGAGGACCCTATCCCTCATTTCAGTATCTAATATCACACATCACTATCCATATTTCAACTGTAAATTCTAGTATAAAAAGTAATGTAAGACGTATACATTAGGTTACTAGCTAAATCATCAAAATTATCTTAAACTTTAAATCTCAATTTCCCTTTAAGAGCTAATGTTCCTCGTGTCGCCCCTCACGAGTGAGTTGAAGGAAACCATTAGCCCCCCACCCCCACCACCATTGCTGCTGCTTCACCTCGGTAGCAGCGGCTCCTGCCTCCGAATGTAGCATGGGAGATCTGCAGTGGATGCGGGCGTGGAGAAGTGCGGCGCGGTGGTGCGTCAGCGAGGCCGTGTGGGGGGGGGGGGGGGGGGGGGGGGGGGTGTTGCAGTGGGTCTCGTGGTGGAGGCGGGAGAGCATCGCACGGCGGCTCCATGGTTCCGGCGGCGGCCACATGGGCCCTTCTTGGATCATCTCGTTTCATCGGATGTCGGGTTAGCGAGTCGTTCTATCTTGGATCACCTCGTTCCCATTTGGCACCCCTCACTCTTGTAGGGGCTGTTGGCATGCAGCAACAAGAGGGCCATGTTCATAGCGCCTAGGCCTTGTTTGGTCAGAAGAAGATGGAAGTCAAGGTCCTCCTCCATGTTGGATGTGTCTTGCCGACCCTTGTTGCATGCTATGAGTTGTTGGTTGTGGTCGCGTTGTTGCTGCTGTCTAGCTTCGGCGTGTGTTGTTGTTCTAGTTTTGCTAGTTGTTGTTTGGTTTTCAGACCTAGTTTTTCTTTTAAAACCGAGCCAATCTTTTTCTTAATATCAATGAAATGCAGCGCCCACTGCTTTTCGCAAAAAAACTAAAACATTGGATTTTTTTGCATGCCCAAAATATACATCTCAAAAATAGCAAAAAACTGAGAATTCCTTACACTAGCTAATTACACAAGCTTTTGAGCAATGTATCACTCCATGTATCAAACTTTCATGTTGATTTTTTATGTCGCAAAAATAAAATTAGTCTATAAGTAAATACTCGCTCCGTTCCAAAATAATTGAAGTTCTATGTTTGTCCTAAGTAAAACTTCTCTAAGTTGTACCATGTTTATAGAAAATATGTCAAATCTATGTAGTACGAAAATATGTATTATGATGAATCTAATGAAACTAAATTAGTGTTGATATATTCTTCTATAAATTTGGTCAAAATTAAAGTGGTTAGATTTTTTTTGCGAGAAGGGGAACATGCCCTGGCCTACATCCATTGATGCATACATCCTCCCTTTAAATGAGTTAGACTTAAGACAAACCTAGAACTTCAATTATTTTGGAAGGATTATCGACTAGTGTGAGCAGATTCGTGCATATTTTGTTCCGCTATCAACAATGTAATTAAGATAGGCTAAGACATTTACCTTGAAGAAAATGTTCACATAGATGATAGGGTGTTTTTTTACGTTGGCTCTCCAAATTGTTGTACTATTTCCAAAAAATAGAAGTTATTTTTTTGGTTATTTCTTGATTGTGGATGGGAAGGTTATCAGACCGTGTTTACCAAATATTTACACTAAACATGTAATCCTCCCCGGCGGGGAATTTTGGCTGAACTTCTCAAATCAACTTTGATATACCAATGATACCAACATAACTGTTAAGCCAGTGTCCTTGTATAATATTTTTGTCAGTTTCAATGTTCATATGTCCGCTCCATCCAAATCCTTCAAGTCCATCAAGTATTTTGCTGTTAATATCTCGGATCCCCATGGGAATTTCCGATTTGCTCACCCAATTTTTATTCCTGCACCTTGAACCGAAAATTAGGTTTAGGAAACGATGCAATGATTAAAACCCTAGGACTCATTTTGTAGATGACCCTGCTTACTGAATATTTGGAAACGTCTTTAAGTTATTCATGCACTTCAACAACTAGAACCTGTATAATTATAAGAATATTATGGAATTTTTCTGCTTTTCTTACATGCCTGGTCTTCTAGTATCAGTTCTGATGAAAAATGCAACAAGTTGTATTGATAAAATACAAAATGCAAGTGCGAGTGACCGAAGGAAGATGGATGAACTTCTCATAACATGAGAAGCCTTAATTATGTACTTGTCATATTAAGTTTCCTGTTCTTTGTCGGTTTCCGTCACCTCAGGTAGTATAGGCATCTTGACTGTGATAGTTGCCTGCATTGGCAAAATATGTGCTTATTTCATACTCCCTCCGTATAGACCATTTTTGTGACATCCTTTTCCGAACGGAGGGAACATCCATTCCTGTACTAGCTTCCTTCTAACAGAAAATAAATTTCCTGTACAGGGAAATTGGTGCCACGAATACAGGAAACTGAAGGCGAAGATTGAGACCATACAAAGATGTCACAAGTAATAATGCGTATACTATAGTGCTTTAGATTATGATTAATTTTGGAAGTAGCATATTATTATGCAGTACGAGCTGCTTAAATATGCAGTATGAGCTGCTTAAATAAGATGATTTAAAACAACTTGATCATATATGTTGCAGGCACCTCATGGGAGAGGATCTGGACTCTTTGAATATGAAAGAGCTCCAACAACTAGAGCAGCAGCTGGAGAGTTCATTGAAGCACATAAGATCAAGAAAGGTTGTTATTTTTCTCAACTTTGGTACCCTACCTGATACGTCTTACTAATTAACTGGAAGACTAATGATATCTGCATTATATCTGTAAATGTGGTCCTTGATTTCTGTGGCAGAATTGACCATTCCTTTTGGGAATATTAATTTCTGGAGTATAACTGTAAATTTGGTAAAGTTTCAGGCTACAAGGGTGTAACCCATTAACTTTGGACATGGTAGCGTGTCATCGGAAATGTAACAAAATATCACTTCCAATTCATTGGCTAACTTCTAATATTACCTGTATTTGCAGAGCCACCTTATGATGGAGTCCATTTCTGAGCTACAGAAGAAGGTAAACTAATGCATATTATCGTCAATCTAGCTTATGTATGCATTATGATCTACTTCCACGTTGTTTAATTCATACTTTTGTTGCTTATGCTGCAGGAGAGGTCACTGCAGGAGGAGAACAAGGCTCTACAGAAGGAAGTAATTAAGCTGCCAAACACTTCATGTATAATTACTTTACCACTGTGTTCGTTGCTGATCTGATCCTATAATTTGGTGCAGCTGGTGGAGAGGCAGAAGGCGGCCAGGCAGCAGCAGCAAGTGCAGTGGGACCACCAGACTCAAACACAACAAGCCCAAAACCAACCTCAAGCCCAGACGAGCTCATCATCTTCCTCCTTCATGATGAGGGATCAGCAGGCACATGCTCAACAAAACATCTGGTATAATTCATCATTTATAACCAATTCATTAGCTACTATGCAGTACACATACATGTAATAACATGGTTAATCTTGTGTACGCACTAGTTACCCGCCCGTGACAATGGCCGGGGAGGCAGCCGCGGCGCCAGGGCAGCAGGGGCAGCTTCGCATCGGAGGCCTGCCGCCATGGATGCTGAGCCACCTCAACGCTTGAGGAAGGAAGAGGAGTAATTGCCAAAGCAGCTGCAACTGCATTAAACATACAGTCTAGCAATTAAGCTGCTATGGTTAGGTTTGCTTGTCCCCTACCCTTATATATATGATTTGCAAGAAAAGAGCAGAGAGATCAGGAATGCTGGTGTACGTACGTACGTAGCTGTATAATTTTGTTGCATGTTCTGCACACGTACGGATTGATGCAACATGCATGCATGCTTAGTAACCAACCAGTTAACTTAGCATGGATGACTAGCTTTCATTAATTATGGAAAGCTAGCTTGCACGATCATTTGTATATATAATATCTTTATTTATCCGAAATCAAATGGATGAATGATTAAGCCCAAGTACAATTTTAAGGGGGCGATGTGAGCCATCTGCTCCCTTGAGTGGTGGATCTCATTTGTGCACATGTGGTACGGTTTTGGTATCAGAAGATTCAAATTGATTTAGGGGTTAAATGGTGGCGAAGTCCTCTCTAGGGTGTGAATCCTTACGGGGCTGTGCACGAAGACTCCCATCTATCAGCAACAAAGTCATATGTCGGTGTATAGATTAACCAAATGAAACATCATATGTCGGCCAAAAGATCAAGGGGGGCTTGGGATCGAAGATTTACAATCTAAAAACAAAAGTTTGTTATGCAAATGGCTTTTCAAACTTTTGACAGGGGAGGGGGTTTGGCATGAGCTAATACATAATAAATACCTTCACTCCAAATCTCTATCCCAAGTTAAAGTGCAACCGCATGACTCACCGTTTTGGAAGGGCCTCATGAAAGTGAAAGAAGAGTTTTTCACTAGAGGCTCGTTTTGCGTCAAAAATGGTGAGAGTGTCCGTTTTTGGGAGGATACTTGGTTGGGGAATAAGCCCCTATCTCACCAATATCCATCCTTATATAACATAGTCCATCGGAAAGAAGTTTCAGTAGCTTCTGTTTTAGGGAATGCACCTCCTCCTAATATAAGCTTTAGGAGATCTCTAACCGGAGAACGGTGGGATAGATGGCTGCATCTAGTTAACCGGCTAATGGACATTCAAATTACTGCTGCTCCTGATACGTTTACTTGGGGTTTAAACACATCAGGAAAGTTTACGGTCAAATCGATGTATCTTGATTATCTAAGTGATCATACCAGATTTCTTCGTAAACATATATGGAAAATGAAAGTGCCACTGAAAATTAAGATTTTCATGTGGTTTCTTATGCGAAAAGAAATTTTAACAAAAGACAATCTGGCAAAACGAAATTGGGAAGGTTCAAAAAAATGCTGTTTTTGTGATCAAGATGAAACAATTGAGCATTTGTTTTTATCATGTCCCTTAGCAAAGATGGTCTGGCGTATTGTTTCCATAGCCCTCAATTTACAACCCCCAACTAGTATAAATAATTTGTTTGGCAATTGGTTAAGGGGCGTTGACAAAAATGAAAAAGTACAAATCCGAGTGGGTGTATGTGCTTTACTTTGGGCCATTTGGAACATACGCAATGATTATATCTTTAACAATGCAAAATCATTTTCCTTCATGCAGGTAATACCTCTGGCTACTCATTGGATCCGTATGTGGTCCTTCCTACAATCAACGGACAAGCGAGACGTTCTGGATATTGGGTGCAACCAGCTGGAATTGGTTGCGCGGGATTTGTATCACCAGTTCAGCTGGCGTTTTGACTTGAGAATAGCATGTTGATGCAGTGTCATTACATGTTATCTTTGTTCTTTAGATGGTTGATACATGTATCAACTCTGTGTGACCCATGATGTAATCATTTGTAAAACTGGATTCTGAATAAATTTAATAAAAGCCGCATGCATCAATCGATGCAGAGGCTGGGGCGCCCTTTTCGAAAAAAAAAATCAGCAACAAAGTCAGTCCAGCTCCGGTAGGGAAGCGACGACAATGGCGTGTCGGCGGCTCGCTCTAGCGTTGGTAGTCATCGTTAGGTGGTCCAAAGATTTTGATTTAATTATTATTATGTTTAAAGTGCTTTATACTTTTGGTGAACTCTTATAATAGATCCCGGTCCTTCTCGCAAGAAAAAGCACAACAAATTAAAACCGAATGGCCGTTGATAGTTCTGAAAAACTTCAGTTTGTCAACCACTGGCGCCCAACCATCGACGTGAATATTCTTCTTGATGAACCTATTGATCTTCGAGGCTCTATCTTCATATCTTCTTTGTCTTGGATTGTTACATAATGACCCATGAGTCTAGATAATTGTACTAAATGTAGATTATGAATGCAGACTGGTTGGGCAACGTTGTTTGAAGCACGACGCATTCTTGGGTTTCCAGGTCGTCAACACAGTTGTCAATAAAATAATTAAATGAAGATTATTTTTTTTGGCATAGATACAGATTATTGATGGGTGATCTGCATCAATAGTGAACACCCAACTACACCATTGTGCAACAAAGAATATTATTGTGCTACCACAGTACCATCTGACGTTGTGGGACTTGGCTCGCATGCTCCGCTCCCTCCAATTTTACCCGCATCACACATACATTTGGCTGCTCACACAGTTTCATTTTACTATCATAAAACCAGAATAAATCGGTTGGTCACACCTCCCGGCTGATTTCCCCATAAAAACTACTCCGTCCTTTGCCTTCAACACAAGAGAGAAGTCACTGATCCACCAGCCTCCGCTATGTCAAAGGAAAGGATAAAAAATAGTAACTAGCTACATCATCAACAATGCCAGGTGGCCTAATCAGAAACTGGTGTTGATGATGTAGAGGCACACATAATCATTTGTCAGACTAGCCTCCAAAGAGCACAAGTGAACATAATATGATTTACGGTCTCCTTATGCCCACATAAGTGACACTTGTCATTCATGTCCAGCCCTTCTACAGTAAAATTTCCTTGGCCATAATGACATTCTTAAGCATTAACCAAAATATTTTTTACTTATAAAGGAATCTTATTTTCCACATGGACTTGTAATTAACTATCTCATCAAATATTTTTCCAAATGGGGATGCCCCGGCCTCTGCATCAAAGTGATACATATAGCCCTTTATTTCCTTATTAAATTATTTCAGCGTACATAATCTCAAGAGTACAATTCAGGGTCATCATGGTGGATACATGGATCAACCATCTAAACAAACTAAAAATGCATCTGCGGCAGTACAACAAATTCTATAATCAAAAGGCCAGCCGGATCGGGTGTAGAAGTCCCTTGCGACCATCTCAAAACTGTTGCACCCAATATGCATGGCATGTCGTTTCTCCAATGGTTGGAGATAAGACCACGTACGGATCCAGTGAGTATCATAGGGATAACCTGCAAAAAAAAAATGATTTTTGGTTTATTAAAAACATAGTCATTTCGCACATTCCAGATTGCCCAATATGATAGCACACATCCCACCCGAATTGGTTTAAGTTCTTTTTTGGATCCTTGGTGACCAATATCCAAAAAGGTTTGCAATACTTGTGTAAAGCAACAAACTTTGCTCTCATTCCAGTTTCTTTTAGCCATGTTATCTTTAGTGAGAATTACTTTACGATATAGGAACCACATGCAAATCTTGATTTTCAATGAAACTTTCATCTTCCAAAGATATTTTCGTAAGAACCTAGTTTGATCGTCCAAAAGGTCTAATTACATCAATCTTGTTCATTCCTGAGATTCACATCCATCAGGCGATTAGCTAGCTCTAACCATTGTGTGATTGTGTCCATTTGTTTCCTGTCAATTCCTCCGAAAAGTGATATTTAAGGGTGGTGCATTGGCCAGAGCATTAGCTACCGAAACGTGTTTTCATTGAGCTATGCTATATAACACTGAATACTGGTGTGAAAAGGGAGTATCCCCTAGCCAAGAGTCTTCCCGAAACCTCGTTCAAGTACCGTCACCAATCTCAAACGAGCCTTTGTTAAAGAAATCATCTTTGACTCTCATGAGGCCTTCCAAAAAGAAGAGTCAAAAGGTTTTTTAGTGGCTTGTGATAGGGTTTGCGAGTGAAGATATTTATTTTCAAGTAGGTCTTGGTGGTCAATCTCAACCTACAAACTTCCCCTTCAGTTGGACTAGTATCGGAAGGGAACTCTGTTCCGGCCTTGGTTTCAAATTATGATGTACGCGCATCGATGTCCGAGCTGCTCGGGACATGGGATCCTCGACGCCAAACCCCCTGTTCGTTCAAAAGTTCATATAGCCACTTGCTAAGTAAACATTTATTTTTAACCTCTAGAACTTCAACTCCGAGCCCCCTTGCTCCTTAGGTCGACAAATACTGCTCCATTTAGACAATATCTCCATTTAGACAATATGTATTTTCTCTTGTAGCTATCGCTCTGGCAAAAGAATCATGACTGTAGTAATCCAATCTCTTGCGTACCCCTTTTGGTACCTCAAGGTAAGAGAGCAGGAACATAGGAAGACTAGTGAGAACCTAATTAATCAGAATCAACCTATCCCCGCAAGACAACAGCTTACCAACCCAACTACTTAATTTTCGCTCAAAACGGTCTTCCACAAACTTCCACTCCCCGTTTTAAGTTGACGGAAGTGGATTGGGATCCCAAGATACTTAAAGGGGAGAGTACCAGATTCACATCCAAACAACTCAATAAATTTAGGTATCCAATGACACATTTAGGGTCAAAGACGTCCATACGCAATGCTCGTCTAAAAAAGGTCCAGTTATGAAGGGGATTGTAGACATAAAACAAAAAAATTCCTACCGACGATAACCAGAAACTAGCCAAGATCTATAACTATGCAGATATACTATACGGAGCAGAACGGAGTACATACCCTTGTAGACCGAAAGCGGGATTACGTTCCCGCACAAACGTTGTCGATGAAGCCGATGAAGACGACCTCAAGGTCGTGTAGAGTAAGTAGACGTACTCCCAGCGCCACCCGTGTTGCGCCTTGTAGTTCCACACACGTACGGTGTAGATGACGACCTCCAGGTTCCAGATCCAGCAGAGCAGCGGAAGCGGAAGATTGGATCTAGCAGCACGGCGGTGTGCGTATAGTAGAGAGACTTCCCTCCCCGTACGCAGCTCCAGAAACGGTACCACGCTCAAGGTAGGAGAGAAGAAGAAGGAGATGGGATGATTTTCCAAAGGCAAAGGGGTCCCCTATTTGAAGGAGGAGGAGGGTTGCCCACCCGCTGGCTAAGCCATGTGGGACTATTCCCACATGGCTCGGTCGGCCATGGGGGTGCGCCGACCCTGGTTGGGCCCCATTCGGCCCAGCTAGGCCGGCTGGCCCTCCCCTCTTTTTTTCCTTTTTCCCTTTTGGGGTTTTTCCCTAATGGGCCTCTAAGGCCCATTTAGGTTTAATGCCTTTAAAAATTCGAAATTAATTAAATAAAAATCTATTTAATCACTAATAACACTTATTAATATTAAATACATATTATTTAATTCATTCGAGCTCCGAAACATATTTCGTTGCCTCCGATCAACATCGGACATGTCCCAAACGCTTCCGGAGTCTCCGGTTTATTTCTCTCTTATATCCAATCTAATCGTCACCTACCTTTAAGTGTGTTACCCTATGGTCCGGGATCACACGGACATGAAAGAGACACGTTCTCCGATCAATGACTAACAGCGGGATCTGGATACCCATGATAGCCCCCTGTGCGTCCACGAAAGTCTTTTATCGTTCGAACCTTTAGACGTCCAGCCTCAACCTTTTGCCTAGCGATACTTAGATTGTCCGAGTATCGTTCTCCGGTATCACGATTACCGAGCATGATCTCGTTATTGACAAATCTATCTTTAACTAGTCTGTGATATTACATCCCCGTGACCTAGTCACATGCTTGCAAGCTCATTGATGTAATCTCACCGAGTGGCCCCAGAGTATCCATCCTGCTATGTGGATTGGCAAATCCCTCTCTTGATCACTCGCCTCCACTGCTTCCTTCGGATACCCGAAAGTGTCACCTTTATTGTCATGCTATATAAGACATGCCGTTTGATGCAATCAAAGCACCTTCCAGAAGCAGCAATTTGATATGACCTCACAGTCGAAGGTATGAGCACTACGTTTCTATATCTTTTGGTTATGTCCATCACATCATTCACCTAACGACATGACTCCGTTGTTAACCGACGTAATTATCCATGATCAGGAAACCTTGATCATCTGTTGCCAAACGGACTTGTTAAATAGAGGCTACTAGGGACCTGGTTGTTTACATACCACACGTGTATTAAAGTTTCCGCTAATACATTTATAGCATGGTATAAAACATATTATGAACAATTGAGATATGACAAATAAAATTACTTTATTAATTGCCTCTAGGGCATATCTGAAAGGATCGGTATGGCCACCTAGAGGGGGGGGGGTGGTGAATAGGTGCTACTCAATTTTTAGCTCTTTTTCGAATGTAGGCTTGACACAAAGGTAAATTCTCTAGATATGCAACTACGGTGAATTTACCTATATGACAAGTTAACACTACACTAAGCACGAAACAATTAAGAACTAGCGAGTAAGGAGTAACCGAACGGGAAGCACGTGGAGACAAGGATGTATTCACGAGTTCCTCCTTTTTAGGGGAGTACGTCTCGTTGGAGGGGTGTGAGTTTCAAACTCAAATGCCACAAATGGCCTCACCCTATTCTCCGATGAACCTTGCCCAAAAGCTCGGTTCACCTTTCACTATCGAAATCCTTCAAGGCGGAATCCGGAGCCCTTACAACAAACTTGAGGCTCAACCCACAAAAGGATTGGGGGCTCCCAAGCACCACAACACCTTCTACACAAAATTAACAAGCAAGTAAGTACAACAAGATGCCTAGGTTTTCCTAGTGGAAACCCTAGGCTCGAATCGCTCAAGTGAATGAGGGGGAAATGAAGAACGCTTTGGTGAAGTAGTAGATGCGGGCCTTCTCCTTCAATCCTCCAAAGATCAACGAGTTTGGGTGGAGGGATTGGGAGATCTAGTGATTCTTGAGCTTGCAATAATGGAGGACTTCAATTCTGGGTGAGCTGGCTGGCTGGAGGTAGGTGGAGGGGTATTTATACCCCTCCTCGAATTGTAGCCGTTGCAGCTCACTTTACACCGGAGACTCCGGTCCACACCGGAGAATCCGGAAACATTCCGGTCTGCTCGAGCCAATTCATGCTGGACCGGAGACTAGAGCTCAGAGACCGGAAACTTCGTATCAGGGGACGGAGACTCCGGCCTGAGCCAGAGATATCGCTAACTCTCCGGCAACATTCCGGACCGAGTCCAGAGGCTGTCACCCTCCGGGGATTTTGCTGAGAAATAAATAGCCAGAGACTTGGCGGAGACTTCTGTCCCCTGAGTCCGGAGACTCCG
The DNA here is from genome assembly GCA_947311845.1 of Poa pratensis. Lineage (NCBI taxonomy): Eukaryota > Viridiplantae > Streptophyta > Magnoliopsida > Poales > Poaceae > Poa > Poa pratensis. The sequence continues at coordinate 15,920,936 of CAMZMU010000046.1, read as the reverse complement.
GTCCATGTAGACGGAGATTTCGGTCATGGCAGGCCGGAGACTCCGGCCTGGAGATTCCTGCAGAGCCCTTTTCCCTTTTTACACACAAGATGCATTATGAAAAGTTACCAACTGATTCCTGCATCACTCGACAGTACATTAGATATTTCCTAGTGTTGTTGCCTAACACACAAAACACATGAGGGATATAAAAGATGCTCTTTCAATCTCCCCCTTTTTGATGTTAGATGACAACACTAGGATTTGCAATAAAGCACAATAGAAAATATCTACATGTTCACAAAATATCGAGAAGCTCCCCCTACATGTGTGCATATAAGTAGTTGCATTGGAATACAAATGCTCAACATGTAGGCAAGAGACAACTCACATATAAGCAAGAAACATGACAAATATACATAATCAAGGGACATAGCTCAAAAGTAGGTTGAGATAGAATAAATCATACCTTGTGCATAAAAATGAAGAGTATAGACCAATGCACAATAATAGATATCATCTCAACCATAGATAATATGAAATCCACAAACTCGCACACCAAAAATAGGAACATAGTCTCACACACCAAATAACAAAGCAAATAAGTTCAACGACATAAGATAAATGGACACAAGCTCTAAAGAAATGATAAAAGAGCATGCTTGTGCCCGAACCCTTGCAAATCCCACGAGAAAAACCTAATAGAACTTCTTCTCCCCCTTTGGCATCGAAATGCCAAAAAGGGAAAAGAGCGATGCTACGCGAACCCAAGAAGATCAATCGGACACTTCTTCGTAGTCTTCATCGTTCCCTTCACCAACGTTGGCATCATCCTCATCTTCGTTATCATCCTCATTCGAATCCTCCGCATCGTCGTCGTCAACCAAAGGGCCTTGCCGGTGTTGCGAGAAGATGAAGGCATAAAGACACATCTTCAAAGTCACCCCAAGGGAAGATATCCTCATTCCATTGCTCAAAAGGGATAGTGGTAGCGGACGGTGGTGACTCGGGAGCACCTTGTGGGCGAGGAGGAGTAGTGCCACCATTGTTGATCTTGCGCATTTCTTTTAGCATCTTGCCTTGAGTAGATTGCATATGCTTCCTCTCAACATAACCATCATAGTTTTCCTTGTGAATGGCAAGCCCCATACAAAGCTTCGCCTTTTGCCACCACGAGATATGCCTAACCTCATTGTTGACTCTTTCTTTTCCACCACGACTCCACGAAGGGGGGGGTCGACATTCTTGCTCCTCCTAGGCATTGGGGCCTCATGCTCTTGCTCCTCCTCTTCACTAGATTGGAAAGGAATGCGAGGAGGTGCATGCTTGTGAAGTTGTTGAAGGTAGCCCTTGTTGTGAAGAGTGTATTGAGCGGTGTTGAGAGTGGGTACACGATCAAGAATAAGCTTCATGATATACGGTGCATACACGGGGTTCTTCTTTTCACACATGGCCCAATGAATCTCACACTTGATGAAATCCATGACATCAATCTCGTATCCTTGGCAATCCACACCCGCACCTTGAATCTTGTAGCAATGATGGAGAAGGTTGACAAGCCCACCTCGAATAGCATCCACATTCCCGGCTTGAGGAGCAATATTGTAACGGAACATACGAAGCAAGATGTTGAATGTGGGGAGGAGGTTGCGATTGGTGCCAATATCCTCCTCATTGGTGTAGATGGGAGCCAACTTGTTCTTGTCATAGGACACAACTCCCTCAACATGCATTCTTCATCCAACCGGATGGGTCACCCCACGGAACTCATACTCCAAGATCCTAGCAAAGTCAACAAAGCTTGCGTCACACTTGATTGGCCCGGTCATCCAAGTCATGGAGATGTTTTCATCGGTATGAAGCACATGGGTGGCAAAGAATTGTTGCACAAGCTTGATGTCATAATTTTGTTGAATGGAGAAGAGCTTCTCTAGACCAAGCTTTCTAACAATCCACACGGCCTCTTGAAAGTATGTCTTTGAGTTCAATGCATCGAGGTTGATCACCTTTTGCTCACATACGGCATGCTTCTTGGACAATTTTGCATAGACCTCCTTCATAATGAGTTCTTGTTCCTTCCTCCAAAAAAGAGAGTCTTGGGAAGTTCGTTGCATGGAGTAGAAGGGCTGCACCCACAAAGAGCGAAACTCACTCTTGCCCATGCCCTTTTGAGTGGTGATTTGATCATATCGAGCTTTCTTGGTAACCTCATTGGCCAAAAACTCAGCTTCATCCCTCTCTCTAGCAGCAGCGTCCTTCTTGTTCTGAGCAATAACACCTCACTGAACATGGCGGCCAGTATCGGATCAAACTCAAGAACATGCCTTGATGGGGCTTGACCTTTTCGAGGCTTGTAATTGGGGTTGGATGTTGATGCCTTGGTGCGCTGTTTACCTGTGAAGAGAAGAATATTGGGATAGCAAGGAGATAAGCATACATGTCCAGGAAGGCCAAAAAAGGAACAATCCAACAAATTTAGGCACTAAAAGGTGATCCAGACCGTAGTATCCGGTCTCAGGGGCCGGAGAGTCCGGCCAGACCGGAGTCTCCGGTCAGGCAGACCAGAGTCTCCAGCCCTGAGAGAAGAAACTCGAGTTTAGGTCAAGTTTTAGTGTAGAAATTGGAGGGATTGATCCTAGAGAATACAATGCCATGCATAAAGATGTTCCACCACAAAGGGCAAAGGAAACTACTCTCAATTTCAGATCTAGGAAGAAACCCTAGAGAGAGAGGGAGAGAGAACCTTGATCCTTCATGGTGGGTGCCAAACAACGGAGAGGGAAGTCCCCAACGTTCGGGAGGAGGAGGAGCCGACGGCATGGCGAGATCCGGCGGCGGGGAGTGGCCGGAGTGGCACTTCAAGGCGGCGGCAACAGGGTGTGGTTGGGGTCGGGGGTGTGTGTGGAAGTTGTGAATCAACCCCCACTCCGATCCCCTTTGGAACCCTGCGGGAACGCCCGAGACCGGAGTCTCCAGCCCAAACACACCGGTGTCTCCCGCCTGGACCGGAATCTCTGTGTTTGGAGCGGAGACTCTGCTCACACCGGAGTCTCCGGTGTAGAACACCGGAGTCTCCGGCCCCAACGACTAAAAAATGCCAGATTTTTGTGGGGACATGTATGTAGCAAGAAGAGAAAGTTTTATGTAAGATTTAGGCTTAGGTTGGAAACAAGGGCACTGATGGGTGGATACACACTTGGAAATTGCAATATCCAAATATTAAAGCCAATTTCAAGTGTTTTTCCCAAAAACAAAATAAAGGTCTCGAAAGTCCAAATAAATCCAAATAAGATCCAACTCCTCACAAAGAGGAGGGCGGTGGCCTATGCCACCATGTATGAGATTATGGCGTGACACCGCGAAGATGTATCTTGGGTTCACAACCAACCACTAGTACAGAATGACACATCGGATACCCCTCTATGGCAACGACAAGAGTTAGGCGACGGAAAAATGAGCTCCGCGCGCTTCCGCGAGTGTGCGTGCGCGCTAGTCGGTCGATGGGCCCGACACAATGGTAACGGAGGCTAAAAAGATCTCTGTTGCTCATATAGGCAACGGAGGAAAGAATATTTCCGTTGCTGATATTTCCACATCAGAAACGGAGATCGGTCTATCTCCGTTTCCCATGTCAAGGCACATTAAGCGGTGCCGGTATTAATATCTCCCACTCCAGTACTGTATCTCACTCTCACTCTCAGTCTCACTCTCCCCAGTTCCTAACCCTAGCCGCACACGCTCTCCTCCTACTTCACCCATCGATGGCGAACCCCTCTGGCGCCGACGGAAGTTAGGATGGAGCATCTTCCTCCTCCCACCCTCCGAGGAGCAGCCCGGATCTCCCTACAACTGGGGCGAGATCCCCGGCGACTGCGGTCGCGAGTTCATTCTGAGCCGTCAAATCCCATCCGGATCCACGGCGGCGGCGGCCACCGACGCCCGGATCTCGTCCTCATCGTATGATGAGGACGAGGATCTGGAGGTCGATCTCCTCCTCTCTCGCGCCTCCTTTGAGCGCGAGCGCGCCGAGGGTGTCATTTGGGCGTCTGCGATGCAGAGAGCTATCCGCATCTCCGCCGCCGAGCACGCGATAGAAGCCGCCGAGGAGGCGTTGTTCCAGACGCGGCTCCGGGCGGCCATAGACCGCTCTCTTCTCCCTGGCTAGGGCCGTGGGCCAGATGCGGCAGCGGCAGCGGTGGCGGTGGCGGAGGAGGAGGAGGATGAGGAGGAGGAGGAGGCTCCGGTGTTCGAGTAGGATGAGGTCTCCTCTGACGTCTCCTCTGGCAGTGGCTCCGGCACCGACGCCGACGCCTGGGACGCAATCCGCGACGAAAAGCGACCCCGCCTCGTCTAAGGTAAATGACCGCTCTGTTAGCTACTTATTTAGCTCGGTTTGCTCTGTTAGTTATCTCTGTTCAGCTATGTATTTGCTACGTTAGCTACTTATTTAGCTCTGTTTGCATTGTTTAGCTATGTATTTGCTATGTTAGCTACTTATTTAGCTCGGTTTGCTCTGTTAGTTAGCTCTGTTCAGCTATGTATTAGCTATGTTAGCTACTTATTTAGCTCGGTTTGCATTGTTTAGCTATGTATTTGCTATGTTAGCTACTTATTTAGCTCAGTTTGCTCTGTTAGTTAGCTCTGTTCAGCTATGTATTTGCTATGTTAGCTACTTATTTAGCTCGGTTTGCTTTGTTTAGCTATGTATTTGCTATGTTTGCTACTTATTTAGCTCAGTTTGCTCTGTTAGTTAGCACTGTTCAGCTATGTATTTGCTATGTTAGCTACTTATTTAGCTCGGTTTGCTTTGTTTAGCTATGTATTTGCTATGTTAGCTACTTATTAGGTCGGTTTGCTCTGTTAGTTAGCTCTGTTCAGCTATGTATTTGCTATGTTAGCTACTTATTTAGCTCGGTTTGCTTTGTTTAGCTATGTATTTGCTATGTTAGCTACTTATTTAGGTCGGTTTGCTCTGTTATTTAGCTCTGTTCAGCTATGTATTTGCTATGTTAGCTACTTATTTAGCTCGGTTTGCTCTGTTCAGCTATGTATTTGCTATGTTAGCTACTTATTTAGCTCGGTTTGCTCTGTTAGTTAGCTCTGTTCAGCTATGCATTTGCTATGTTAGCTACTTATTTAGCTTGGTTTGCTCTGTTAGTTAGCTCTTCAGCTACTTATTTAGCTCGGTTTGCATTGTTTAGCTATGTATTTGCTATGTTAGCTACTTATTTAGCTCGGTTTGCTCTGTTAGTTAGCTCTGTTCAGTTATGTATTTGCTATGTTAGCTACTTATTTAGTTCGGTTTGCTTTGTTTAGCTATGTATTTGCTATGTTAGCTACTTATTTAGCTCAGTTTGCTCTGTTAGTTAGCTCTGTTCAGCTATGTATTTGCTATGTTAGCTACTTATTTAGCTCGGTTTGCTTTGTTTAGCTATGTATTTGCTATGTTAGCTACTTATTTAGCTCGGTTTGCTCTGTTAGTTAGCTCTGTTCAGCTATGTATTTGCTATGTTAGCTACTTATTTAGCTCGGTTTGTTTTGTTTAGCTATGTATTTGCTATGTTAGCTACTTATTTAGCTCGGTTTGCTCTGTTAGTTAACTCTGTTCAGCTATGTATTTGCTATGTTAGCTACTTATTTAGCTCGGTTTGCTCTGTTCAGCTATGTATTTGCTATGTTAGCTACTTATTTAGCTCGGTTTGCTCTGTTAGTTAGCTCTGTTCAGCTATGCATTTGCTATGTTAGCTACTTATTTAGCTTGGTTTGCTCTGTTAGTTAGCTCTTCAGCTATGTATTTAGCTCGGTTTGCTTTGTTTACTGCTTATTGGCTCTGTTTATTAGCTTTGTTTGCTGTTTTTAACAAAGAATATTCGTTGTTTCAAGGGCTTGGTGGATGCTTGGTGACGATGCTGCTGCCGTGAAGACCTAGGAGCGGGGCTCCATACACGGTGACGTCACCAGGAGCAGTACATTTTGCGCAGCAGGAAAGACAGTAGATGTTCATCTGGCGGCCGTGAAGACATAGGAGCAGAGCTCCAGTCACGCGCACTGATGAACTTTTGTAAAGCAGGGCGTACAGGAATACGGTGACGACCGGGCGGCCATCTAGTCGCATGGAGCGGGGCTCCATCGACGGCACAGCCCGTCACCGTGTTTTTTTGTTTTCCTGTAACCCTTATTAGAAACGGTTATTAGCAAAACTCCGTGTCTAATGTTAAATACATCAGAAACGGTTTATCTCCTCCGATGCCATTGTGAGGCTTCACATCAGTGACAGAGGCGGGGACACGGACCCTTTCTCCGTTGCCGAAGGGGTTTTTGGCCCGTTTCCGATGTGTCGTTCTGTACTAGTGAACACTCGTCATTTAAGCTCACAATTCATAGAAACGAATATAGAGAAGCAAATGAATTCTTGATGTCGGCATAATGGGGGGAAGGATAGTCCAATGTATTAGGACCGCACTCCGCCTATGTCCATGCCTACACCTAAACACAATAGATAGTCAAGACATAGGTGTGTATGCAAGATGGTCAAGACAAGCTCCTTGAATCCACGATATTTAGCTCATTCCTCAAATAAGTGAACCTTGCTTCATCAAGAGGCTTCGTGAAAATATCGGCAAGTTGATCTCTTGTGGGACATGGCCTAGCTCAATATCACCACGGGCAACATGGTCTCGAATGAAATGATGACGAATCTCAATATGCTTGGTTCTTGAATGTTGCACCGGGTTGTGGGCAATCTTGATATCACTTGTATTGTCACATAAAAGAGGCACTTTGTCACAATTGACACCATATTCCTTTAAAGTTTAGAGATATACAATTATTCTTCTTGGAAGACCAACTCACCAAGGAAGCACCAAGAAATTGGCAAGCCCCGGAAGTTGACTTCCTATCATCTTGATCACCGGCCCAATCCGAGTCCGTGTACCCACGAAGAGAGAAAACCTTGTCCTTGGGGTACCACAAACCAAACTTTGGGGTATGAATCAAATATCGTAGGATTCTTTTGACCGCCACCATGTGGCTTTCTTTAGGAGCGGCTTGGTACCTTGCACACACCCCTACAGTCAATACAATGTCGGGTCTAGATGCACAAAGATAGAGCAAAGAACCAATCATGGAACGGTATACCTTTTGATCGACATCTATACCCTTTGGGTTAAGTTGTAGATGAACCTTGGTGTCCATTGGGGTGCGCTTCTCCTTGACACCTATCATATCAAACCTCTTGAGCATGTCTTGGATATATTTAGTTTGAGGGATGAAAGTCCCTCCCTTCAATTGCTTGATCTCAAAACCAAGGAAGAACTTCAACTCTCCCATCATGGACATCTCAAACCTATCGGTCATAAGATTTGAAAATTCATCATTGAAAGCTTTGTTAGTTGAGCCAAAGATAATATTGTCCACATAGACTTGGCATATGAAAAGCTCCCCTTTTACTCTCTTGGTAAAGAGAGTGGGATCGATATGCCCAACCTCAAATCCACGGTCTACTAGAAGCTCTCTAAGGTGCTCATACCACGCACGTGGAGCTTACTTAAGTCCATAGAGCGCCTTATCGAGCTTGTAGACATGGTTAGGGAGTTTGGGATCCTCAAAACACGGTGGTTGGTTAACATATACTAATTCTTTAAGTGGACCATTTAGAAAAGCACTTTTCACATCCATTTGTTGCAAGATAAAATTATGATGAGATGCATATGCAAGGAGGAGACGGATGGACTCAAGGCGAGCCACGGGAGCATAGGTCTCTCCAAAATCAATGCCTTCAACTTGAGAATACCCTTGAGCCACCAATCTTACCTTGTTCCTCACCACCATGCCATGTTCATCTTACTTGTTCTTGAATATCCACTTAGTGCCTATAACATTGCGGCACTCCTTTGGCTTCTCAACTAGCTTCCACACTTTGTTGCGCTTGAAGTTATTGAGCTCTTCATGCATTGCATTCAACCAATCCAGATCTTCAATAGCTTCAAAGACTTTCTTTGGTTCCACAAAGGATATGTGCGCTTGATGTTCACTAAAGTTTGCACATTGTCTTCTAGGCACAACCTTGCTCTTCAAGTCACCAATAATATTTTCCAAAAAGTGTTGTCTTCTTTCCATGGTCTTGACATTTCTTGCATGACGACGGGTGTCGATATCCTCACGAGAGTTAGGAGGTATCTCTTGATCATCTTGATCATTTGTGTCCCCATCTTGACCGGAATGTTGAGCTTGATCATCAATATACACATCTTCAACAATAGAAGGAGAAGGTTGATCTTGGTCTTGACCTTGGGTAGCATCAACAAATGGAGAACTTGGTTCTTGCATAGCAACTTGGTCAACATGAGGAGGGTCTTGTGTCGTGGGATTGTCACGCAGATGTCATGGAGATGACTTCGTAGAGTTGGGGATTAAGCGATCGAGCGTCTCCGAGCTAAAGATCGCAGGGCACGAGAAGACAATGTTTTTTACCCAGGTTCGGCCCCTCGATGCGAGGTAAAGACCTACGTCCTGCCTATCCTAGATTGGTATTGATATGAATATTGTGTTACAAGGGGTTGGCGATCGATGTGTTGAGTCGCCTCTCTCGGGATGTATGACAGCTAGGGTTTGGAGCCTTGGGTTCTAGGTCCTTGGAGTCCACCTTATAAAGACGGCGTCTCGCAAGGTTACAAGGAAACTCCTCTCTCAAGGAAAGTATGAGCCGGAGTCCTACTTGGAGACTAATCATATGTCTTGTCTTCCAAGTCAAGTTATCTTCGAGCTTCTAGATCCTTCCTCATGATCTTGAGTCGGCCCATATTTGTGCAAGGCCAATAGTGGTGCGACTATGAATAAGTCGCGCTTTTGCTTGAATAAGTCGCGGGATAATTATTCCCCCGACATTAGCCCCCAAGCTTCCGGGTGATTCGTAGAATCAGGCGGAAGATTCTGTCTTGATGATGATCTTGCAAGCTTGCGTATGTAGTTCTTGCCGACTTGTCGATGTTGCACTTGGCGACTCGCTGATGATGAGTCGCGAGCGTAGCGGCTTATTGAGCCGCTGATGTAGAAGCGATGAGTCGCTATCTTTGCGGTTTATTTAACCACTATGTTGCCAATTGAGCACTTCTGTCTTGGCCGCATTAAAGCTGCAGAATCGCGGTAAGTTTTCCGTGAAGCACTTGGTGAAAACCACCTTTTCCTATTGGGTATAAGACTGAGCTGAAATCATAAGAATAATAACTTATGAGTAACAAGATATATCAACCAAAGGTGCTGAGTCATAGACATCAAAGCATAAAAGACCATAAGCATAAAAAAGCTGGTCAATCATTAGAGTATAATAATCTGTCATGTTATCATGACGAGCCATCTGAGCGCATGGCGGCTCAAGGGTATATAGCCACAACCTGTATTTAAAGATTTCCGAGTCGCTGATTTGACTCGCAAATGGATATATATTCTCATATGCTGCAAAAAATGAAATCTGCATATAAACATGATATATGAATATAATAAAGACCGCCCGATATGGTGGATGTGTATCCCCCGAGGGCCGAGTTGTATGCATGGTCATGCTGCTCGGGACTTAAAAAATATCACAAGTTGGACAAAAAATTAATTGTCCTAGCCCCCAGGCATTAAGCATGCATGCTTTCATTGTCCTGCTTGATGGCATATCATTGCAATTTGATCCTGCAACAGATTGACAAATATTGTTGCCGCAAGATAATAATGATATAAATTCCACTTGATGTGGTTGTAGATAAAAGATAATGGTGGCTTCATCAGCCGATATCAGGAGATAATTATCTCAATCATAAAAAATCTGGCCATGCCAATTGAAACTCGTATGGCCGAGTTATAGGTTCCTGAAAATCAAAGGGCAAAGCCCCCGAGGAAGCAATGATAATAACTTGATGATAATATGTTAGCCTTGGCGGCTGGTAATAATTATGATAAAAAGTTAGTACTCCGCATAATAGCATATGGTACCCTGCATGATAGCATAGTATAATCTGCATGATAGCAAATGATATGTCGCATGATGCAAATGATGTGTTGCATGATGCAAATGATATGTTGCATGATAGCAAATGATATGTTGCTTGATAGCAAATGATATGTTGCATGATAGCAACTAGCTGCGTAATAGCAACTGGTAAAATGCACGATAGCATATTGTACGATGCATGATAGCATGTACTTGACTCAGTATTTCCCAAATCTAATGTGTGTTCAGGGTCGAGAATGGCCGTGATAGGCAGCCATGATAGGCATCAGACTCGATTGACGCCACACGCGGGTACTTTAGTCCTTCTGAATTATCTCTATTACCATTAAGTAGGTCTTCGCGCGGCTCAGAATTTCCCAGGTAAAAATGCGTGTTCAGGGTCGCTTGGCAGCCATGATAGGCGATCGCACTTCGATTGACACCACACCCAGTACTTTGGCCGCATAGTGCAAAGATACTTCTGACTTAAGGCGAGAATAACCAGGATTATTTCTTTGATCGGCTGCAACTGCCGTGACGAGCTCTAATTAGATTTGATGATAACCAACTCTGATTAGTTGTATATGTGGTACATCGAGTCACCAGGATTATTGCGTTTAATGGCTGCAATAGCCGTGACGAGCTCTAATTAGCTTTGATGATAACCAGCTCTGATTAGCTGTAAATGTGATACAATGAGTCACCTATTTAACTCAAATATCGATAAGATAATGATTCGTTAATGACTCATAAACTGATGTAATGATGAGCTGTTTGCGACTCATAAATTGATATGGGGGTAAATCGCTATGCGACTCATAAGTTGATATGACAATAAGTCGATGATGATTAATAAAATGATACGATGATAAATCATGAAATTATATAACGATCAGTCATAAATTGATATAATGATAAGTCATAGAATGACAAATGAATCGCCAAATATCAATGCTTGGACATGTAGTGGTGATCTTGATATTCAATGCAAGCTGTAAATAGCTAGACTTTGCAATGCGAGTTGTAAAGAACTCTAATTTGACGAATGTATTGAGAAGTAGATGCAATTAAATCTACAAAAGTTGATATGAATTTAAAGTCTACGACATGATATAATATGAGTAGCAAAAACATTTAATAAAAGGCATAATAACCTAAATATGTAGCCCCGAGATAAACTCGTAGATGAATTTAAACTTATTGATGAAAGTAAAAAGCTGCGAAAGTTGAGTATGATAGGGACTTATCTTGTTTTTATTGTCCTGCTATTGACGACGCGGTACGATCCGCGGACAGTTGATGCTGACTCGTCAAAGAGGAAATAGACCACAACGAAATTTGAAGTCAGTCGTGGTGAATCGCCGGAGATCAATGATTGTTGAAGTTGGTGATGACAGCGCCAATTAGTGAAGTCGCATGGCGATCCTTTAGAGTCGCGTGCTTCTAAGCCGCGTGCTGATGAGTCGCATGCAGTTCTTTTTTAGCCGCATGCTAGTTGAATGGAGCTGACCGCTCCCTACCTTTTCCTTTTTTAATGCAAGCTGCTTCCTTTCTTTTCTTGGAACCTGAACCAACATGGATTGATACGTAGCTTTGGCTGCTCTTCCAAACGAGATAGCGAACCAGTTTGCTTCTTTCTTATACTGCGCCTTGGGCAATATTAATGCGCGGAGTTGGAACATCTCCCGGGCCAGTGAAATAAGTTGATGCTGGCGACCGAGCCTCCATCGATCTTGGCTAGGTGCGACTCAACTCGCGGCACGTTTGCTGCCTCGAATAGTTTCGCTGGTGGATATACATGGATGCGCTCGAGGCGATGCTGATGTTAAGCCCCTGCGCATGTGTCATCGATCATACTGTGAACCGCGACGATCGTTGATTTTGAAGATCAAGGTGTCCAAGGTTTCCTGACTCATCCACTGGCTTGCTCCACGTACGTACTCCCTCAGGGACATGCACGTGCTAACCCCCAAGCTAGGAGCTTTAATTGATCTGTTTCCTTTTTCCTTTTCTTGTTTCTTCGAATCAGAACCGATGGTTTGTACCTTGCCTAGCTTCCCTCTATCCATATGTGATTCTTAGTAACATGAGGTCGCACCATGTAATTTAGTAGCGACTCAAATTGATTTCTTCTTCTCTTTTCAAAATAGGGAGCAGGCACGTCGGAGTATCACTTTCCATGCAAAGCAAGGGCGATTAACCAGATCGATTTATTTATTCCGTTGCATGTGAGATCTGCATGCAACGTAATCAATCTTTCCTTCCTTGTTTTCCTTTGTGCGACTCAAACTGGTATTAGCTGGCATGGAATTCTTTACCGACTCGAGCTGAATACTGCTGGTCTTTTGGCTTTTCTATCAGGGATTTGATTTCCTTTAATGATGCGCCGACTGGATGTTTTCCTTTTTTAATTTCGCGAACTTGCGTAGACACAAAACTTGCTCCAATGCATGAGTCGCTGACGGTGATCTAACCGTTGGAACTGTCTCAAATTTCTTGGAGGGCTTCGGGATTGTGCTCCGCAGGTTTTCACCGGAGGGATCTTCGAATTGATGTCCGAGTCGACCTCGATAATTATTTTCCCAAAGTCGCGCGGAGTTCCGTCAGCTTTCGACAGGGCTTCAGTGTTTGAGTCTCTCACGGGAATCTAACCGTTGGAATCCGATGCCCTTTGGACAGCTGCTAGGAAAATCGATTACGCATCTTTTCACCGAAGGGATCGTCGAGATAAGTTTCGAGCCGCCGTCGATGACTTCCGCAACACGGACGTTGCTGCTGTCCAGCAATCTTGATGTAGATCTTGATACCACTGAGTCGCTTGAATCGACGCGGCGATAAAGTCGCGGATGTTTGTTGAAGTCGCCGAACTTGAATCGACGATGAGATCCTCCGTCCCTGGCACAGATCCAGCGCGGAACATGACGCTCTTGACCGCAGGCCCCACGGTGGGCGCCAACTGTCGTGTGATTATCACGCAGATGTCATGGAGATGACTTCGTGGAGTTGGGGATTAAGCGATCGAGCGTCTCTGAGCTAAAGATCACAGGGCACGAGAAGACAATGTTTTTTACCCAGGTTCGGCCCCTCGATGCGAGGTAAAGACCTACGTCCTGCCTATCCTAGATTGGTATTGATATGAATATGATGTTACAAGGGGTTGGCGATCGATGTGTTGAGTCGCCTCTCTCGGGATGTATGAGAGCTAGGGTTTGGAGCCTTGGGTTCTAGGTCCTTGGAGTCCACCTTATAAAGACGGCGGCTCGCAAGGTTACAAGGAAATTCCTCTCTCAAGGAAAGTATGAGCCGGAGTCCTACTTGGAGACTAATCATATGTCTTGTCTTCCAAGTCAAGTTATCTTCGAGCTTCTGGATCCTTCCTCATGATCTTGAGTCGGCCCATATTTGTGCAAGGCCAATAGTGGTGCGACTATGAATAAGTCGCACTTTTGCTTGAATAAATCGCGGGATAATTATTCCCCCGACATCTTGGACTTGTTCTTGGGTAGGTGCATCATTTGCTTCCAAAGTGGGTGCCGGTTCAACTTGTGATGGTGATGAAGTTTCCATATAGGTGGAGCTAGGTCCTTCTTGAGGTGCCACATGGTGAATCTCGATTGGGCGAAAGAATCCCACGCCCATTCGCCTTATAGCATCTTGAGGTTCCTCATCATCTACATCACGAACATGAAATTGCGCCACTTGGGAGCCGTCATTCTTATCGAACTCCACACTACAAGATTCTACAATGGTCCCGAAGGACTTGTCGTAGATTCCATAAGTGTGGGATTCAGCACCGTAACCAACAAAAGTACCCTCTAAAGCCTTAGAGACAAATTTAGATAAACGATAACCTTTGATCTTATAGAAACACTTACAACCAAACACCCGGTAGTAGGAAATATTGGGCTTGTTGCCGGTAAGCATTTCATATGGAGTGAACTTCTTTCCCGTGCGGAAGTAGAGCTGGTTGGAAGAGTGACATGCCATGGAGATCTCTGCCAACATAGACCTTGCCATATCCATAAGGGTCCGGTTCTTCCTCTCGGCTACACCATTTTGTTGAGGGGTATACGCAGCGGAATATTGATGACGAATTCCCTCTTCACTAAGAAACTCATTTAGGGGGTAGTTCTTGAACTCGGAGCCATTGTCACTTCCAATGGCCAATATAGGGACATTGTGTTGACGTTGAACTTCATTGGAGAAGTCGATGACGGCTTGTTGGGTCTCACTCTTCGACTTGAAGAAGTAAACCCATGTGAATCTTGAATAGTCATCAACAATCACCAAACAATACTTCTTCCCACCAAGACTAGGTTAAGGCACAGCAACAAATAGATCAACATGAAGAAGTTCCAATATCCTTGTTGATGAAATGATGGTCTTGCTTGGGTGGGGAGAATGATGCATCTTTCCTTCAACACAAGCTCTACAAAGACGATCTCTAGAAAAGGAAACATTCTCTTTTAGTCCAAGAATGTGGCCACCCTTGTGAAGACTTTGCAAAGTTCTCATATTGACATGGGACAAGCGGCGATGCCACAACCACCCCACATTGGCCTTTCCGAAAAGGCACATTGCTTGAGTGTTGGTAGACTCCAAAAATTCCACCACAAACAACTCCTGTTCAACATACCCAACGAAAGCGACTTTTAGAGTCTTGCTCCACATGAGTACCACAATATCAAGATCAAAATGGACGGCAAAGCCCATCTTGTTAAGTGCACGAACGGACATTAAATTGTAACCAAGGGACTCGACAAGCATGACGTTCACAAGGGTGATATCCCTTTCTACTACCACCTTTCCGAGGCCCGATACCTTAGCTTTAGACTTGTCTCCATATGTGACGGTTGCATGATTATCATTTGGTCTCATCTCCGTCATAATCTCCTTACTTTCGGTCATATGACTTGTACATACACTATCAATCACCCATTTCGACCCACCGGAAGCATAGTCATACAAGAAATCATTGCTTGGTTTTAGGTACCCATCTTGCAATGGGTCCTCTTTTGTTAGCAACAAAGGTCTTAGGAACGCAAATAGAGTAAGCAATGAAACCATCATAAGGACCAACATATTTAGCATATACATCCCCATAATAATCAACATAAAGAATATAGTTGGGGTTAGCATGTCCTGCAAAGTCACTACGAGGAGTGTTGCCCCTTGTGGCATCACCACTCGCAATGGTAGTCTTCTTTGCTTGCGCGGGCTTGGCCTTCTTCTTGTTCTTCTTCTTTTTCTTGGCAACATAACCAAGACCCTCTTTCTCCATGTGTGGCTTTTGCATTTGCAAAAGATCATCAAGAGACTTGCTTTGGGAAATAGAGGCCTTGGCAAGTTCGACCTTCAACCTAGCATTTTCCTCAATGACATTTGCATGATCACAAGAAGAAGTAGAGGAACTAGGAACATTAGTTTTAGATGATTGAATTTGAAGTTGTTCAAAAGACTTGGTGAGAATAGAGTGTTCACCCTCCAAGGCCTTGTGAGCCTTGGTGACCTCCTCTACTTCCTCGTTTAGTCTATCATGACCAACACCAAATTCAACCTTTTCTTTCTTGTAAAGCTTATATTTTGTAATTGCATGGTCACGTTCTTTAATGATTTGAGAAAAGATTGCATTTTGTGACTCATCAAGATTTTCAAGTTTCTCTTCAAGAGAAACACGAAGCTCATGCTCTTCCTCAAGAGCCACGGTGAGAGCGGCAATATCATTAGCATACTCTCTTTCAAGTCTCTCCTTTTCATCAAGCTCCTCTTGAATTCGCCCATAATCGCTCATAAGAGTTTCAAAACGTTTCTTGGCTTAACCTTGCAAGTTAGTCATGAAACGATCCAAAGCAACATTTTCTTCCTTTACTCTAAGACTCATAATATCATTCATTTCATTTATAGTCTTGGAGGAGGAAGGAGATGATACCTCGATGGCTTTGGCCATGAGACACTTGGTGGATTGGATGGGGATGTTCTCATTTGGGGGTTCAAAGAGAGAAGGTGATGTTGATGAAGTAATAGCAATAGCGACAACTTCACTTGTGGTTTCCTCTTCATCGCTCTCACCCCCGGACATGTACTCCTCTCTTGTCACCAATACCATTCTTGAAGGAGGCTTATTGTTGGGAAGGTTCTTTTTGAAGAAAGGTTTCTTCCTAGGGGACTTTGAGGCATTCTTGAGAACTAGCCTTCCTCCATGTTCTTCACGGTTCTCATATGGACACTCGGCAACATAGTGATATTTATCTTGGCAATTGAAGCAAGTCTTTATTTTTGGGTTGCCCTCCTTGTAACCACTCGATTTAAACTTTTGCTCCACTTGAGCCTTAGCTTTGGATGGGTTCTTCCAAAAGGTTCTTGCCGCAAGAGCCACATAGTCCCTATGAGAAATCTTGAGTTATTCGGGGTCCATCGAGGACACATCTGTAACAGCCCAAAACCTGTGAACCAAAATTTGAGTACCAAATTTTCACTTTTGTGTCCTCTTTTGCATCATGGCATGCATGCATCATTGCATCCATTTAAATTGCTAAGCCACACACAATTTATTCTTAGCAATGTGGAAAACCAATAATGGAAAAACTTGTTTCAACATAATCTCCAAACAAAGAAGACACTCAAAGTTGCAAAACAAAAATTCTTGACATCTTGTATAATTGTCAAGGAAGTTCCAAGAGTTCGGATAATATTTTGCACTTGCTCCAAATTGTTAAAGGAGCAACATTTTGAACTCTAGCAAAAATGCCATATTCAAACCCTATGAACAAATATTGCTCAAAACATTTTATTTTGCAAAACCAATTTTTGTGGTACTTCTATATTATATGGGGAGGCTAACCAATTTTTGTCAAATTTTTATAAATTATTTGGATGCCCCAATTAATTCAAAACATGTGCTGGTTTTAATTTTAAAACAGAAAAGGACCTAGTTGTAATTACCGAAGGACCTGTCCGTGATGACTGGAAGTCCTGCGAGGGGGTTTTCGCAAATTGTGTTTCTTCTTCCTGTAGCGACGCGCGAGCTCGCGTCGCAGCCGCACCAGGTCGCTCGCCATGGCCGGGCCCCCTCCTCGCTGCCTCCACACGTGAGGAGAGGAAGACGACCACGACCCCACTGCCCTTCCCCGGCTACCCTAACCACTCCACTGCTCCCGTTCCTCCCCATTTCTTCCCTTCCCGAGCTCCCGAGCCGCCATGGCTGTCGCCGTCGCTGCTGCGGATTGAGGAGCCTCCAAGTAAATCGAAGCCAGCCATTAGCTCCGCCGGGCCGTGCTCTACCTTCCTGCCAAAGGAATCGAGCCGAGGGTTCCGCAATTGCCCATGCCGTCCATTTCCCCGCCGCCGGCCGAAGCTCCACCTCGGCTCCGCCGGCTGATTCCGCCGCCGTCGCTGCGACTCCGGCCTCTCCGTTTGCACCACCGCGTTCGAGGGTGAGCGTCCCGTCCCCGTGACCCCGTCTCCCTCCCTCTCACGCCCTTGCTCGCCGTGTTCCACGCCGGAGTTCCGTCGCCGTGGCACGTTTTCCATCGAGTATGCGATCCCGGTTAAAAACCCGGAGTATTCCGGTTCTGTTCCGAGTTAAGAAAAGCGGTACTGGAACAGTTAACTTCAACCCGGTCTCTACCCGGTTTATAACCGGAAATAATTCCGGATTTATTTAAATCCGGTATAAAACCCAGAATTTTCCGGGCTGGAATCCGGGATTTAAATATTCTTTCTGATTTTGTATTCTCCTCTCAATCCTCTAACTACAATGATCTAAAATTGTTGTTGTTGCTAAATAAATCATCAAAGGATCATATAAAAAGGAAAAAAGGTATAAAAATCATAATCTCTATCGGTGTATCCGAAAAATGTGTGTGACACACCAAAATACCCCGAAAATTGTGATTAAAGCTTTAAAATAAATATCACGCATATTGATCACATTTAAATTATGGTGATGCTAGTAATGTTAAAACCATAAGTTTAAAAGAGGAACTTAATAAAAATAATAACTTTTTACCGGGACCTCTGAAAAATGTGTTCCTTATATCAAAATGTTCAGAAAAACATAAGTGATCCAAAATCTTCATCATCATGCATAATGGTTCACAATCACAATAATGTGCTCTAGTAGTAATTATAATCACTAAGTTTAAATATGGGGTTTATTCCAAATAATGTAATAATTATAACGGGGACCCTATTTAACTTGTTGTTCATGTTTAAAGCTTCTAGGGTGCATTTAAAATGTCATATCATCATCCTTGTATGCATTGCACAATTGCCATGTGTTGATTGTTTTTCCGGTGTTGTTTGTGCATCGGTAGATCAAGGAGGTGAAGTGCCACCCCCGTCTTGTGACGATCCGTACTACCAGCACTCTGAACAAGGCAAGCGTAATCCCCCCTCTGAGCATATCTTATCCTATGTTTCCGCAAATATTTTCTCCACTATAATATTGCATGCGGTTCTAAATGTCTTTTGCCTGGATTAGAGTATCCTACTAGTTGCATTAGAATCCTGTTGCCAATACCTGTTTTACCTTCCTATTACCATAGGTTTGTGTTGTTGGCCATGGAATACTTACTATGCTATGCAAGTGCTTAGCCATGCTTAGTGAACTGCCTAGTTGTACTAGGGATGGTGAATGCTGGAAACAGGTGTTAACTTGTGACAGTGATGTTGATGGTGGAGAATTGTGGAGATGGATAATAAAATGCTAAGAAGGTGGGGATGAGAGGCCACATGGAATGTGGTGGGTTGTCTCGTTCTTGCCGCCTAGGTGCGAGTTCTGTACCTCCTGAACCAAGACTGAGCGTGCAACCATGCGTGAGGCCTATGCAATTGCAGGAACCCTCATAGACTAAATAACTCGAGCGGGGCTAGCCAGGGTCCTCTAGTTTGGCTTTCCATTTGCGCGTGCGTGATGGTGTTGAACTGAGATGAGGATGGTGGTGTTAGGAAAATAAGTGGCCGTGGGGCGGGGTGTTGTGATCCTGGCAGCCCTACTGCCACTGATGATCCTGGAAAGTCCTTAACGAGGGAGAAGTCGACACCGTTCCCACCCAGCCGGCTTTCCAAGGAAGAGAGCTAATGCGCAGGTAATGGGCCGGGCGGTACGCGTGGCAAACATTTGTACACCCCTGCAGGGTTAAATCTTTTCGAAAAGCCGTGTCCACGGTTACGGACGACTTGGGAATGGACGATGATCATAGAATAACTTAAACGGAATGATTAAAACTGGGTACTAGAGGTACCAATTCCACGAATGTAAGGTTGACTTCCTCGAGGGTGATTCGGGGAGGTGCCTTTGATGAACAGGTACAATGGTGATGTGGTGATGTGAGAAAGGTGATCTCAAAGAAAAGAGTTACTTCTTACCTCTTTGAAAATGTTCTAATAGTCGATGCCTTTGAGTTATGTTTTCATAAATAAAATCAGCTTTATGCAAAACAGCCATAAAACCTTGAAAGCCAATCATCGAGCATATATTAGCTCTTAATCTTGCGAGTTCGTCGAACTCAACGTCTTTGCTTTTGTTTCAGAGGAGGACTTCACCGACTCGAAGGTGGGTTCTTTGTGGACGTCGACGAGTAGTCTGGGGTTCCCAGGTGGCAGCTTGGGACATCCTGGAACAGCTGGCGTGTGATGTTTATCTGTAGGCCTCTTAGGCCATATGTTGGATCTTGTTGTTTAGAACAACCTAATTTGCTTCCGCTTGTTGTAATGTTGGGTCTGTGACCTCTGGTTGTCATTTGCTATCTTTCTCTGTATAAGAGTTGAACTATATGATTTTGTGTCGTAGAGTCTGTGATGTGCCAGTTGTTCCACAAGTCTTGATCTTACTATTATGCTTTGATAGTTGTGCCTGTGTTAAGGCATCAATCGGGGTGTTGCGTTGTCTGGAGTGAGGTGTACCCAGCAACGCCTGCCAAAGGTTTTGGCCGGGGATTGGTAAACCCGTAACCTCCGGTTGTATCGCTTAACCGGTGACACACAGCATCACTGTATAGCAGTCGGGTCGGGGCGCCACAAGTTGGTATCAGAGCAGTACTGCCTGTAGGAAACCCTTCTACTGGTCGATGTTGAGTCTAGTGTTTGTGAAAATATTTTAACCTAAAAATGAGTTGTGAAAACCATCTTAGGATTCTTTTTACTCCTTATCTGGTTACCCTCTAATCTCGGAGCAATCTTATCTCGATTTGAGTTTAAAGTTTTGCTTCTCACCTGTTACTTCAAAATTAGGAGAAACGTGGGTGGGTTCGACCTTGAGTGTTATGTGTCACGTTGCTCCCGCTGCGTTGCAATCCCAAATCAACTCAGATGTTCTACCGAGTCAATCATTTGATCCTTTCTTTGGGTTTAACCCACGGACTTGAACATAAGGTCCCGGATTGTGCCAACTAGAGTGTGTTAAGTTGTGATTTCTTAACTCTCACTAGTAGCACATGATGCTGATCTTCGACCCAAGTTCTATCTTGTTGTTTTCCTTCTCGCAAAGTATTATCGTCCCTAGTCTGTGTACTTGTGAAGACGCTAATGCTATTGTTCGACCATTCGGAGAAAGATACTAACCGTGTCATTGTCAAATCTCCAGAATGGCTCGAGGAGGTCGTGGAGGCCGTGGTGGTCGCGGTAACCACAATGATGATGAGGATGATCTGCCGCCACCACCCACAATGGCTCAAGTCTTGATGGCCATTGAGGAGAACCGTGGGCGCAATGAGCGTTTGCTTGAGCAGTTGGTGCAGCAAATGCACGGAGGAACGAGTGCAACACTCTCACTGAGTTCCTGCGTTCGCAGCCACCCACCTTTGCTGATGCTAAGGAGCCACTGGAAGCTGATGATTGGCTTCGTGCTTTGGAGCGCAAGTTCTCCGCGCTGCATGTCCCATTGGCTGAACAAGTCAACTTTGCCACCTACCTCTTGGTTGGTGCTGCTGGCTGTTGGTGGGAGAGCCATGTGGCTTGTTTCCAGCCAACCATGTCTTCACCTGGGCTGAGTTCCGCACTGCCTTTCGAGCGGAGTACATTCCCCAGCCTATCATGGACTTGAAGAGGAGGGAGTTCCTGGATCTGCAACAGGGACGGATGGACCTCCGCACTTATGGTCGTGAGTTCAACCATCTTTCTCGTTACGCCCCAAGGGACGTGACCAATGATGCTGACAAGCAAGAGCTGTTCCGCAAGGGTCTGAATCCGCAGCTCCGCTATGAGCTATTGCCCTTCAGGTTCCAGACCTATCAGGAGCTGTTCAACCAGGCTTTCACCTTGAGCAAGGAAGAAAGAACTTGAAGCTTCCAAGAGGCCCGCACATGGGGACACCAGAGTTCCTCGGGTTCTGAGAGCAAGAAGCGCAGGGTGTTTGTCCCTACAGCGCCGTACCTCGTGCTCCCTTCATGCCGAGGGCAGCAGGATATAGGCCACCTCCTCCGCGCCCACTACTTCGACACTTGGGATAGGCGGAGTGGGTACCGTCCTATGCTACCTGCTCCACCTGGACTCACTTGCTACACCTGTGGCCAGGCTGGTCACTACTCCAGGGAGTGCCCCCAGAAGGCACCTCTCGCTATAACTCCTGCACGAGCCCCTGCCACTCCAACTGGCAAGGCTGGACCTTTGGTGCGTGGTCGCCTGAACCACGTCTCTGCTGAAGAAGCTGAAGAGGATCCTGGCGTCCTTATGGGTGAGCTTCGAATCAACAACCATCTTGCTACCGTTTTGTTTGATTCTGGAGCATCGCATTCATTCATCTCTATTGCGTTTGCAAAAGATCACCAAATACCGTTTGAGAAGATGAGCAGTCCCTTGATGATCTCTACCCCTGGCTCCAAATGGCAAACCGATGGCGTTACTCCTGAGGTCCAGATTATCATAGCATCCCTGTCCTTCCCTTTCCCGTTGATAGCCTTGAGGTCGAAGGGCCTTGATGCCATACTGGGCATGGACTGGTTAGCAAGATACCATGCTAATCTCGACTGTGCTGCTAAGTCCATCACCGTGACCCACCCTTCCGGTTACGATGTGCAGTTTTGGGCTACATATTCAGGACCTCCATCATCAGACAATCCCCTCTCCCCGGAGATCGCCCTATGTTTCATGGAAGGCTTGTCCCCTCCTGAAATCCAGGACATACACGTGGTGTGTGACTTCCCGGATGTGTTCCCAGAAGAATTGCCTGGCATGCCACCTGATCGAAGTGTGGAGTTTGTCATAGACTTGCTTCCCGGTACTGCTCCAATTTCCAAGAAGCCCTACCGTATGCCGGTGGAAGAGTTGGCTCTGTTGAAGAGCAAATTGATCAGCTGTTAGCTAAGGAGTTCATCCAGCCTAGCAGTTCACCTTGGGGTTGTCCGGTACTCTTTGTCAAGAAGAGGGATTCTACCGTGCCTCGCTTGTCTCTGATTATCGACCGTTGAATGCGGTGACAATCAAGAACAAGTATCCTATCCCCGCATCAATGATCTGTTGGATCAGTTAGCTGGTGCAAGAGTATTCTCCAAGATGGATCTGAGGTCAGGGTACCATCAAATAAAGATCAGAAAGGAGGATATCCCAAAGACGGCATTTGTTACTCGCTATGGCTCATATGAGTATACCGTCATGTCCTTTGGTCTCACAAATGCTCCAGCTACTTTCATGAGGCTCATGAATTCCATTTTCATGGATTATCTTGATAAGTTTGTCGTCATTTACATCGATGACATCCTCATCTATTCTAAAACCGACGAAGAGCATGATGAACACCTTCGGTTGGTTCTGACACGGCTTCGTGAACACCGTCTCTATGCCAAGTTCTCCAAGTGTGAGTTTTGGTTGGATAAACTTGTCTTCCTTGGACATGTAATATCTGCCAATGGTGTGGAAGTCATCCCCGACAAAATTCAAGCTATTCTAGACTGGAAAACTCCAATGTCAGTCAAGGACATTCGTAGCTTTCTCGGATTGGCGGGTTACTACCGCCGATTCATCGAAGCTTTCTCCAAAATAGCCAAGGCATTGACTGACCTTCTCAAGAAGGATAGAAAGTTCGTATGGACTGCCGAAGCTGAAGAGAGCTTCCAAGCCCTGAAAGCCAAGCTCACGTCCGCTCCTGTGCTTGTCCTGCCGGACACGAGCAAGGATTTCGTCGTCTTCTGTGACGCCTCTCTACAAGGTTTGGGCTGTGTGCTAATGCAAGAGGCCATGTTGTGGCTATGCTTCTCGCCAGTTAAGCCACATGAGCTCAATTACCCAACTCATGATCTAGAGCTTGCCGCGGTGGTCTATGCTTTGAAGCAATGGAGACCATACCTGTTTGGTAACCGTTGAGATCTTCTCGGATCACAAGAGTCTGAAGTACCTCTTCACCCAGCCGGATTTAAATCTCAGGCAAAGGCGTTGGTTGGAGTTAATCACGGACTACAATGTGAGTCTGAACTATCAACCCGGCAAAGCAAACGTCGTGGCTGACGCGCTAAGTCGGAAGTCCTATTGCAACAATCTTATGATTGAAGAAGCCCAACCTGCCCTTATGAAGAGTTCTCCCGTTTGAACTTAGAAATGGTTCCCTCCGGCTATCTTGCAAATCTGGACATAAAATCTACTCTTGTAGACCAGATTAAGGAGGCTCAAACTCGTGATAAGGGTATTCAGAAAATCAAAGAGAACATTGCTAGCGGGAAGGCAAAATGTTTTTCTGTCAATGAATCCGGAGTTGTTTATTTTGGTGACCGCTTGGTTGTGCCAAAGAAGCAAAAACTGAGAGGACTGATCCTCAAGAAGCTCATGAATCTCCTCTCTCTATTCATCCTGGTAGTACCAAGATGTACCAAGACCTTCGACCACAATTCTGGTGGACTCGTATGAAACGAGAAATTGCCAAGTATGTTGCTGAATGCGACACATGTCGACGGGTAAAAGCTGAACATCAAAGACCTGCCGGCACTCTTCGTCCTATTGCAGTCCCCGAGTGGAAATGGGATGAAATTGGTATGGACTTCATCACCGGGTTTCCCGATCTCAAAAGGGCAACAATGCTATCTGGGTAATCATTGATCGTCTTTCCAAGGTTGCTCACTTCCTACCCGTCCGTGATGATATACGTGCAAGTCAACTTGCCGAGTTGTATTTGGCTCGTATTGTTCCATTGCACGGGGTCCCTTTGAGGATCATATCGGACCGTGGAAGTATCTTCGTCTCCAAGTTCTGGCACAGTTTCCAAACTGCTATGGGGTCCCGTCTCAACTTCAGTACCGCTTACCACCCCCAGACTGATGGTCAGACTGAAAGAGTGAATCAAGTTTTGGAAGACATGCTTCGGGCATGTGTCATCTCTTTTGGCCAAGGTTGGGAAAAATATCTCCCTTTCGCGGAGTTCTCCTACAACAATAGCTATCAAGCTAGTCTGGGCATGGCTCCATTTGAGGTTCTCTATGGAAGAAAATGCCGCACTCCTCTGAATTGGTCTGAAACCGGAGAGAGAGCCCTCTTTGGTCCAGATATATCAATGAAGCTGAGGAGAAGGTTCGAATCATAAGGAGAATCTGAAGATTGCTCAGTCTAGGCAGAAGAGCTACTATGATAAGCACCATCAGGAAATTCACTATGAAATTGGTGATAAAGCTTATCTCCGCGTCTCTCCCCTTCGTGGCGTTCGCCGCTTCGGAATCAAAGGAAAATTGGCACCTCGCTATGTTGGTCCTTTCACCGTTCTGGGCAAGCGAGGAGATCTTTCTTATCAATTGGAGTTACCGGTCAAATTCCCAAATGTGCATGATGTGTTTCATGTCTCCCAACTCCGCCGGTGTTTCAAGGATCCTATCCATGGAGTTAATCATGAGGAGCTAGATCTACAAGAAGACCTCACTTATCGTGAGCATCCTATCCGTGTCTTGGATGAAGCTGAAAGGAAGACCCGGAACAAGACTACCAAGTTTCTCAAGATTCAGTGGTCTCACCATTCCGAGGAAGAAGCAACTTGGGAACGAGAATCTAGTCTCGTGAGGAGTATCCCGACTTCTTTCCGCAATCTTAGAATCTCGGGACGAGATTCCTGTAAGGAGGGTAGAGTTGTAACAGCCCAAAACCTGTGAACCAAAATTTGAGTACCAAATTTTCACTTTTGTGTCCTCTTTTGCATCATGGCATGCATGCATCATTGCATCCATTTAAATTGCTAAGCCACACACAATTTATTCTTAGCAATGTGGAAAACCAATAATGGAAAAACTTGTTTCAACATAATCTCCAAACAAAGAAGACACTCAAAGTTGCAAAACAAAAATTCTTGACATCTTGTATAATTGTCAAGGAAGTTCCAAGAGTTCGGATAATATTTTGCACTTGCTCCAAATTGTTAAAGGAGCAACATTTTGAACTCTAGCAAAAATGCCATATTCAAACCCTATGAACAAATATCTCAAAACATTTTATTTTGCAAAACCAATTTTTGTGGTACTTCTATATTATATGGGGAGGCTACCCAATTTTTCTCAAATTTTTATAAATTATTTGGATGCCCCAATTAATTCAAAACATGTGCTGGTTTTAATTTTAAAACAGAAAAGGACATAGTTGTAATTACCGAAGGACCTGTCCGTGATGACTGGAAGTCCTGCGAGGGGGTTTTCGCAAATTGTGTTTCTTCTTCCTGTAGCGACGCGCGAGCTCGCGTCGCAGCCGCACCAGGTCGCTCGCCATGGCCGGGCCCCCTCCTCGCTGCCTCCACACGTGAGGAGAGGAAGACGACCACGACCCCACTGCCCTTCCCCGGCTACCCTAACCACTCCACTGCTCCCGTTCCTCCCCATTTCTTCCCTTCCCGAGCTCCCGAGCCGCCATGGCTGTCGCTGTCGCTGCCGCGGATTGAGGAGCCTCCAAGTAAATCGAAGCCAGCCATTAGCTCCGCCGGGCCGTGCTCTACCTTCCTGCCAAAGGAATCGAGCCGAGGGTTCCGCAATTGCCCGTGCCGTCCATTTCCCCGCCGCCGGCCGAAGCTCCACCTCGGCTCCGCCGGCTGATTCCGCCGCCGTCGCTGCGACTCCGGCCTCTCCGTTTGCACCATCGCGTTCGAGGGTGAGCGTCCCGTCCCCGTGACCCCGTCTCCCTCCCTCTCACGCCCTTGCTCGCCGTGTTCCACGCCGGAGTTCCGTCGCCGTGGCACGTTTTCCATCGAGTATGCGATCCCGGTTAAAAACCCGGAGTATTCCGGTTCTGTTCCGAGTTAAGAAAAGCGGTACTGGAACCGTTAACTTCAACCCGGTCTCTACCCGGTTTATAACCGGAAATAATTCCGGATTTATTTAAATCCGGTATAAAACCCAGAATTTTCCGGGCTGGAATCCGGGATTTAAATATTCTTTCTGATTTTGTATTCTCCTCTCAATCCTCTAACTACAATGATCTAAAATTGTTGTTGTTGCTAAATAAATCATCAAAGGATCATATAAAAAGGAAAAAGGTATAAAAATCATAATCTCTCTCGGCGTATCCGAAAAATGTGTGTGACACACCAAAATACCCCGAAAATTGTGATTAAAGCTTTAAAATAAATATCACGCATATTGATCACATTTAAATTATGGTGATGCTAGTAATGTTAAAACCATAAGTTTAAAAGAGGAACTTAATAAAAATAATAACTTTTTACCGGGACCTCCGAAAAATGTGTTCCTTATATCAAAATGTTCAGAAAAACATAAGTGATCCAAAATCTTCATCATCATGCATAATGGTTCACAATCACAATAATGTGCTCTAGTAGTAATTATAATCACTAAGTTTAAATATGAGGTTTATTCCAAATAATGTAATAATTATAACGGGGACCCTATTTAACTTGTTGTTCATGTTTAAAGCTTCTAGGGTGCATTTAAAATGTCATATCATCATCCTTGTATGCATTGCACAACTGCCATGTGTTGATTGTCTTTCCGGTGTTGTTTGTGCATCGGTAGATCAAGGAGGTGAAGTGCCACCCCCGTCTTGTGACGATCCGTACTACCAGCACTCTGAACAAGGCAAGCGTAATCCCCCCTCTGAGCATATCTTATCCTATGTTTCCGCAAATATTTTCTCCACGATAATATTGCATGCGGTTCTAAATGTCTTTTGCCTGGATTAGAGTATCCTACTAGTTGCATTAGAATCCTGTTGCCAATACCTGTTTTAAATTCCTATTACCATAGGTTTGTGTTGTTGGCCATGGAATACTTACTACGCTATGCAAGTGCTTAGCCATGCTTAGTGAACTGCCTAGTTGTACTAGGGATGGTAAATGCTGGAAACAGGTGATAACTTGTGACAGTGATGTTGATGGTGGAGAATTGTGGAGATGGATAATAAAATGCTAAGAAGGTGGGGATGAGAGGCCACATGGAATGTGGTGGGTTGTCTCGTTCTTGCCGCCTAGGTGCGAGTTCTGTACCTCCTGAACCAAGACTGAGCGTGCAACCATGCGTGAGGCCTATGCATTCGCAGTGCAGGAACCCTCATAGACTAAATAACTCGAGCGGGGCTAGCCAGGGTCCTCTAGTTTGGCTTTCCATTTGCGCGTGCGTGATGGTGTTGAACTGAGATGAGGATGGTGGTGTTAGGAAAATAAGTGGCCGTGGGGCGGGGTGTGGTGATCCTGGCAGTCCTACCGCCACTGATGATCCTGGAAAGTCCTTAACGAGGGAGAAGTCGACACCGTTCCCACCCAGCCGGCTTTCCAAGGAAGAGAGCTAATGCGCAGGTAATGGGCCGGGCGGTACGCGTGGCAAACATTTGTACACCCTGCAGGGTTAAATCTTTTCGAAAAGCCGTGTCCACGGTTACGGACGACTTGGGAATGGACGATGATCATAGAATAACTTAAACGGAATGATTAAAACCTGGGTACTAGAGGTACCAATTCCACGAGTGTAAGGTTGATTTCCTCGAGGGTGATTCGGGGAGGTGCCTTTGATGAACAGGTACAATGTTGATGATGGTGGTAAATGGTGAGAAATGTGATTCAAGAGAAAAGAGTTACTCCTTACCTCTTTTTAAAATACTCTGAATAGTCGATGCCTTTGTGTTATGTTTTCTGAAATAAAATCAGCTTTATGCAAAACAGCCATAAAACCTTGAAAGCCAATCATCGAGCATATATTAGCTCTTAATCTTGCGAGTTCGTCGAACTCAACGTCTTTGCTTTTGTTTCAGAGGAGGACTTCACCGACCTCGAAGGTGGGTTCTTTGTGGACGTTGACGAGTAGTCTGGGGTTCCCAGGTGGCAGCTTGGGACATCCTGGAACAGCTGGCGCTGTGATGTTTATCTGTAGGCCTCTTAGGCCATATGTTGGATCTTGTTGTTTAGAACAACCTAATTTGCTTCCGCTTGTTGTAATGTTGGGTCTGTGACCTCTGGATGTCATTTGCTATCTTTCTCTGTATAAGAGTTGAACTATATGATTTTGTGTCGTAGAGTCTGTGATGTGCCAGTTGTTCCACAAGTCTTGATCTTACTATTATGCTTTGATAGTTGTGCCTGTGTTGAGGCATCAATCGGGGTGTTGCGTTGCCTGGTGTGAGGTGTACCCAGCAACGCCTGCCAAAGGTTTTGGCCGGGGATTGGTAAACCCGTAACCTCCGGTTGTATCGCTTGACCGGTGACACACAGCATCACTGTATAGCAGTCGGGTCAGGGCGCCACAACATCTTCACAATCTTGATCTTCATTGTGTTCAACCACCTTGGCCTTCAAAGCAAGTGAAACTCCTTGTTGCATTCCAATAGCTCGGGCACGAGAGTCTTGTGCAATTTTGGCTTGGACTTTGAAAGATTGCATCTCTTGCATGACTTCATTGGAGGTCAAGTGTGGATAGTTGTGCCTTCCTTGGAGACTCTTCAAGTCGGCCGATTCAAAGGGCAAGAGAGCATTCACATACTTCCTCTGGATCCAATCATCATTCACATGGGTTCCACCAAGAGCTTTATAGGCATTGGCAAGGGACTTGAGTCTTCGATACATTTGCTCATGGTCTTCTCCATCTTCCATGAAGAAACCTTTGGCCTTGTTGCTCATTTCCTCAAACCGGTTTCTCTTCATGTTTTCATTTCCAACGAACACCTCAAGAAGACAAGCCCAAGCTTCTTTGGCAGTGGTGCAATGCTCGATGTGAGACATATCATAATCTCCCACGGCATCTCGGATCAAATCAAGAGCTGTGGCATTTAGTTGACAATCAACCACCTCTCTCCTTGTCTTGTTGGATTCATCCACGGCTTGATATCCTTGCTCAATGATCCTCCAAAGCTTGATAGATGCACTATTCACATAAGATCTCATAGAAGATTGCCATTTAGTAAACAAAGATGCATTTAGCTTTGGTGGGTTGCCCCTTAGGTGAATTGGAGGATGTGGGATAGGTAGGTCGGGAGAGTATGGGAAAGGAACGACACCATATACTCCCGAACCATTAGTTTGTTTAGTTGGGGTGTCAATTTTATCTTGTTCAACCCCCTTCTTCTTCCCACCAACCTCTTCATTCTCGGGTTTGTCAACCTCCAAAGAAAGAGCGGTGGGTGGAAGTGACATATCCTTTGCTTCCATGAGTTTCAAGATCATCTCTTGCAACTTGTCCATTTTAGTTTCCATAGAGGACTTCAAGGTATTTAAGTCCTCCACGGAAACCGAAGTGGACTCGGTGGGAAGCTCATGAATCTCAACTCCATGCTCATCGATGGACATACTTCTCTTAGGCGGTTAAGCCCATATAAAGAGTCGAGGCTCTAATACCAATTGAAAGGATCGGTATGGCCACCGAGAGGGGGGGGTGAATAGGTGCTACTCAATTTTTATCTCTTTTTTGAATTTAGGCTTGACACAAAGGTAAATTCTCTAGATATGCAACTACGGTGAATTTACCTATATGACAAGTTAACACTAGACTAAGCACGAAACAAGTAAGAACTAGCGAGTAAGCAGTAACCGAACGGGAAGCACGCGGAGACAAGGATGTATTCCCGAGTTCCTACTTTTTAGGGGAGTACATCTCGTTGGAGGGGTGTGAGTTTCAAACTCAAACGCCACAAATGGCCTCACCCTATTCTCGGATGAACCTTGCCCAAAAGCTCGGTTCACCTTTCACTATCGGAATCCTTCAAGGCGGAATCCGAAGCCCTTACAACAAACTTGAGGCTCAACCCACAAAAGGATTGGGGGCTCCCAAGCACCACAACACCTGCTACACAAAAGTAACAAGCAAGTAAGTACAACAAGATGCCTAGGTTTTCCTAGTGGAAACCCTAGGCTCGAATCCCTCAAGTGAATGAGGGGGAAATGAAGAATGCTTTGGTGAAGTAGTAGATCCAGGCCTTCTCCTTCAGTCCTCCAAAGATCAACGAGTTTGGGTGGAGGGATTGGGAGATCTAGTGATTCTTGAGCCTGCAATAATGGAGGAATTCAATTCTGGGTGAGCTGGCTGGAGGTAGGTGTAGGGGTTGATGACCCACAAGTATAGGGGATCGCAACAGTCTTCGAGGGAAGTAAAACCCAAATTTATTGATTCGACGCAAGGGGAGCCAAAGAATATTTATAAGCCTTGACAGATGAATTGTCAGCTCAGCTGCACCTGGAAATAGACTTGCTCGGCACAGTTTATCAGTAGCAACAGTTTTATGATAGTAGCAGTAGTGAAATAATAGCAGCAGTGAAATAAAGGCAGCAGTAGTAACTGAAGTAGACAACATGATTAAAATACTGTAGGCATAGAGATGGATGAACGGGCGTTGCATGGATGGGATAGTTCATGAAATAGTCATACATAGGGCAATTGCAGGTAAATAATAATAAAGCATCCAAGTAATAATTAATCAGAGGCATGTGTTCCGTATTTAGTCGTACGTGCTCACAATGAGAAACTTGCACAACATCTATTGACCTACCAGCCCGTTTGCAGCGGGGCCTCAAGGGAAACTACTGGTAATTAAGGTGCTCCTTTTAATAAAGCACCGGAGCAAAGCATTAACACTCCGTGAACACATGTGATCCTCAAGTCGCAGCCATCCCCTCCGGTTATCCCAATTTCTGTCACTTTGGGGCCTCGGGTTCCGGACAATTACGTGTGTATACAACTTGTAGATATGATCCAAAACAATAATTGTTCTCATGATACAATAACATGTTCAAATCTGAAATCATGGCACTCGGGCCCTAGTGTCAAGTATTAAGCATAACAAGTTGCAACGTTGACATAAAGTACTAATAATGGATACTAGGCACCATGCCCTAACAATCTTACATCTATTACATGAACGATCTCATCCAATCCTACCATTCCCTTCAGCCTACAGTGGGGAATTACTCACACATGGATGGGGGAAACATGGTTGGTCGATGGAGAGGTGGCGGTGATGATGATGGCGATGATCTCCTCCAATTCCCCATCCCGGCAGGGTGCCAGAACGGAGTTTCTGATCCCCGAACTAGGGTTTTCGGTGGCGGCGGAGCTCTGGAGTGTTTCTGGAAAAAGCGTCTATCCCCCCGTCATTTTTAGGTCAGGAGGAATAAGTAGTCCAAAGGGGAGCATCGGGGGCCACGCGAGTCATCCACAAAAGGCCTTGGCGCGGCCCCACCTCTGCCACGCTGAGGGTGCGTGTGGCCCCCCCGTGCTCCATCTCCGCTTTTTCTTCTGGCTCCGTGGGTCTTCTGGAAAAATAGGACTTCTGTAATTTTTCGGGAATTTTCCCGAAACTTTGACTTTTTGCACAAAAACAAGACACCAGGGCAATTCTGCTGAAAACAGCGTTAGTCCGTGTTAGTTGCATTCAAATCACACAAGTTGGAGGAAAAACAACAGCAAAAGTGTTCGGAAAAGTAGATACGTTTTGGACGTATCAACTCCCCCCAAGCTTAGCTTATTGCTTGTCCTCAAGCAATTCAGTTAACAACTGAGTGTGATAAAAGAAACTTTTACGAACACATTTGCTTCATATGATGTATACATACTTACTATATGATCAAGCTTAGGCAATTCATAATAGGAACTATGCAAATAATGATACTTAGTAGCCATGCAAATCATGAAAAGATACCAACATACTAAGAATAAATAACATAACATACATCTATCCACATGAATTGCAATGTTCATAATATGACAAAATGGTATCTCGCTTGCCTTTATTTGAAGGGCAAAACATAAATGCCAAGACACCTCTGAAGTTCAAGTGAAGACTAGATATAAAGATGTCAAAGATAGGAGCATCATAGTTATACCTCAATTAACCGTATTCTGGGACAAGCACATTACACTAAGACTGATAGCTATGCTCTCGAAGAAGTGCTCAAAGAAGGGATGGTGACTCAACAAAAAAATAAAAGATTGGCCCTTCGCAGAGGGAAGCAGGGATTAACATGTGCTAGAGCTTTTATTTTAAAACAGAAGTAAAAATGTTTTGAGAGGTGGTTGTTCTTGTCAACGAATCAGTAATAGAGTTCTTGTTATCTTCCATACTAAACAAGTTGAGAGCGGTTCCGAGTTATTGATATTAGGCATTTATAGCATGCACTTTTATATAGCATGACACTCCTCCCAACCTTTGCTTTCACAAACCATGGCTAACCGAATCCTCGGGTGCCTGCCAACAATCACATACCATGGAGGAGTGCCTATTTATTTACTTTTTAGATGTTATAATGGTCTAACCAGCTCTTTGCAAAATTAATGACGAGCAGATGAAGCATGCAAGTCGGGAACTTAATTTAGTATGGAAGATAACAAACCCAACTACCACGTCCTCATGAGCTAAAAACAATGTCACGAAATGAGAAGTATTTTGAAGGTTTTAAAGGTAGCACATGAAAATTTACTTGGAATGGTTCGAAATACCATGCATGGGAATTTATAGTGGACACTTTGGGATAACTTGGTTTTTAGGGATTTGGATGCACGAGCAGCATTCCCGCTCAGTACAAGTGAAGGCTAGCAATAGACTGGGAAGCGACAACCAATAGAGCAATAACTGTCATAATCATACTTGCGACAGAATAAAATTAACGGAGGCATAAAAATGATACTAAATCTTTGAGGCAAAATGGATCATCAAGGCTTAATTGACTTTTGTTTTTCAGTCATAAACATGTGTGAGCATGTGCCAAGTCGATTCAAGTAAATTATTCAGAGGAGGATACCACCCTGCCATACCGTTTTATGAATAGTACAATGCATGTAAATATCTATATGACATGTTATTCAATATTAGCAAATTGGTACTGATCATAAGAAGACATGAACTACTAAGCAATCATTAAATAACATAACCACTACCATGACAGCTAAGCATGTTCACATGAGCAGGTATATTTACAAAAATGAAAAACAAATAGAGTTCATACCAGCCTTTTACCACATCTGGATTGTCGTAAATCATCATTACTGCTTTTCACTTGTATGGCTTGAATGATATGAAATGATAGCCAAGCCCCAAGTGGAGTCACGGAAATTGTTGAAGTCTGAAACAACTATACAAAACAGAACAAGAACAACAAATATTTTTGGGTTTTCGATTTAGAGCAAGTATGGAAAGAAACAAGCAAACAAAGCAAAATCTTTTTGGATTTTTGAATAATGAACCGAAATGAAAAAGCTAAAGTAAACTAGCGCTACATGTACAAAAGAAAGAGAAATAAAGGAAATATTTTTGGTCTTTTGGGGTTTTATGAAAGTAAAACAAATACAAGAAACAACAGTGAAGAAGAAAAGAAAAAACTGAAACATGGATATACAAAGTACCGACATGATATGAATATGATAAAATGAGTGAGCTGTCGGTGGGTCGGCGTACCTACCCCAAGCTTAGGATTTTGGCCTAAGTGGGAGACCAATCATCCCCATGGCTTCTAGCTAGGCGCGCCCTCAGTGTACGACGAGGAGGGCTCCTCGTCCGGGTACGAGCTCGAGGATGCACCACCGCGGTACACAGTGTAATCCTCAGAGGGCGCCACGAAGGTCTTCTGTCAGTCCTCGGGGTAGTGCTGTAAATGGAAATTAGGTGCACCAAGGTACTTGTCCAAATCCTCCCTCGAATATGACAGAGGACTCCTGAAAATACTGAACAAACTAGGCTACGGTAGCCGGACCTCCCGCTCAGGTCCATTAGCAAAAACAACTCTATACAGCAAATATCCATTGTATGAACTAGTAGTAACAAAATTATGAACTTTCATAGCAGCAAGATCAAGTCTTTCTGGAACCATCAACTCATCAGTAGGATCAACAGAATAACCAAGATCAGCTAAAACACATGCAGCAATAATTCCTCCAAAGATGGTACCTTTGGCGGCAAGGCGGCGAGCAATCAAGGCACCAAGGTTGTAGGTTTTATTATTTTTAAGTGCAGCAGCTAGAAAAGTTAGATCATAATTAGAAATATTACTAGTGTTCTCTCTAGCAAGCACACTTGAGGCAAGATAATACGTGAAGTACCTGATGGCTAGAAACTGAATGTTCCTTATCTTACCACGCTGCATTGTACGGTGATCATCATAGCTCAGCTCATGGTAAAGATCCAACAACTCATGCGGCTGTGCCTGGATCTTCCTCGCCGTCCCAGATGGAGCATTACCTATGACCCTGCAAAATCTTTTTAGATCCATGTTGCATGCACGATTATAAATCTTAAAATCAACAGTTGGGTTAAAGGTAGAGTTATTAAACTTAAAGCTTTCAACAAAAATCTTGGTGAGTCTAGCATATTGTGCCCTCTCATCCCTCATGAATTCCATCAAGCCAACATTGTCAATTAATCTCATGAAGTCATCATAAATCCCTGCATCTCTCATAAAGTTAGCACATGGAAAAATGGATGGATGTGCAACACCATCATCCTCCTCATCACCAATCTTTGGTGCTAGAAGATCCTCATTATATGATGGCCTAAATAGAGCTTTTGATTTTGAGGGCCTTGTTTTCCTTGAGGAGGGTGGTGTTTGCCTCTCAAAAATCTCTCCATAAGTATGTTTGTCCATCTTCCTTTTTTGAAATTTTAAAACAAACCTCATAAAAAGTGATTTTGGAGTGATTAATTCAAGGGGAACACTATAGAGACTTGCTTTTGCACCCAAGGTTCTCTTTCAATACCATGTTTCTTAGCAATGAAATCTTCTTTAGTGTACTTTTTGTTTTTAGAATGCTTTTCAGGTTCCTCTTCACTTTCCTCTTTATCAGAAGCATCATTCTTATCCTTATCATTGTTGTGTTCATTACCACTTTCAGTTTCAGCATCAGAGATAGATATACTATTGGGATCATTAACATGTTCATTTTCTTTAATTGGTTCAGGAGATTCTTCAACATGTTTATGTTTCTTCTTCTTCTTCTTCTTCTTTTTCTTATAAGGAGTACTAGTTTCATTAGCTAGTTGAGAATCTTGCTCAATTCTTTTAGGATGTCCTTCAGGATACAAAGGATCCTGAGTGGAAGCACCACCTCTAGTTGCTATACAAAAAGCATGTTTATCATTATTTCTAGAAGCATTAACTAACAAATCCTTTTGCACTTTAGTCAATTGTTCTTTCCAAAACATCATGCAAATTATTAATAACATGAGAATTCTTTAACAAGCTATTTTGTATTCTCATATTGAAGTTATCCTGCTTAACAATAAAATTATCAAATTCATCTAAGCATTGATCAGGAGGTTTAGAATAAGGGATATCTCTATCATCAAAGTGTTGGAGAGAGTGTACCTCGACCGTGGATGGGTGAGGAATTGGCTTACACAATTCTTCTATAGGTGGAAGATTTTTCACATCTTCAGATTTAATACCTTTCTCCTTAAGAGATTTCTTGGCTTCTGTCATTTCTTCATCATTTAGTTCAAGAATTCCGCTTTTCTTTGGTGTGGGTACCGGAGTTGGTTCAGGCATGGTCCAATCATCATGATTTTGCCTTATCTTAGCCATTAATTCCTCGGCTTCATCTGGAGTTCTTTTCCTGAAAACACAGCCATCACAACTATCCAGGTATGTCCTAGATTCAACAGTTAGTCCATTATAGAATATATCAAGAAGTTCATTTTTAACTAGTTGATGTCTAGGCCGAGCTCTAATTAAAGAACAAACCTTGCCCAAGATTCAGGCATTTTCTCTTCTTTTAATTGTTTGAAGTTAAAGATTTTCCGTAAAGCAGCATGTTGAGCACTAGCAGGAAAATATTTCAGAAAGAAGACATTAACCAAACACATAGGACTCTCAATAGATCCAGGAGATAAATTATTAAACCAAGTTTTAGCTTCATCTTTCAATGAGAAAGGGAAAATTTTAGTAACAAAGTAACTACGTTTCTTAATATCATCAGAAAACAAACTACTTAGAGTAGAAAGAGTATTCATATGATCTACAACACTTTCATTTTCAGTACCTCGAAAAGGTTCTTTCTCAACAATAGATATAAGCGACAAGTCCACAGAGAAATCATAATCTTTATCTTGTATATTTATGGGAGATGTAGCAAACTTAGCATCAGGAGAAAGTTTATAATTAACAGCACGTCTTTGTAGAAGATTTTTAATAGCATTAACATCTTTAGAAGAATCACAATTTATGTATTCTTCAATAAATTCATCATCAAGTTCAACATAAGTTTCCTCGAGATCATCACTAGGATGTTCTCTCGACCCAGGTCTATAAGCAGGTGTAATAGGAGTTTCATAAGGTGTTTCAACATTTTCAATTTGTCTAGATTTAGCAATTGTAGCATCTAGAAAAGGACCTAGTGAATCACTTTCATCAAGCACAGTAGAAGCATCATCAAATTCATCAGAAATATTTTCAGATTCAGCAGAAGTAGCAGTACGTGAAGCATGTATATGTGGTGGTGTAACAAGTTTACTCATAACAGACGGTGAATCAAGAGCAAAAGAGGTGCTCAGAGTTGTACCTCTCCTTCTAGTGGATAGCAATATGGGGACCTTCTCATCACGAGGCTTACCCATGATGAATAAATTGCAGCGAACAATATCACTTTCAGGTGAGCTTATAAATAAAGCTATGCTCCCCGGCAACGGCGCCAGAAAATAGTCTTGATGACCCACAAGTATAGGGGATCGCAACAGTCTTTGAGGGAAGTAAAACCTAAATTTATTGATTCGACACAAGGGGAGGCAAAGAATATTTATAAGCCTTGACAGATGAATTGTCAGTTCAGCTGCACCTGGAAATAGACTTGCTCGACACAGTTTATCAGTAGCAACAGTTTTATCATAGTAGCAGTAGTGAAATAATAGCAGCAGTG
Source organism: Poa pratensis (assembly GCA_947311845.1). Lineage (NCBI taxonomy): Eukaryota > Viridiplantae > Streptophyta > Magnoliopsida > Poales > Poaceae > Poa > Poa pratensis. The sequence goes on along the minus strand of CAMZMU010000046.1, from coordinate 15,883,751 downwards.
AAATAACGGCAGCAGTAGTAATTGAAGTAGACAGCAGGATTAAAATACTGTAGGCATAGGGATGGATGAACGGGCATTGTATGGATGGGATAGTTCATGAAATAGGCATACATAGGGCAATTGCAGGTATATAATAATAAAGCATCCAAGTAATAATTAATCATAGACATTTGTTCCGTATTTAGTCTTACGTGCTCGCAATGAGAAACTTGCACAACATCTATTGTCCTACCAGCCCGTTTGCAGCGGGGCCTCAAGGGAAACTACTGGTAATTAAGGTGCTCCTTTTAATAAAGCATCGGAGCAAAGCATTAACACTCAGTGAACACATGTGATCCTCAAGTCACAGCCATCCCCTCCGGTTATCCCAATTTCTGTCACTTTGGGGCCTCGGGTTGGACAATGACATGTGTATACAACTTGTAGATATGATCCAAAACAACAATTATTCTCATGATACAATAACATGTTTAGATCTGAAATCATGGCACTCGGGCCCTAGTGTCAAGCATTAAGCATAACAAGTTGCAACAATGACATAACGTACTAATAATGGATACTAGGCACCATGCCCCAACAATCTTACATCTATTACATAAACGATCTCATCCAATCCCTACCATCCCCTTCAGCCTACAGCGGGGAATTACTCACACATGGATGGGGGAAACATGGTTGGTCGATGGAGAGGCGGCGGTGATGATGATGGCGATGATCTCCTTCAATTCCCCGTCCCGGCAGAGTGCCAGAATGGAGTTTCTGATCCCCGAACTAGGGTTTTCGGTGGCGGCGGAGCTCTGGAGTGTTTCTGGAAAAAGCGTCGATTCCCCCGTCGTTTTTAGGTCAGGAAGTATAAGTAGTCCAAAGGGGAGCCGGGGGCCACGCGAGGCGTCCACACAAGGCCGCGGCGCGGCCCCACCTCTGCCGTGCCGAGGGTGCATGTGGGCCCCCGTGCTCCGTCTCAGCTTCGTCTTCTAGCTCCGTGGGTCTTCTGGAAAAATAGGACTTCTGTAATTTTTCGGGAATTTTCCCGAAACTTTGACTTTCTGCACAAAAACAAGACACCAGGGTAATTTTGCTGAAAACAGCGTTAGTCCGTGTTAGTTGCATTCAAATCACACAAGTTAGAGGAAAAACAACAGCAAAAGTTTTCAGAAAAGTAGATACGTTTTGGACGTATTAGGGGTATTTATACCCCTCCTCGAATTGTAGCCGTTGCAGCTCACTTTACACCGGAGAATCCGGTCTGAGAGACCAGAGACTCCGGTCCACACCGGAGAATCCGGAAACATTCCGGTCTGCTCGAGCCAATTCATGCTGGACCGGAGACTAGAGCTCAGAGACCGGAAACTTCGCATCAGGGGACGGAGACTCCGGCATGAGCCAGAGATTCCGCTAACTCTCCGGCAACATTCCCGACCGAGTCCAGAGGCTGTCACCCTCCGAGGGTTTTGCTGAGAAATAAATAGCCATAGACTTGGTGGAGACTTCTGTCCCCTGAGTCCGGAGACTCCAGTCCATGTAGACCGGAGATTTCGGTCATGGCAGGCCGGAGACTCCGGCCTGGAGATTCCTACAGAGCCCTTTTCCCTTTTTACACACAAGATGCAATATGAAAAGTTACCAACTGATTCCTACATCACTCGACAGTACATTAGATATTTCCTAGTGTTGTTGCCTAACACACAAAACACATGAGGGATATGAAAGATGCTCTTTCGATATCTCCAACAGTCTCCCACTTGCACTAGAGTACAATTTAATCTAGTTTACAACTTGGTAAAAGCCTAACACCTATGGCAGCTTGGTGTTTCTCATGCTTGTCTCGTGGAAGAGGCTTCGTCAACATATCTGCAACATTCAGGTCCGTATGTATTTTGCAAATCTTTACATCGCCTTCCTTGACGTACTGTCGTATCACATGGAAGCGTCGAAGAATATGTTTGGCGGTTGAGTGAGACCTTGGTTCCTTCACGTTAGCAATAACACCTGTGTTGTCGCAGTAGAGGTTCACTGGGTCTTGCGCGCTTGAGAACACTCCGAGCTCGAAGACGAACTTCTTCAGCCAAACAGCTTCATTTGCAGCATCCGCAGCCGCAATATACTCCGATTCCATTGTAGATTGGGCTACTATGGGTTGCTTCCCACTTCTCCAGCTCACAGCGCCTCCGTTCACCTTAAACACATAACCTGTTTGCGATTTCGAGTCATCTGGATCTGTGCAGAAACTTGCATCAACGTAACCTGTTATGCCAAGTTCCTCTTCACAGCCTCCATAAACAAGAAACATGTCCTTGGTATGCTTAAGATACTTCAGTATGTTCTTAACAACTATCCAATGATCCTTGCCAGGATTACTTTGGAATCGACTCGTCAAACAAACAGCCAATGCTACATCGGGTCGAGTACTTAACATGGCATACATGATCGATCTTATAGCCGAAGCATATCGATTGCCATCCACATCAGCTTTTTCAAGAGCCGTCACTGGACATTGAGCTGTGCTCAACATCTTACCCTTGATAACCGGCAGAAAACATTTCTTTGCCAAATGCATATTGAACTTCTTCAATATCTTGTCAAGCTAAGTACTTTGACTTAACGCTAATAGGCGCCTTGATCTATCACGATAGATTTTAATGCCTAATACGTATACAACTTCTCCTAAGTCCTTCATCGAAAATTTACTGTTCAAATATTCCTTCACGCTTTTCAGAAGTTCCACACTATCCCCAATTAGAAATATATCATCCACATATAGAACTAGGAATGCAACTGAGCTCCCACTCATTTTCTTATAAATGCAGGTCTCTTCCGCATTTTGGATAAATCCAAAACCTTTGATCACCTCATCAAAACAAAGATTCCAACTCCGAGATGCTTGCTTCAGTCCATAAATGGAACGTTGAAGCTTGCATACCTTGCCAGCATTCTCTGGATTGACAAAACCTTCAGGTTGTACGATATACAACTCTTCCTCAATGTTACCATTTAGGAACGCTGTTTTGACATCCATCTGCCATATCTCATAATCATGATATGCAGCTGCTGCTAGCAAAACCCGAATAGACTTAAGCATCGCTACCGGTGAAAACGTTTCATCGTAGTCAATTCCATGAATTTGTCGGAAACCTTTTGCGACAAGTCAAGCTTTATAGACGGTCACGTTACCATCAGCGTCAGTCTTTTTCTTAAAGATCCATTTATTCTCGACGGCCTTACGCCCTTCGGGAATCTCCATCAAAGTCCATACTTTGTTGTCATACATGGATCTTATTTCGGATTTCATGGCTTCAAGCCATTTCTCGGACTCGGGTCCTTCCATCGCCTCTTTGTAACTCGTAGGTTCGTCTTGTTCAATTAACATGATGGTGCAAACAAGATTGCCGTACCACTCAGGAGAGGTACGGGTTCTTCCAGACCTACGAGGTAAAATAGCCTCCTCGACATTTTCTCCCACTCCATCTGTTATGGAGGACGGTTCAGGAACAACTTCCGTTGCGCCACTCGGAATTTTGAGTTCAGGACTCGTCGAGGTCTATTTTCCTCCCACTTACTCCTTTAGCGAGAAACTCTTTCTCGAGAAAGGTGCCGTTCTTCGCGACAAACGTTTTCCCTCGGCTTGATTGTAGAAGGTATATCCTATGGTTTCCCGTGGATATCCTACAAAGACGACCTTTTCCGATTTCGGTTCGAGTTTGTCGGGCTGTAGTTTCTTAACGTACGCCTCACAACCCCAAACCTTCAGGAACGACAACTTAGGTTTCTTTCCATGCCATATCTCATACGGTGTCGTTGCTGTGGATTTGGATGGAGCCCTATTTAAAATGAATGCGGTTGTTTCTAACGCATATCCCCAAAACGATACGGGCAAGTCGGTAAGAGACATCATAGACCACACGCTATCTAATAAAGTATGATTACGTCGCTCGGACACACCGTTGCGTTGCGGTGTTCCCAGGCGTAAGCTGTGGCACAATTCCACAGGCCTTTAGATGTGTGCCAAACTCAAAACTTAAATACTCGCCACCACGATCGGATCGAAGGTGCTTGATTTTCTTGTTGAGTTGATTTTCAACCTCACTCTGAAATTCTTTGAACTTTTCAAACGTTTCAGACTTGTGTTTCATTAAATAGATATACCCGTATCTACTCAAATCATCAGTGAAGGTTACAAAATAACGATAACCATTGCGTGTCGACACGCTCATTGGACCGCACACATCTGTATGTACAACTCCCAATAAGTCCGACGCCCGTTCCATAAATACATTGAACGGTGTCTTGGTCATTTTGCCCATATGGCATGGTTCGCAAGTGTCAAGAGATCCAAAATCTAGTGACTCCAAAAGTCCATCAGAATGGAGTTTCTTCATGCGCTTTATACCAATATGACCGAGACGGCAATGCCACATATACATGGCGGTATCATTACTAAGTCTAATCCTCTTGGCATCTACGTTATGGATGTGAGTACTACTATCGAGATTCAACAAGAATAAACCATTACTCTCAGGAGCATTAACATAAAAGATATCATTCATCGAAATAGCACAACCATTTGATACTGAATTGAACGAATATCCATCTTGCAACAAGCAAGATCCACTGATAATGTTTACACTCAAAGCCGTACAAAATAACATTTATTTAAAACCAAAACTAATCCCGATGGTAGATGTAGAGGGAGCGTGCCGACGGCCACCACGTCAACTTTTGATCCATTGCCGACACGCATCGTCACCTCGTCCTTCGCCAGGCGCCGTTTATTCCGCAACTCCACCTGAGAGTTACAAATATGAGCAACAGAACCGGTATCAAATACCCAAGCATTACTCCGAGCGCTAGTAAGGTAAACATCTATAACATGTATATCAAATATACCTTTCTCTCTTCCGACAATCTTGCCGGCCTTCTTGTCTTCCAGGTACTTGGGGCAGTTGCGCTTCCAGTGACCATCTCCCTTGCAGTAGAAGCATTCCACGCCAGGTTTGGGACCAGGTTTGTTAGCCTTGGATTTGGCAACGTGTTTGCCATCCTTCTTGGGCTTCCAGTTCTTCCTTCCCTTGCCGCCAGATTTCTTAAAATCGACGGTCTTGTTGACCATCAACAGCGTGTGCTCCTTCTTGATTTCCACCTCAGCAGTCTTGAGCATCACGAACACCTCAGACAGGGACTTAGCCATGCCCTGCATGTTATAGTTCATGACGAAGCCTTTGAAACTAGGAGGCAACGATTGCAGCACCCTATCAATTGCCAGCTCATCAGGAATCTTGCATTCCAGAGCGTTCAGGTGTTGAACGTAGCCAGACATTTTGACCACGTGCTCACTCACACTGCTATGCTCTTCCATCTTGGCTGAGAAGAAGAGCTCAGAAGCTTCATACCTCTCAGCCTTGGCCTACGCGCAAAGACAGCTTTGAGATCAGTAATTATCTCAAAAGCACTCATCTTCTCAAAGCGCTTCTGCAGGTCGGCTTCCATGGCGTAGAGCATGCCACTCTGGACAAAGGAAGAATCGTCCATCTTGGACGCATAGACTTTCTTGTCATCCTCAGAAGCATCATCTGCGGGCTTGTCACCTATGGCGGCCTCAATGACGTAGGCCACCTTGTGGGGAGTGAGGAGGATCCTCAGGTTGCGGAACCAGGACATGAAGTTCGACCCATTGGTCTTAAGCTTTTCTTTCTCAAGGAAAATGCCTAGGTTAAAGGTGGGGCGAGACATCTACAATGGAATTTGCAAAAACATAAGACTTTGTTCATAATAAAATATGGGTTCAAGTTTTAGTAAAATAAAACTACCAGAACTCCCACTCAAAACGAACATCCCTCGCATCGTTTTAGTGATTACACGATCCTAATCCATTATACTATCCCCGATCGTCACGGCCGATAGCATAACTTCAAAAGTGGACATCACTATGTCGATCACAACAACTATGTGACTCGTGCTTAACCTTTCGGTCACTGTGTTCCGAGGCCATGTCTGTACATGCTAGGCTTGCCAAAATTAACCTATAGCGTATTGCTTGTGCAACGTGGCTTACACCCACGTTATGCGAACGTAGATACGTCTGACACCCGATCGTCACGGCCTGCCTCGTATCGGAGAACTTTCGGTGGTGCACACTAAAGGGGAACACTATTTGGTATTTTAGGAGGGATCATCTTATATTACTACCACCGTGTAACTATTATATAAACATGTATATATATACACAATATAAGATGCACACAATAACACATCAAAATGAAATGTAATGCGATATGATATGGTCTTCCGCCGATGGTCTCCTTCGCGCCCACAGTTTATAAACAATTTACTAAACTTACCTTGACCATATCACATTGCCCCTGCAAAATAAAGTTAGACGCTTTCTACTTTATCTTTTGCATGTTTTACGTGGCTGCTAGGGCTTTCGTAAAATAACCGTTTCTTACGTACGAACAACCACAACAGTGATTAAATAATTGTCTCCATTACACCCCTTTAGGGCCCTCCATTGTAAATGCAATATCAACTATTGTAAGAGATACAGACACCCGCCAGCCACATATACGGTACAAGCCGTATGTCAAGTGTGGAACCAGTCTCGCGTAAGAGTACGCGTAAAGTCGGTCTGGGCCGCTTCATCGAACAATGCCGCGATATAAACAAGTACACGCTAGAGGGTAACAAATATAGAATCGATTCCCACATTCAACATGTGTTCTAAAAACCGTACAAATATATCTACGCATAGATCGGCTCGGATACCACTGAAGGGGATCATAGACAGAAAACAAAAAATTTCCTACCGACGATAACCAGAAACTAGCCAAGATCTATAACTATGCAGATATACTATACGGAGGAGAATGGAGTACATACCCTTGTAGACCGAAAGCGGGATTACGTTCCTGCACAAACGTTGTCGATGAAGCCGACGAAGCCGACCTCAAGGTCGTGTAGAGGAAGTAGACGTACTCCCAACGCCACCCCTGTAGCGCCTCGTAGTTCCACACACGTACGGTGTAGATGACGACGTCCGGGCTCCAGATCCAGCAGAGCAACGGAAGCGGAAGATTGGATCTAGCAGCACGGCGGTGTGCGTATAGTAGAGAGACTTCCCTCCCCGTATGCAGCTCTAGAATCGGAACCACGCTCAAGGTAGGAGAGAAGAAGAAGGAGATGGGATGATTTTCCAAAGGCAAAGGGGGTCCCCTACTTAAAGGAGGAGGAGGGTTGCCCACCCCGCTGGCTAAGCCATGTGGGACTATTCCCACATGGCTCGGCCGGCCATGGGGGGTGCACCGGCCCTGGTTGGGCCCCATTCGGCCCAGCCAGGCTGGTTGGCCCTCCCCTCTTTTTTTTTCCTTTTCCCCTTTTGGGGTTTTCCCTAATGGGCCTCTAAGGCCCATTTAGGTTTAATGCCTTTAAAATTCGAAATTAATTAAATAAAAATATATTTAATCACTAATAACACGTATTAATATTAAATACATATTATTTAATTCATTCGAGCTCCGAAACATATTTCGTTGCCTCCGATCAACATCGGACATGTCCCGGAATGCTTCCGGAGTCTCCGGTTTCTTTCTCTCTAATATCTAATCGTCACCTACCCTTAAGTGTGTTACCCTATGGTTCGGGATCACATGGACATGAACGAGACACGTTCTCCGATCAATGACTAACAGCGGGATCTGGATACCCATGATAGCCCCCTGTGCGTCCACGAAAGTCTTTTATCGTTCAAACCTTTAGACGTCTAGTCTCAACCTTTTGCCTAGCGATACTTAGATTATCCGAGCATCATTCTCCGGTATCATGATTACCGAGCATGATCTCGTTATTGACAAATCTATCTTTAACTCGTCTGTGATATTACATCCCCGTGACCTAGTCACATGCTTGCAAGCTCATTGATGTAATCTCACCGAGTGAACCCAGAGTATCTGTCCTGCTATGTGGATTGGCAAATCCCGCTCTTGATCACTCGCCTCCACTGCTTCCTTCGGATACCCGAAAGTGTCACCTTTATTGTCATGCTATATAAGACATGCCGTTTGATGCAATCAAAGCACCTTCCAGAAGCAGCGATTTGATATGACCTCACAGTCAAAGGTATGAGCACTACGTTTCTATATCTTTTGGGTATGTCCATCACATCATTCACCTAACGACATGACTCCGTTATCAACAGACGTAATTATCCATGATCAAGAAACCTTGATCATCTGTTGCCCAACGGACTAGTTAAATAGAGGCTACTAGGGATCTGGTTGTTTACATACCACATGTGTATTAAATTTTCCACGTAATACATTTATAGCATGGTATAAAACATATTATGAACAATTGAGATATGACAAATAAAATCACTTTATTAATTGCCTCTAGGGCATATCTCCAACAAGTTAAACTTATCATATGCTTTCTCAAAATCAATTTTAATTAATACACCATCCATCTTGTTTGTATGTAATTCATGTATGGTTTCATGAAGAACCATGATATCATCCGAAATATGTCTCCCTGGCATGAATGCGGTTTGAGTTGTCCAAACCACCGTATGTGCCAGTTTGGTCACACAACTATATTGGTAGCGACCTTGGTGAAAATTTAAAACGCATGTTCAAGAGAAAAATTGGTCTATACTGTTGTATTTGGGTTGCGTTTTCTTTTTCGGTAACATGATAATTGTTTCGAAATTTAAATGATACAGAGATAACTCCTCCTTGTGGAAGACCCCGAATAAAGCGATCAAATCATTTTTAATAGTATCCTAACATTGTTGACATAATTCAGTACACTAGTAGAGAACAAGGCAACAGTACCGGCCTTATTAGGCCTTTAGTACCGGTTGTGCAACCGGTACTAAAAGGTCGAGACTAAAGGGCTACCCCTTTAGTATCGGTTGTATATACAACCGGTGCTAAAGGCCCTCCACGTGGCCGAACCTGCGCGCGCGCAGCTGAGGACCTTTAGTACCGGTACCAACCGGTACTAAAGGTTCCTGTTTTTTTGCCCCCCTTATTTTTTCAGGGGGGGTTAGGTTTTCGATTTTTTTTCTTTTCGCTTATTTTTCGTGGTTTAGGGTTTCTGTTTTTTTCCTTTTCGCTCATTTTTCAGGGTTTCGGAGGAGATCACGTATAAAGTACTCACTACACATATAAAGTACTCATTACACATATAAAGTACTCTCATTACATATAAAGTACTCATAATTACAATGGAGATCACCGCTAGCTAGTACATGCATGGAGGGAGTCTATTTATCGACATAGTGGAATTCACCGAATTCATCTACGACATGCGTCAGAATGAATCCCGCCAATTCCTCCGCAATAGCTTTTACACGGTTTTTTGGTAGGAGTTGGTTCCGCTTCCTTGCCATCTTTAAAAGAAGGAGATCAAATCAGTTATGATCGAAACTAAACATGATTGATGGTAGCAAAATAAAAGTTGTGTATGATGTTTACGTACCTCTCGATTTCTTATACTATTGACTCTCTCATTGACCCTCATGTGAATAAACTCGCAAACGTAGTATCCACATAGTTCCTTCCCCTGTGGTTGTCGCAGACACCACTATACAAGAATTTAATTTAATCAAATAATAATCAAGAGAATGATAATGGTATTAGAAAGATACACAGACCTAGAACAATTTGCTACTAAAAAACTCGCATATTTGTAATTCAAATTTGCTAAAATTGCTAAGTTTACAAATTTGTAATTCATAGCAAACAACTTTAATATTCTTATACACTAATAAAAAAACTTTGCTACTAAAATAACAATATTGCAACTAAAATGACTTAGCAATATTTTCAAACTTAGCTAAATTTTCAAACTTTGCTACTAAAATTTTCTAACTTAGCAATATTTCAAACTTAGGAATATTTCTAACTTAGCAATATTTCAAACTTAGCAATATTTCAAACTTTACTATGTTATTTTTAGTAATGTTATTTTCAAACTTATCTAAATAACTTAGCAAGATTTCTAACAAAATTTCTACACTAATAATAACCTAAAATAATCTAAACAAAATTGCTAAGTTTCAAAATTGCTACACTAATAATAACCTAAACAATAATGAATTTTTTTTGCTAAGTTTACAAAATTTGCTAAGTTTCAAATTTGCTAAAATTGCTAAGTTTACAAAATTGCTAAGTTTCAAAATTGCTACACTAATAATAACCTAAAGAATAATGATTTTTTTTTGCTAAGTTTACAAAATTTGCTAAGTTTCAAATTTGCTAAAATTGCTAAGTTTACAAAATTGCTAAGTTTCAAAATTGCTACACTAATAATAACCTAAACAATAATGATTTTTTTTGCTAACTTTACAAAATTTGCTAAGTTTCAAATTTGCTAAAATTGCTAAGTTTACAAAATTGCTAAGTTTCAAAATTGCTACACTAAAAATAACCTAAACAATAATGAAAAAAAATTGTGAAGTTTCAAATTTGCTAAAATTGCTAAGTTTACAAATTTTCTAAGTTTACAAAATTTGCTAATAATAGTCTAAACAATAATAATCTAAACTTTACTAAAAAAAACCTCAAATGGAGCCGGTGGCGGAGGTGGAGAGGCCGGCGATGGCCGGCGAAGGTGGAGGCCGGCGCGGGAAGTGACGGCGCGGGGGGCGACGACGCGCGGTGGCGCCGGAGCAGGCCGGAGGGCGGAGGCGGGCCGCAGCGCATGCCGGAGAGGAGCAGGGCGCGGTGGCGCGGCCGCGGCCGGCGTCGATGTCGACGACGTGCGCGCGTGGTGGACGCGGCGATGGCGCATAGGGCGCATGGCGGAGGACGCGCGGCCGGAGCGTGGCTTCGCCGAGGAGCGTGGCTTCGCCGGAGAGGAGAGCGCGCGGGCGGGGACTTGTGATTTTGGGGATCGAATCGTCGATCCCCACTTAAAACTGTAGTTAAAAGATCTTTAGTACCGGTTTTTCTTTGCAACCGGTACTAAAGGGTCTTTAGTACCGGTTGTAGATAACAACCGGTACTAAAGGTCTGTTTTGGCCGCGGCGAAATATCGCGCGCGAAGCCCACCCCTTTGTAGTTTACAACCGGTACTAATGGGCTTTTGATTTTTTTCTCTAGTTTCTTTTTTCTTTCTTATGTTTTCTGTTTTTTATATCTATTTGGTTTCTATTTTGTTTTTTTTCTCTAGTTTCTTTTTCTTTAATATATATTTAATTTAATTGTCTACAAAATTGTAATAATTATCTATCTATTTGTTTTCTGTTTTTATATCTATTATCTATTTGTCAACGACGTCAATTTGAAGCTTCTTGACAATACACATTGGAAATACACATCCATTATTATTACACATGCTCCTTACATAAAGGTTTAATACATTCCATAGAATGCATTACATAAAAGGTTTAATACATTATTACACATAAACGGACTTGCTGGCTCGGAGGGCGTAGGATTAGGAGGAACGGCGGGAGGAGTCAGCCCCGTTCGTGGCCGCCCGGTTCTCGCGCGCACGTTTGCGGCGGAGGGCAAGATCCATGGAGGATGAGTCTTTCAGCGCCCAATCCAGCTCGGAAGCCTCCTTCGCCTTGAGCTGGCAGACAGTTCTGGCTCACTGTACACGGTCGTCGTGGATGGACTGGAAGGAGGCTTCAAGGGCCTCCTGCGTCTGCGGCCCGCCGCGCTCTTCCCCATGGTCGCTCCAGTCGAAGTCGTCATCATCATCCTCCTCGTCGGGAGGGGCGGCGGCGACTGGTGGAGGTACGGCAGCGGATCCCCACGCCACCCCTGCGGCGTACGCATCCTCGTCGGGGTCAGGGACGTCGGACCACGCGCGCTCGTACGTCCTCCGCACCTCCTCCGGCACCGGAGCAGGAGGCCGGTAGGAGGGCATTCCTCTCCACGTCGGGCTCGTGGGCATACGGCGGGATAGGCTCCCGCGGTAGCGCCCAAGCGCGCTCTGCCGAGCACGCTCGACCTCGTCCAGAAGGCGCTGCGGCGGGCGTGGCGGATCCATCTCGTGGAGACGATGCGTTCGTGGCTAGGAATGGTGGATTAGGGTTTACCCGTCGGTGACAATATATAAGACCTCCAGGGCAGCGCTAGGGGAAGACACGTGGCTAGGGCAGCGCTGGGGGAGGACACGTGGCTCCGCAAAGCCCGACTTTAGTCCCGGTTGGTGTTACCAACCGGGACTAAAGAAGCACACGGATCATGTGTTTCTTTCAAGCGCTTGTGAGACGTTGGATCAGGGGTGAGCCCGACTTTAGTCCCGGTTGGTGTTACCAACCGGGACTAAAGAAGCAAACGGATAGTGTGTTTCTTTCAAGCGCTTCTGAGACGTTGGATCAGGGGTGTGTTTCATTTGAGGGATTGTGAGCTGTTGGATAAGCAGTATCACGACCACTTCGTGAGCCACATGACCCAGTTGGTGTTACCAACCGGGACTAAAGAAGCACACGTACCCTATATATGGCCCCCTCCCGGACATGTTCAGCACTCAGTGTCTACTCATTGTAGTTCATTTTGGCAGCACACGGGTAGCAGAGAGCAAGATTTCTGAGAGGCAGGAGTTCCTAGAGCGGAGGCTGAAGGTGAACCCTCCCCTCGGTCGGATCCAAGCAGCGGCAAGACGCTCTGATGATTAGCAACATCCCCAACACTTGATGCAAATCATCAGAGACGTCTTGCCGCTGTTTGGATCGAAGGCCGATTTGCCATCTCACGACCACGCGATGATTTGCCGATTTGCCGGTCAGAGTGGGCACTGGAGAAGGAAGGCAGGGGAAACCGTATGTTTTGTTCTATCACTTGGAAATGCTAAAGATCTTGGAGAATGCAGAGATTGTGTTGGTAAAACTGCAGCTGATTGACATAGTGTTTAGATCTCTCTTCTGAGTTTTCAGGACATAGTTACATAAAAGGTTTAATACATTATTACACATCAGCAACAACATCCCTATCTAGTGTTCGCTTTTTCTTCTTGTGTGTCCCTTTCTTCTGATTGCGCCGTAGCCATGGACATTCTTCATCATTTAACACGATGCTTGGGTCAGTTTTCACTTTGAAGGGCGGAATTTCATCAAACTTATTGTAATCTTCTGACATGTCTGTCTTGTCCTCCACTCCCACGATGTTTCTTTTTCCTGAAAGAACTATGTGGCGCTTTGGCTCATCGTATGATGTACCGGCTTGCTTATCTTTTCTTTTTTTCGGTCCGGAAGACATGTCCTTCACATAGAAAACCTGAGCCACATCATTGGCTAGGACAAATGGCTCGGTGCGGTACGCAAGATTCTTGTGATCCACTGTAGTCATTCCGTACCGCCGGTCTATCTCTACCCCGCTTGACAGGTTGACCCATTTGCACTGAAACAAAGGGATCTTAAAAGAAGGTCCATAGTCAAGTTCCCATATCTACTGTATGCAACCATAATATGTGTCCTTTGTCCCATCGTCGTTTGTTGCATCAAAGCGGACACCACTGTTTTGGTTAGTGCTCTTTTTGTCTTGGGTTTCCGTGTAAAATGTATTCCCATTTATCTCGTACCCTTGGAAAGTCAATATAGTCGAAGATGGTGACTTGGCCAATAAGTATAGCTCTTGTCCAACAGTGTTGTTATTAATGATATGTGTACACAACCAACTGCCGAAAGTATCCACATGTTTCCCTTTAATCCAGAAGTTAGTCTCCTCCGGGTATTGGGAGCGTAAAATATCCATGTGTTTCACGATATACGGAGCCACCAATCTGGAATTTTGTAGAACTGTGTAGTGTGCTTGAGTGAAAGAATGCCCGTCCATACATGTTGTTGCTTTCTTTTCTAGCGTGCCTTTTCCACGTAGTCTCCCCTCATGGCGCGATTGAGGAACACCGATCGGCTTAAGATCAGGAATAAAGTCAACACAAAACTCAATGACCTCCTCTGTTCCATAGCCCTTGGACATGCTTCCTTCTGGCCTAGCACGGTTATGAATGTATTTCTTTAAGACTCCCATGAACCTGTCAAAGGGGAACATGTTGTGTAGAAATACAGGACCTAGAATGGAAATCTCTTCGACGAGGTGAACTATGAGGTGCGTCATAATATTGAAGAAGTACGGTGGAAACACCAACTCGAAGCTGAAAAGACATTGGACCACACCCGTCTGTAAACTTGGTAGAGTTGCTAGATCGACTACCTTCTGAGAAATTGCATTCAGGAATGCACATAGCTTCACAATGGGTACTCGAACGTTTTCCGGTAGAAGCCCCCTCAATGCAACCGGAAGTAATTGTGTCATAATTGTCGTGGGTTTGTCACGTCAGGTGTGATAGATGACTTCGTAGGTGTGGGATTACGCGAGTCAAGCATCTCCGAGCTTGGGATCGCAGGAACAAAGATCAACACAAATTTACCCAGGTTCGGCCCCCTCAATGTGAGGTAAAAGACTTACTTCCTGCCTAGCATAAATTGGTATTGATATGATAATCGAGGTGTTACAATGGAGGCGATCCGATCTGGTACTCGCCGTATGAGCTAGGGTTTTAGGGCTTGACCTTCTCTAAGTCCTGCGAGTCCTCTTTATATACACAGAGGCTCGTCAGGTTACAAGAGTTCTACACGAAGACTGATTATCTTTCTTGTCTTCCAAGGCAAGTTTGCACCGACCTTCTGGAGCTTTCCTTCATGGAGTCACGATGCGAGATTGGCCCATCTTTCACGTGGCCCAACAATGATAGCGCAACCTTAAATCGCTGTTTGTTAAATTTGAATAAGTCGCGGGTTATGTCAAGGATATAGGATATGGATATCCTGACATATGATAAATGCGGTTCAACATGGAGAAGGCCCAACAAGGCGACTTAACGTTTTGAGTCGCACAAGGACTCCATGAACCGGCTTGTAATAGAAACCCTAGTTTGTATCCTACTAGGACACCACATGTAAGACTGACCCTTTCACCTATATAAGGAGGGGCAAGGCGCACCAAATGCTCTCAGATCTCAATAAACTAGAGACAATAAAACAGAGAGAGCCGCCGCATCGGCGACTCGCTCACCGGCATACGGAATAAGATCTAGCCACAAACAGCATGTAGGGCTATTACCGGATGATGTTTCCCGGGCCTGAAGCTGTATAAATCGCTCTCCCGTGTGCAAACCCACATCGACGATCTCCGCGCGTGCTAAATCCCACACCTACGAAGTCATCTTGAGATGACATGTGCCGTGACAAACCCACGACAGTTGGCGCCCACCGTGGGGCTGTGTGTGCGCGGATTAGGATTTCGATGGGTCCAATCTTCATCAACAATTTTTATCAACAACGGTGGATTCATGGCCGTAACAGATCAGGGTCCAAGGTTCAACAGCGACGTCATCTTCGTGTTCGACAAATCAAGCCGACCAGATCAAGATCCACGGAGATTTCTTCATACTGGATCCTGACAATTTGCCGGAGCACCGCGTCAGTGAAAAAGCCGTAGATCCAATCCGTGGCGGTGCAGCCTGCGCCTTGCAGAAATCGTGTATCATACAGAAGCCACCAAACCTCAAGAAGGAAAAATATTGTTGCTGTCTCTCACGTGAAGGACAGCCCCAAGTTATAGTATTCAGACTCGCACACGGATTGAGGATAATAGTCAAAGAAGGAAAAACGAAAATCAAGTTGCCAGCAATTGCTCCGATCAGCCCATGGACTTCCCGTAGAATTCAAGCAGAGCAAAAGAAGTGAAAGCAAGGACAACTGAACAACTTCGACTATACCGTGGTTGAGGACATCAACTTCCACCGCCATCATCGTCGAACTAGCACGGGTGACCTCCACGTCGCCGGCATCGCGACCGGCTAATTTGCCAACAAAGCAAAGCTAAATTTTTTTAATAATACATTTTTTTAATTAAATTCAAAAAATATAACGCAAAATAACGAAATGGAAAAAATAATACGGCCTTGGCCCAGCTTGGACCGATAAGGGCCCGTCGGCCAGGCTTGGGCCGATTTGGCCATATCGGCTTTGTTCAAGACGACCAGATCGCATGGTGGGCTAGGCCTGCGCCCGACAGGCCGTGACGCGGCACTAATCGGCCAGAACTCAGCCGACCGACCTGTCGGCCAGGGCTGGGCCGACAGGACGCTGGATAAGACCAGCCCTGCCCACATCTTCCTCCTCGCGTCCTCTCTCTACTTTTCTTCTTCCTCTCGAAACCAGCAGCTCCTTACTGCGTTTCAGCGGCGATCTGTCCATCCAGCCACCAAATATTCCTCCTAGAAGTGTTAGAGAGTTAAGACAGCTCAGATCTACAGATGTGTTGGATTATTGTGTGATTTCGTGTTGTTTGGTTGGAGCAATGGTGGAGTTTAGGTGGAGGTTGCTGTAGGGTGGTGGATGGTGCAGCGTGGTGGTGGTGCAGCGGTGTTGCATTGGCGGTGGTCGTGACGTTGCTGGTCCATTGAATCGGCACGCTTCAAGGGTATTAAGTATATAGTTGTTCCCGGTTGTAACAGTAAATTGGTGTCACATTTTTAGGTTGTTGAGATGAGTAATTTAGTGAAATGTTTGTTTTTCTACGGTCCTGGCGAAGTTGTAGTAAATGAGCATGGAGCTGATTTGGGTGAGTTTCGATGGTCAGAGTTGGAACTGAGTGACCCACAAACATGGTCTATAAGTCAGCTGAAAGATTGGTTGGCAGCGTGTTTAGGGCTTCCTGAAACAGACACCGTCGGTGTGCATGCACTGTGGACGAAGACAAGGTCCCCGGTGTTTTTTTATTTGAGGCCGATAGAACGGACCTCTCAGATGGTGCGATGGTTGCAAGGCTGCGCAAGCAGGGGATGTACCCCTCATGCCTTACTGATACCTATCGCGAAGGAGGTGATTGCGCCTGAAGGCGAGGGAGGGCACGATCCTGGCCAGAGTAGTCAGGAGATGCAATTTTCTGGACATGATTATAATCAGGGAGATGTTGGAGGTGGTGGTTATGACTATGGTCAAAATAGTCAGACAGAGCAGATGGAAGAGGAAGATGTTGGAGGTGTTAGTTATGAATCTGGCCAAAATAGTCAGACAGAGCATATGGAAAAGGGAGATGAAGATGCTGCTGAGGCAGCAGCAGACGATGTATTCCAAGAAATGATGGAAGAGGAAGACGAAGATGCTGCTGTGCCACTTGCATTTGCTTTTGTGGAGAGCGAGAACACTGAAAGTTGGACTTGGTTCTTCAGGCAGCTTAAAATAGCAGTAGTAAAAGATAAGCCGAACGTGTGCATCCTTCATGACCGCCATGCTGGTATACTGAACGTCGTCAAGGCACTCACAAACCCTGTGGCCGCGGAACAAACGCCATGGCTAGACCTGCAGAGTCGTTGGTGCATGCGCCATTTTGGGGTCAATTTTTTCTCACAGTTCCGAGATAAGGCTTTGATGAATCTATTCAAAAAACTGTGCAAGCAGAACCAATTCTGGAAATACACATTCATACGTGGTAAGCTTGATGACTTCACTAACCAGCATGTTAGGCAGAGGAGAGCTGCACGAAATGTTGCAGTAGCAGCACATGTGCAACTTGTGGCGCAACAGCTAGCAACCGGACCTCCACCAGCTGAGGATGTACCTGTTGGGCTTTGTGACTTGCCAGGATTTGATCCGCCTGGTGTTAGGAGAAAGACTGGGAGGTTGATCAAAAACTTTCAGCAGTGGATAGAGCACGAGCCTCTTGAGAGGTGGTCTTTGCTGCACGACACTTATGGAGCCAGGTACGGTGTTATGACTACCAACCTTGCTGAAACATACAACTTCGTTCTTAGAGGAAATAGGGCATTGCCAATTACAGCCATTGTGGAGGGTATTTTTAAGGGCACGGTCAAGTACTTCAGAGAAAGACGCCAGAAAGCTCACATGCATATCGTTAACAACCCAAACACACCTTTTTGTGAGAAGATTACGGAGTACATGGATAGGAAAATGGCAAAAGCTCGTACTCATGCTGTGCAGGCCATAGGAAATCAAGAGAGGAGGTTCGAGGTACGCTTACCTTCTGACAAGTTTGGTTGCGGAAATCAGATCAGAATGCATGAGGTGAGAATTGGAAATGAAGCCCGACCAACATGTGACTGCACATGCAATAAACCAAAATTGCTTCACCTGCCCTGCTCCCATGTATTGGCTGCGTGTGGGCAACTCGGACTATCAGCCATCTCGTTCGTTTCACCATATTATTTGAACGAGTCTGTTCTTAATACCTGGACCGGTGAAATGGTGGGATTTCGAGCTGTGGGTAATTTTAACACGGTTGACCCTAATGAAAGGCAGTACATCCCCGACCCAAGGCTACTGCGTCCTGGTAGAGGTAGACGACCGTACAAGCGTATCAGAAATGGTATGGATGAATCTGAAGCCGGAGGCCCGACGGTGCAATGATTTTGGTCACAGGGACACTGCTTGTACAAAATTCCCACCTACGAATGCTGCTCCAGCAACTAGAGCAGCTGCTCCACGTGGACGAGGCAGCCGAGGACCAAGAGGAAGGGGAAGAAACTAGGATGTTTTAAATTTGGACTGTACTTTTATTTGTAATAATGTGGATCAATGTTTTAAAATTGGACTATGTTTTTATCTGTAATATGTGTGGATCAGTGTTTGTAGACTATGTTTTATATGTGTGCATCAGTGATTTAAATTTGGAGTTTGATTTCATCTGTAATTTGTCTGCATTTGTGGCTAAAAAAGAGGAGGGAGAGGTGAAAAAAAAAGCAAGAGCCAGTCGGCCCAGCTTGGGCCAACAGCTTCTTGTCGGCCCAGTACATGCCGATAGGGCCTAGTCGGCCCAGCTCTGGCCGACAGGTTTCGCTGACACGAGCAGGGCGGCCGACAGGCCCAATCGGCCCAAGCCTGGCCGACGGGCCCTTATCGGCCCAAGCTGGGCCGAGGCCGTATTATTTTTGCCATTTCGTTATTTTGCGTAATATTTTTTGAATTTAATTAAAAAAATGTATTATTAAAAAAAATTAGCCAAAGCAAACCCCCATAACTCTGGTCGGCATAACTCGCCGCGTTGATCTGCAGCATCGTTGACACGTCTGACCTCCGCAGGGTTTCTCCGCATCCTCAATTCAGGAAAAGAAAACAACCCGAAGCAAGAGTGGGCGACTCCAATGATCCGCACGATCGTCGCCGACCCCAACAAATATCTTCAACTTCGCACGACTGACCAATGGGTTTGATAACCTATGCACGGATATGTGTCCGGCCCGACACTTAGGGTGTGTTTGGTAGCCCGGGGCAACCCAGATAATCTCCCCTCGTCTCACATTTTGCTGTTTGGTAGACCGGGTCGGCTCCATCGGGCAGTGCCCAGCTCATGCGAAAAGGTGCCTCAGCCATGCCCGCTTGGGAAGCTCAGATCGAGCTTCGCACCTGGGCAGTGCCGAGTCCATCCCGCAAAAACGGTTCAGCCCGCTAGGGGTCTCCAGCCCGCACGCCTCCTTCTCTCTCATTTCCCCCCGCACGCCTCTCCTTTCCCTTTCCACCCACACGCCTCCTTCTGCCCCGAGCTCATCACCGGAGTTCACCGGCCATGGAGCAGCGACAGGCCACGGCGCCTCTCCCTACATCATTCGCGCAAAGACCAGCCGCGGAAGGGCTCGGCCTCACCCGCGCGAGGAGCAGGAGGCTCTGTGTGGCGGCTGCGCGTGGCTCAGCCTGCAGCTCCTCCGCCGTGCTCGTCCGACACCAGCACGAACGGCGGCTCCTCCGCCGTCTCCTTGTCTCACCCGCGCGAGGACCAGCGGCTCCTCCGCCGTGCTCCTCCGCCCGCAGCTCCTCCGCCGTGTTCGTCCGGCACCAGCACGGCAGCACGAAGATCGAGCTCGCGCCCTCACCCGCGTGAGGAGCAGGAGGGGCTCGGCCTCACGGCGGCGGCGTGTGGCGGCGGAGCACGACGGCGCACGGCTGCTGCGCGTGCCGGCGACGCACGGCGACGGCGGTGGGCGCTCGCCGGCGGCTCCTCTTGCCGGCGCCGGTGCTGGAGCCCCAGCCCAATGCTCTCGGGGACCCAATTGCTTTTTTTCTTTTGTAGACAGGGACTTGATTGCTTTTTATTTGTTTGGCATAGCTCAACTCATACAGGTTACCAAACAAGATCTCGACTCAGCTCAGCTCAGCTCATGCAGTCTACCAAACACATCAAATAAAACACACTTGTATGAGGGTGGCATAGCTAGACTGAGCCCGTATGTGTTGAGATAGCCCACCCGGGCTACCAAACACACCCTTAACTCTCACACGCGGCTCATCAAAGTCAATAGTTGCGGCGACTTGCGGCACCAACGTTTGGGGGCTCTATATCAACATTGCCTCTCGCCTCGACTCTCAAGATTATTCGGTGATTTGTCCAATGGGAAAAGCATGGCCAAGAAATCTACATATACAAAAAAAAGGGGAGGCGAGCGACTTAAAGATCGGCGTGCCTAGTGCCGACTCGCTGCAGGCGACTTCCACTACACTGCGGACTATCACCGTGGATAACTTCAGAGGCTTCACCAACATCATTGAATCAAACAAGCCACGTCCGGCTACCGTACAAAAAAGATCAGGTTTCTGAAAATCGTGTCAGCCATAATTCCACGGAAACCATCAGGTGCTATTCTTCTGAAACTAACTAATCCCCTGTATAAATTTTATATTGCAAACGATTTTTCTTCTGTTTGCCTACTTTGTGTGTACATGTTTCTACACGAAGTGTAATACCTCAAGAGAAGTGCGCATATATATGAGCAATAAAAGGCACTCGCTGCTTCAATAAAACAAAAGTTGGGAACATCGACCATGACCCCGTCTATGCGACTTATCGACGGCTATTCACCGTCGTTCGCGACCTATATTACGTCTTCGACGACGACAGACTAAAAATAAGATAAGTCGTTTTCATGCTCAAATTTCACAGACTTTTTATCAGCTAAGATTAATTTTCACCTTCGAGTAAATCTCGGGGGCTGCATATCTAGTTTATGCGACTTATTATAAATATCTCTGCGATTCAAATTATATCATGTCGTAGACTTTAAATTCATATCATCTTTTATAGATTTAATTACATCTACTTCTCAATACATTCGTCAAGTTAGAGTTCTTTATAACTCGCATTGCAAAGTCTAGCTATTTACAGCTTGCATTGAATATCGAGATCACCACTACATGTTCAAGCATTGATATTTGGCGATTCATTTGTGATTCTATGACTTATCATTATATCAATTTATGACTGATCGTTATATCATTTCATGATTATCATTATATCACTTTATGAATCATCACCGACTTATTGTCATATCAACTTATGAGTCGCATAGCGATTTACTCCCATATCATTTTATGAGTCGCAAACAGCTCATCATTACATCAGTTTATGAGACTTTAATGAATCATTATCTTATCAAATATTTGAGTTAAAACAGGTGACTCGCTGTACCACATCTACAGCTAATCAGAGCTGGTTATCATCGAAGCTAATTAGAGCTCGTCACGGCCATTGCAGCCGTTAAAAGCAATAATCCAGTTTATTCCCGCCTTAAGTCAGAAGTATCTTTGCACTATGCGGCCAAAGTACTGGGGTGCGGTTGTCAATCGAAGTGCGATCGCCTATCATGGCTGCCAAGCGACCCTGAACACGCATTTTTTACCTGAGAAATACTGAGCCACGCGAAGACCTACTTAACGGTAATAGAGATAATTCAGAAGGACTAAAGTACCCGCGTGTGGCATCAATCGAGTCTGATGCCTATCATGGCTGCCTATCATGGCCGTTCTCGACCCTGAACACACATTAGATCTGGGAAATACTGAGTCAAGTACCATATGCTATCATGCATCTGGCTGCCTATCATGGCCGTTCTTGACCCTGAACACACATTAGATCTGGGAAATACTGAGTCAAGTACCATATGCTATCATGCATCGTACAATATGCTATCATGCATCTTACCAGTTGCTATCATGCGACATACCATTGCTATCATGCAAAATATCATTTATCATACAGATTATATTATGCTATCATGCAGGGTACCATATGCTATTATGCGGAGTACTAATTTTTTATCATAATTATTACCAGCCGCCAAGGCTAACATATTATTATCAACTTATCATCATTGCTTTCTTGGGGGCTTTGCCTTTTGAATTACAGGAACCAACCACATATGAGTTGGAACAGGCACGACTGAAATTATGATGGTTGGGATAATCATCCTCCAACATCAAGCTCTTGTTGATATAATCACAGCCGCAGCAAGTGAAATTCTTAAAGGTTGTTGCAGGATTAAATATCAAAAGGAGAGATATATGCCATCAATCAGGCTGACAAAAGCATGCCTACATAATGCCTGGGGGATAGGGCAATCAAGTTTTTGCTTAACTGAAAGAATTTTGAGTCTCAAGCCGCATGAACAAGCATACAACTCGAGTCTCGGGGGCTACATCCAACAGTAACTGGTGGACTTTTCATCAGCTACACCAACATCTACTATAATTTATGCGGGAGCCTGGAAAAATTATTGATGCCAGGTCAGAGCGCAACACCGCGCCAGAGTTGTCGTGGCATTAAACTAGCTCCAATGGAGATTATATCCAGGGTGTCCAAACAATCAACAGGACACGCTGCATGCACGCATGCATGGACTTTGTGGCAAGGAGGCCAATCCATGCATAAGTCCTATAAGTTTGCTAAGTACGTGAAGCTTTCACGTGGATTTCATTTGACTAATGGATTTGAGAAATAAAAAGGAGAAGAAAAGATCAATCAAGGCTAGCCAATCACTCACTACTAATACGTGCACACCTTGACATTTTTCTCTGGATGGCAGCGTCAGCACAATGTGTCAACTTTGACAGCGCCTATTCGGCGGCCATGCATCTAATCATCAACAGAAACATTGCTCGCATGCATTGATTTCACGGCAAGGATGCCATCCATGTGTGTATTTGTCAGCTACTCCCTCCGTTCCACATTAGATGACTTTCATTTGTCCACATGTGGATGTATCTATACATGTAACATGTCTAGGTACATCCATATTTGGACAAATAGAAGTCATTTAATTTGGAACGGAGGGAGTAGATACATACGTGAAGCTCCATTGATTCAATGATATAAGAAAAAAGAAGGACATACAAACGAGGATTCAAAATTAACATACCCGACGCGCATAGCCTCGGGTCTCCAAGACATATGTTCTCACTGGTGTCTGTACGTCACTGCCGGATCAGCAAATTCCATGGGATTCAATCGCAAATCGATCCTCTTGTGCAATTTTGGGCGAGATCGTGGAGCCACTTAAGTCGTATTACAGGCAGAAAGCTCCTCAGCGACGTCTCGTACGACGTTATTAAAATATCATCAAGACATCAGGATTTTACAGACAGCCTACCGCTTCATGCAAGGCAAAGGTTTACAAGTCAAGACAAAGATATATTTAGTGGTGGATAAATTCGAATCAAGAATCCAGCTACAAGGCCATTTCGTGCATGCATGCATGGATTTCGTGACAAGGTTAACCCATGCACATATTCGCTGGCTGGCTACATAAGTGAGACTACCACTGAGCCGCATATACAACAAGAGCAAGAGAGAGATTAACCAAGATAGCTAGCTAGTACTCTTATGTACACATCTCGGTATACTGGAAGGCAGCAGCTCTAACTCATCAAGATAGTATGACAAACTCAGCGACGTGTGTGCGACCAAGTTGGCGACATGGCGCAGTGGCTTTGACCGCGCGTACCTGACGGACCAGCGACTCGACAAACCGGCAGTGCATGTGCAATGCAGCGGCACACCGACCAGCCTCTACGTCAACTCACCAGCTACCTTGTGAGTCGCAGAGTCGACGTTCAAGATACAACATGGCCAAACAATCATCGGCGACCCTGTGCACCTACATCAATAGCTCAGCAAGCTTATATGCTTGTAGCTCGCCAGATACCTCGTGAGTCGCCAGCCTCGACGTCTATGACACAGCATCAACAAACATCAGTGGCGACTCAATGCTTCAACATCAGCGGATCAATAAGCCGCAACGCTTGCGACTCATCACCATCGACGTCCAGAACTCGACAACGTCAAACATCGCCGCATCGATAACACTTACAAACTCGAAAGTGATTCCGCGACTCAACAGCTTCTATGCTTGCGACTTAGTGGCATCGACATCAATGATTTGTCAAGCTTAATGTTCGCGAGTCAACTCCGCTACTTCAACAACTTGGCATGAGCGTCTTGTCCAGAAAGACAATATCATCATCAAATCAAGACCTTCTGCCCGACTCTTCAAGTCGACAAAAGCTCGGGGTCTACTGTCGAGGATATAGGATACGGATATCCTGACATATGATAAATGCGGCCCAACATGGAGAAGGCCCAACAAGGCGACTTAACGTTTTGAGTCGCACAAGGACTCCATGAACCGACTTGTAATAGAAACCCTAGTTTGTATCCTACTAGGACACCACATGTAAGCCTGCCCCTTTCACCTATATAAGGAGGGACAAGGCGCACCAAAAGCTCTCAATAGACTAGAGACAACAAAACAGAGAGAGCCGCCGCATCGGCGAATCGCTCACCGGCATACGGAATAAGATCTAGCCACAAACAGCATGTAGGGCTATTACCGGATGATGTTTCCCGGGGCCTGAAGCTGTATAAATCGCTCTCCCGTGTGCAAACCCACATCGACGATATCCGCGCGTGCTAAATCCCACACCTACGAAGTCATCTTGAGATGACATGTGCCGTGACAAACCCACGACAGGTTAATCATTCCCCCGACATTAGCCCCCAAGCGTGGCCTGAACTTCATAGATTTCTTGATCTTGAATGTTTAGGCCGCGCTTTTCCTTATTTCGCGACTTATAATTGTGCTGGATTGGCCTTGACTCGCACCTGGAAGATCATCTGACTTCGTGAGCTTCTTTGTTAGAGTAGCCTGATAGCTTCAAACTTGATGACGATCCATCTTCAAATTTTTGATGATAATATGATGTAGCCCCCAAGGATTGAGAGGATGTAACGTGTAATCATCTCAATTCTTCTCAGAAGTTTGAAGGTCGTCACCTGTAACTTGATATCATGAATAAAACAATTGTTAAGATACAAGTAATTGTAATTGGTGTTGCCGTACTATAAGCAGTACATCGACCTCTAGTTAGGCCATCTGAATCCTTAAGTGGGCACTCGCGCGACTCAGTATTTCCTAGGAACATGTGTGTTCAGGGTCGAGAGCGGCCATGATAGGCAATCAAGCTCGATTGACGCCACACCCCAGTACTTTGGCCACATAATGCGAGTAGCAATCCAACTTAAGGTAAATTTGATAATTGCCAATAAATTGGCTGTTTCAGGGTAACAAAGACCCCAAGAAACATAATGATATGCCATGATAGGCTAAGCTATGATAAGCTTTGATTATGATGACACATAAGGTCGCGCCTTGGTGGCAACCGAGTGTTATACATAGGGTTGGATCGCGCGTAGGTGGCGATCCATGGTGATACATGGGGTCGGTCGCGCCTAGGTGGCGACCAGAATGATACAAAGTTTACGGCCGCGCCTAGGTGGCAGCCGGTTTCTGATACAAGGGTCGATCGCGCCTGGGTGGCGATCAGATGTTGCATAGGTCGCGCCTAGGTGGCGACCAAAGTTGAAGTTCTAGCCCTGAGTGGCTGTGATGATACTCAGCTATAAAGCTGGAAAGGATGATGCTTGGCTCTGATTAGCCTTTTCTTATGTATAGTACGGTCGCAGGTGTGCGACGTTCCAAGGGCGAGGTGCCTCGAGACGATCCTCGAAATCATGGCGTTCGCTGCTTTCTTCCCTTACATCCAGCAGATAGTACGACCCATTGTTTAGCTTCTTGCTGATGATGTAGGGTCCTTCCCATGGAGAGGACAGCTTATGCATTCCCTTGTGATCTTGTTTAAGTCGCAGTACTAGGTCGCCTTCTTGAAAGGTGCGGGTTTTGATGCGTCTGGCATGATAGCGTCGCAAGTCTTGTTGATATACTGCTGACCTTGATGCTGCCAAGTCTCTAACCTCTTCTAATGTGTCCACCGAGTCTTGCCGAGCTATCTCATTATCTGTCTCGATGTAAGCCGCAACTCTTGGTGAATCATGTATGATATCGCTGGGCATGACTGCTTCTGCTCCATAGACCATGAAATATGGTGTAAATCCTGTGGATCTGTTAGGGGTTGTTCTTAAGCTCCACAGTACTGCTGGCAATTCTTCCACCCAACATCCTGGAGATGCTTCGACCTTTTCAATAAGGCGCGGCTTAATTCCATGGAGAATTTCCTGGTTAGCTCGCTCAGCTTGTCCATTGCTCTGCGGGTGTGCTACTGACGTGAGGTCCAATCTTATCCCATTGTCTGCGCAAAATATCTGTGTAGCCCCTTCAGAGGTGTTGCTCCCATTGTCTGTAATGATACTATGGGGGTACCCAAAGCGGAATATGACCTTCTTCAAGAACTTGACTGCTGTTTCAGCCTCGCAATCTCCCACAGGTTCTGCTTCTATCCACTTTGTGAATTTGTCCACCATGACCAGGAGGTGAGTTTTTCCGTTTGAAGACCGTCTGAAGGCCCTACCATGTCAAAACCCCATACGGCAAAAGGCCATGTGATGGGTATTGTGCGAAGTGCTTGAGCTGGCATATGATCTTGCCTAGCGTATCTTTGACATCCATCGCACACTCTGACAATTTGCTCTGCATCTGCTAATGCTGTTAACCAGAAGAATCCATGTCGGAACGCCTTTGCCACCAAAGATCTTGACGAAGCATGATGGCCACAATCGCCTGAATGAATTTCGTGCAAGATTTTTCGTCCCTCTTCTGGTGAGACACATCTTTGGAATGCTCCTGACACGCTGCGCTTGTATAATTCGTTGTTGATGATTGTATAGGCCTTTGATCGTCGTATGATTTTGCGCGCCTCAATCTCATCGTCTGGCAGCACTCCGCGACTTAAATATGCCATGTATGGCTCTGTCCATCCTGGCTGTTCATGCAGGGCTGCGACTAAAGTTGAATCGTCCTCTGGCTCTGCAATGTCAATCTCTGCTGGAGGTTTGACTGATGGATTGTGCAGTTCATCCAGGAAAACATTGGGTGGGACTGACTGTCTATTGGATCCAAGCCGAGACAGGGCATCTGCAGCTTCGTTTTGTCTCCGATCAATATGTTCAACTTGGTATCCAGTGAAATGTCCAGCAATTCTGTCCACCTCTCTTCTATATGCAGCCATATTCGCATCCTTGCTGTCCCACGTTCCAGAGACCTGCTGTGCCACCAAGTCTGAATCGCCAAAACAGCGTATGCGACTGATGTTCATCTCCTTTGCTATACGTAGACCATGAAGCAGTGCCTCGTACTCGCCACGTTATTTGTGCAGTTGAAGTGTATCTGTAGCACATACCGCAGCTTGTCTCCCTTGGGGATGTTAGAACAACTCCAGCCCCCGAGCCTTGCAACTGTCTTGACCCATCAAAATGCATGGTCCAGTATTTGGTTTCTGCCATGCTAGGAGCGACTTGGATTTCTGTCCAATCGTTAATAAAATCTGCAAGGGCTTGCGACTTAATTGATGTGCGCGGCTCGTACTGATGTGATGTGGTCCCAACTCGATCGCCCACTTAGCGACTCTTCCAGTAGCTTCTCGATTACGATGATATCTGCCAATGGTGCTGAACTAACCACAGTTATTGGATGTTCTTGGAAGTAGTGCTTCAGCTTGCGACTCGCCATGAACACTCCAAACACCAACTTCTGCCACTGTGGGTAACGCTGTTTGGAAGCTGTGAGGACTTCGCTCACGTAATATACTGGTCTCTGGACAGGGTATTCCTTTCCGTTCTTGTCTCTCCACAACCATGACAGCGCTCACAGCACGGGAATTTGCCGCTATGTATAGTAGCATGGCTCTTTATCCTTTGGAGCCGCCAGAACTGGAGCATTTGTCAATTGATGTTTCAAGGCTGTCAGAGCTTCGTCGGCCTCTGCGTCCCAAACGAAGGTGTCTGATTTTTTCAACAGTCTGTACAAAGGTAGTGCTTTCTCTCCCAATCTTGATATAAAGCGACTCAAAGCTGCTACGCAACCGGTAAGTCGCTGCACATCTTTTATCTTTTCTGGCTTTTGGAGATCCATCACGGCCTTTATCTTGTCAGGGTTGGCCTCAATGCCTCTTTCTGATACTATGAATCCCAATAGCTTTCCTGCTGGTACTCCAAAGACGCACTTTGTGGGGTTGAGCTTCATGTTGTATTTTCTGAGATTTGTGAATGTCTCTGCCAGTCACTAATAAGATCCTGGCTAACTTGCGACTTAACCACAATATCATCCACGTAGGCGTGAACGTTGCGACCTATTTGCTCATGTAACAATTCTGAATGCATCTTTGGTAAGTCGCACCTGCGTTCTTCAACCCAAAGGGCATGCTGACATAACAAAAAGCTCCAAAGGGTGTGATGAAGGACGTCTTTTCTTGGTCCTCCCTCTTCATCTTGATTTGATGGTAGCCTGAATAGGCGTCCAAAAAGCATAACAGCTCGCACCCAGCAGTTGAATCAATCACTTGGTCGATTCGCGGCAAAGCAAATGGATCCTTTGGACAAGCTTTGTTAAGACTGGTGTAATCAACGCACATTCGCCACGTACCGTTCTTTTTCATAACCAATACTGGGTTTGCCACCCACTCCGGATGGTATACCTCCGTGATGAATCCTGCAGCCAGTAGCGAGCTATTTCCTCCCTATTGCCTTTCTCTATCATCGTGGAAACGCCGTAGTGGCTGCTTCACTGGTTTAGCCGCAGGGTTCACTTTGAGGCTATGTTCTGCTAATTCTCTTGGTACCCCTGGCATATCTGACGGCTTCCATGCGAAGATGTCCTTATTTTCCTGAGAAAAGCGACGAGGCCTTCTCCTGCTCTTCTTCCATGTGTGCTCCAATGCTGGTTTGCTTGGATGAGTCGCCAGGAACAAGATTTATCTGCTTAGTGTCCTGGGCCGCTTTGAATTTCATTGGTGGCTCGGCAGATGGCGTGGTAACTACGCTCATGTCATTTGGGTCCACCTGCGACTTATAACCTTTTAGCTCTTCCGCGGCACAGGCGGATTCTGCGAAGGCCGCATCTCCTTTTCACATTCTATCGCTTTTTCTCTATCTCCGTACACTGTGATGACCCCTTTTGGTCCTGGTATCTTCAACTGTAGGTACACGTAGCATGGCCTGGCCATAAACTTAGCAAAAGCCTTCTTCCAAACAAGGCGTGATATGGGCTTTGGAATTTTACCACTTCGAAACATAGGAACTCGCTTCTGAAGTTCTCTTCTGTCCCAAAAGTTACCCCTAGGGTTATTTTCCCCGCTGGCTGTGCGGACCTTCCTGGGACAATGCCGTGAAACACGGTTGACGTGGGCTGCAGGCTGGAATCCTTGAGTCCTAGACGCTGGAACGTATCGTAGTACAAGATATTAATGCTGCTTCCTCCATCCATAAGCACTTTGGTCAGCTTGTATCCTGCTACGTACGGTGCCACAACCAGCGCCAACTTGCCAGGTTCCCGTACTTGTGGCGGGTGATCGTCGCGACTCCAAGTTACTGTGTGCTCGGACCACCTTAGCCAATTGGGCGTTGCTGGTATCACGGCGTTCACCTGTTGACTCCTGCGACTCAATTTCTCTTCCCTTTTGGAGGTGTCGATAACTATTGTGTGATACTGCCCCGTTTGCCTGGGGTGGTTCATGCTGTGCTGCCCAACATTTGCGTCATGAGCCGTACCAGGGTTTCCTTCGTGGGAATTTCCCCTGTTGTGCTGGCTTTCTTCTTTCCACTTCTTGTAATAGCTGCATTGTGCCTTGGTATGGTCCGCTGGCCGTCCATCACCTGTTGCATGAAGGTCGCACGCACTAGTACAGAATGACACATCGGATACCCCTCTATGGAAACGGCAGACGTTAGGCGATGGAGAATCGCGCTTTCCGCGCGGCCAGTGCGTACAAACCTGACCTGGGCCGTGGCTGGCCCGTCAACATAGGTAACGAAGAAAGTATTAACTCCGTTACCCATAGTATTGGCAACGGTCTTAATTCTGGCTCCGTTTCCGATATGTGCCTCTATAGCAACGGAGACTTTTGTGTGTCCGTGTGCAATGTGGACACGTTCCATCTTCTTGGAATTCGATGCGAGCGGAGTAACTGCTATGGCGTAGTGGCGTAGTGACGCCGCGGCACCGCCACTACTCCTTAAAACCCCAGGATCTCCCTGCTATCTCAGTACGCCACTTCGCCACAGCCATGGATACTCCTAGCAACTCCTCGGGCGTTCGCCGCAGCAGTTTCCCGCTTTCGCTGAATTGGAACCGTGTCGTCGTGCCGGAGGCCGTCGCGCAGAGGCACTGGCAATATAGGAGGCCAGTGCCCTGGTCATATGTTAGCCTCCCCGCTGGCTGGCGCGTCAACCACAGGAGGGTGCCTATGCCGCCGGAAGAAGACGCGGGGTCCTCGGGCGGCCGCGACCGCAGCCGCTCGCCGCGGCGGAGAGACGCTCGTCCGCGGTAGCCTGGATGGAACCGCGTCATCGTCGGGCAGGCCGTCGCGAAGCGGCACTGGCAATATAGGAGGCCAGTGCCATGGTCAAAGGTTCGGCTACCCGGTGGCTGGCACCTCAACCGCGCGTCGGTGCCTATGCCGCCGGAAAGAGTTGAGCTGCTTCAGAGCCGCCGGCTCCTCCTCCCGCCAGAGCTGCACGATGATCCTGCCTACGACGACGACGAGATGTGGGAGGGGCGCACGGGCGGCGATGACATCGTCGGCGAGGAGCCGCGCGACGACACGGACGACTACGCGGCTCTCCTCGGATACGAGCAGGAGAAGGCGGAGGCCGAGGAGTAGTTATAGTTATTTATTTTTATGTTCTTCAACTTCAATACTAGTAGAGATCAGTATAAGCCCAGTGTGTCAGTGAAAAAATCAAAAGAAACGGTTGTTTATACCCTCCGTTTCCGATGTTCTACCTATAAATGCGCCCTTCACACAGCCCTAAACTCTATCGCTCACTCTCAGCCTCACTCTCAAAGTGTGGCGGCACCTCCACGCAGCACCAGATCTTAGCTCCACCGTGGCGGCGTGCATCTCCCTCCCTCCGACCGTGGCGGCGTGCATCTCCCTCCCTCCGACCGTGGCGGCGTGCATCTTCCTCTCCTCCGACCGTGGCGGCGCGCATCTCCCTCCCTCCGACCGTGGTGGCGCGCATCTTCTTCTCCTCCGACCGTGTCGGCGCGCATCTTCCTCTCCTCCGACCATGGCAGCGCGTACCCGTTCTTTGTTCCACCCGGGCAGATCTCGTCGCCTGATCTGTAGCTGGAGGGCGCATGGCGTGTTGATCCGAGGACGACGAGGACGACTACGTACTCCTGCCGCCAGATCCAAAGGTAATACATCTATTTGTGACCGGCCGTCGTGCCGACGAACTAGGTTTGTTGTCATTGTTCTGCTTAGGTTTTCTTCCATAGGACACTCATGAACAGAACTAGAACTAGGGTTGTAATACATCCGAGTACGATGAGGACGACCACTGGCGGATCCACCTTGAGCCAGCCGGGTGCACAGGACACCGGGAGAAGGAATTTTTATTTGTAAATTAGCAATTTTTCATCACATATGCACCCCTAAAAATTGTTTTAAATGTATTGTGGTAACATGTGTGCATCCTGGTTCAATATGTTCTAGCTCCGCCACTTAGGACGACTACGTAGTGTCGCTCGAAAAGAACATAACTAGCACAAATCGGTAGTGTATGAAACTCATGGCTGACTTATCTCCTTTGCAAAACAGATGTACATTTCGGTGACACTGTATAAAAAGCCGGGTCCTTAGTCAAGGTGCGCTTGTCGTCCGGCATAATTGTTGGTACACAACAACTATGCAATGGATTTGTAAGTTTGTTATTCTGTCTTATGCATCCTTTTGTGTTGTATGTCCTTTATGCTAGACTAGCAAAAGTGCCCGTGCGTTGCAACGGGTGTTAAAAAATATACAACTTTTTGTAAAAACGTTGGCACAACTCAAATTTTACATCAAAGTTAATTGACCTGCCTAGAATAATTTTACTTTTCTAACACAAAAATAGCTCAAAAGATAAAAATATGTGTACAATACACATTCCATCTCTATGATAACTTGATATAAATTTATATCATACGACCTCCTGGTACACATTGAACGTAGATGTACTAAGTTCTTCTTGCGGTGCGATATATAAAGGGTTCACCATCGCAATTGAATCTTTGCATGGTGTGTTGCGACTATACTCACGGTTAGCTATAATTTGTTGTAATCTAGCTTTCTTTTGTTCTGGCTCCATATTTGCATATTTCTTCTTCTTTTGTGCACATTGTCTTCTCCTTTGTTCTGGCTTTAAATCGGCATATTTCTTCATCTTTATAAATGGTTTGTTTTGCTTATAAGCTTCACGACGTTTTTAGTCTTTCCTTCTTTTCTTCATCGGTCATCTGTGCATACCGCTCTCTATCTCTTTTCCTTCTTTGTTCCTTGATATCCATGACTTGAAATTGCAACCCAAAACGCTTGCCTGCATGAGAGGTTGCATAATATAAATGAAACTATTATTGAGATGAGTTTGTTATGATTGAAACTAAATTAAGTATTTCAAATATAAAGAGCATATAGAGACAATGGTTTAACATGTCGCCCATGTCACGTTTTGCGCCAGAGCACGAGCAGAATATTAGTGGTATATTATTGTTACAATGGTTTGTAAAAAACTATTACTTTTGCGGTGTGCAAGTAAGATAATCGTGAATTATAGTTTACCATCACTTATGCTAACCTCAATATATGTAATAAAAGCTCAATATCTTGAGGTTTCATTATCTAAAATTCACATGTGCTTTTGTTGTTTGCGCATATATCACTTATAAAGGTGCCAGCTAGTAAGACTAAATAGAGAATTGATTTTCGGGCATAGGATAAAACCAAGCGTGAGCAATGTCAGATAGCTGGCTAGATTTACTGACGCATGCAATGCATCTCCGATGATAATTGTACCAAGGCATGCTGGCTGGGCAGGGCAACTAATCAGTTTCGGCGACCAGCTACTTCATGGATCAGATTAAGAGAAGATAGTGTATACCTCGTGTCGTCGAGAGTACGATCGTAGTGTAATAAAGGACCGCGGTGGTAGATGTTGATGACTGCTCGCACAAAGTTTTATCGCGGTTGCCGCGCGCGGAACCCAGACGATTGGGAGATGGAAGCAGCCTCACTTTCCGTCAACGGCCGATGAGCGTGCGGCGGCCGGTACCCGCGACCTCCACTTTCAGGCGAGGGTGAGCGAGTGCACGGCAGAGTGGATCGATCGAAACTTTAATGCGCCTGTTACAAAAATAGGAGTATATATATACGGGAACCTTTTCTTTCTTCCTTTTTGATGGAATCCGATCTGATTTCCTTCTCTCGATGATTTTTTTTAGTGGATTCTCTCGATGAGTATGTACAGGCTACGTCTCGTCAGTCGTCACCGATCATGGGCTTTTTTTTTTTTTTTGCGGGGAGCGATTATGGGTTTGCTGCGTGGGCTAGCTTACGCGAGGGAAAGGGATGGACGGACGAATTAATTGTCGTACACGGTAAACAATTGTCGTGTCATGCGAGCGAGAGTCGTACACGGATCGGTGAGGAAGTAGCGCGCGGGTTAATGCAAATCAGGAGACGGTTCGACGTACGAAGGCGTAAAGCTCGACGGACGAAGGCGCAAAGCTGACGGACGAAGCACCTTCTCCGCCCGTGAGGCGTGGGTTCCTCCCCCTCCGTCGGCTGCTCCGGCAGCGGGAGGGTGGGGGAAGCCCGTCTCACGGCGTGTATATAGGGTAGGGTTCGTGTGGTGGCCGGCCAGTGGTGCTCCGGAGGTGGCGGTGGTGCTGGTCGGGTTTTTGCTGTCGGCGTGGTTCCCCTCCGGCGGTGGCGCTCCATGGAGCTCCGTCGTCTCGCGCGCGACTTCCGAGAGCCGGGAAATCGGCGGATTTCCTTCGCTCCGTTCTAGGCCAGATCCGGGTGCGGCGGATCTGGGCGGTCTGCAGAGGGATGAGGAGGAGGCTACTGCAGGGGTTCGTGGTGAGCGGGCTGAAGATCTGGGGCGCTCGCCCCAGAGCTGGAGCGGCGGGTGCTCGGGGGCCTCCCCCGGCCGATGGTCCTCAGTGCGAAGAAGATCCATCTCTGCGGGATGGTGGTGGATGCGGCTCGACAACGCCTCAGGGCAAGGAGTTCCCCCGTTCTCCGGGTTTGTGATGCCGACGGCTGGTGCCTGCTTCGTCGTCGGTGGTGCTGCAGTGCTTCCTTCTGGTTCCGCTCTGTATTTCGCTTTCCTCTGCGTTTGCTTGCTTGCTGGTTGTAATCTTTTTAGTATGAATTCAAGTATGCACATTACAAAAAAAAAAAAAGGGATGGCACCCACAGGGTATGGGTAAGGGTGGAGCCACCCCATACCCTTACCCGTCGACCACAATCTTACCCGTCACCCTTACCTATACCCGTCAACGGGTACAACTTTTTCCCATACCCGTCACCCGACAGGGTAGATGGGTACCCGCGGGTAAAAATACCCGTGTTTAAAACACGTAAAATTGGACAGAAAATAGTCGTAAAAACAGCACATAACTCATGCAGAAGAGATATATTTCATTTTTTTACTGTATCAGGAGTCGAGACGTGATGACGTGAATCAGATAGATTAGATATAATATTAGGAATAGCTAAATTATCTGTATAGTGAGGTAGTCACCGGATGGTGCGCCATCCGCGGAGGGTTAGCGAGCAATCCCTGCCTATATCTTTGAATTACGATGGTAGCCTCATGTATAGACCCTACTCATATATCCGTGTGTGAAAGTTTAGACTCACTTGTCAAATATTATATGGGTATATGGGTACGCGGGTATGGGTTATACGATCCCATACCCGTACCCTCTCTACCCGATGGGTATGATATTTTCCCATTTACGTACCCATGGGTAATTTTTTATGCTATACCCTTACCCTAATAGGTTTTTACCCGCATGGTAAAAGGGTAATGGGTACCCATTGCCATCCCTAGGACGAAAAGAGAAGCGTTACTGCTTTTATTATTAGGTAAAGATGTATAGTGAGCTAACATGGTGTCATATATTCTCTCTTTGCATTTCAGTGACCACTTTACAAAAGAGGCACCTTCAGTACATCAGTACTCGCTTATTGCACTATGTGCAGAGCATGGTGCTGATCCGTTTAGCTCATTTAAATGAGCTAAATACAAGGTTGGGGACAAAGCGGCGAGTTGATTATATTTTGGCGACACCGTCCAAGAAGAAGATTGAATTCATGAACTCTAACAGCAAGTCATGAAGATAAATTAAGTTGGAAATGACAAGGATAAGTTTAGAGAGGCATGACATAGATAGATTTAGCTAGACATGTCAATGATAGATTTAGAGAGGCATGACAATGAAGATAAGTAATTGGTTGTCTTGTGATGCAATGTATCGGTGACATTTGTTATACCTTATGAATGAATGAATTTGTTAGTCTTTTTGTGCTTCTGCTATGAAATTTTAAATGTCCAGTGCCAAATCTATTCCTGCTCTAGGCTTATGAAGAAACCTCAATGCAAACGAGCAGAAACAGAATCTCCGTTACTGATGTTCCGACACATCAGAAACGGAGGTTGTGCACAACCGTTGCCAAACCGACGCATCATTAGAGACGGTTTTTCGCCTCCGTTACCGATGAGGGCCTTCACATCAGTAACGGGGTCGGGGACACGGACCCTTTTTCCGTTTCCGATGGGGTTTTTGGCCCGTTTCCGATGTGTCGTTCTGTACTAGTGACGGCCGATTAAAAACTTCCTCCATATTGATTGGACGGGAGCCGTATCCTCAGCCCATTCCTCGCTGGCCTCTGAATCCTCCACGCGTATTGGCGATGAGCCCTGAGTAACCATCTTTGTTTTTGCGTTTGTTTTGATTCGCGTTGTTGTGTCTTGTTTGCTGCTGCTGGGCCTTGTTGGAGTTTTTCTTTCCTTTGGCAGCAATCTCCTCTTCGTCTCTGTCTGACGCGTCTCTTGTTTTATCCGAGCCGGCATATTTGTTAGCCGCAGCCATTACCTCGCTGAGGCTCTTGACTTTATCTTTCATGCGACCCAGCTAATGAATCAGCGGCTCGAACTTGCAGTTTTTCTCCATTACCAGGATGGCTGAGCTTGGTGGTATATTATCTGAGGAGTGTATTATTTCTGCCACCCTTTTCATCCAATGGCGACTTGACTCGCCTTCCTTCTGGACACAATGCTCGAGATTTTCTATATTGCAGAGTCGTTTGCAAGTTCCTTGGAAGTTCTTAACGAAAGCATCCTTCAGTTCCTCCCAAGTATTTATAGAGTTGGGAGGCAAATTTTGCAGCCATATGTGCGCTGCACCTTCTAGCATCATGTTGAGGTACCTTGCACATATTTCCTCTGAGGCGTTCAAAATGCTCATCCCCATCTCGTAATTGTTCAGCCAGGTGATTGGATCCATGCTGGCGTTATAGTTCGCCACCTTGCGTGGCCCTTTGAAATCTTCAGGAAAAGGTTCCAATCTGATCTTTTCAGTAAAACATGCTGGGCCCTTGAGCCGCGAGGACAGGGTTGTGGATGTGCCCGTTGGATTGTTGACTTCTGCGGGCCGCGTTTGCATCACTGGCATATTCACCTGCGCTTCTGCGACTCCTGATATGTTCTCTGGTGGCCTGCTTTGGACACTTCTTTCTGCTGCAATCCTATGATTGGCTGGTACGGGGGGGCAGCTGTTCTTCGGCTTCTGCCCTATTGGCTTGTTGCAGGACTGCTGTACTTAGCATCTGAATCGCGCGTTGTGCCTCAGCATTGACCAAGTCATCGCCTGTTGGTACCATCTGAGTCAAGTATTAGCCGCAGCATACATATTATCGACGGGGTTTTGGTAATGGCCCTGCGGGGTGTGAAACCTCCTTGGTTGTTGCTGGGTCTCTTGATTTGTTGGTCCCCATCCTTCCGCAATTGTCTGGATTCCCGCTCCCGCGGCTGGAGTAAGCGGGATTTCCACTGTTGGTTGAGTCGCGCGCAGTTGTGTTTGCGGGTCAACCTGTCGCTGAGTCGCAGCCAGCGCGGCTACCCTTTGCCGTTCCTGTTGGATCCCTTGGTTTATCTGATCGAGCCTGCCGCGCTCTTCTTCCATTCTTCGAATCTCATACAGGAGCTCAGCCCTGGCGGCCTCAATTTCTGTCGCACGGAGGGCGGCGTTTGTGGCTGACACAGGGACAAGAAGTGGGTTGCTTGGGGGTGCCGGTGCCTCGGCTTCTCCAGCAGTTCCTGATGCACCTGCTCCTCCGGTCGTGTAAACCACGACTTGCGCCGTCTCTCGATCTGGTGATAATGCGATTTCTGGTGGGCAACCCCCACTACAAGAAATATGCTATCCTATGACCTTTTATTGTGACGCTCAAAATATTGGTCATAGATCTATGACCATTTTGAACCAGTTGGTCATACGCTGTTTTTGAGGGTGTAAACAGCACAAATTTATGACCAATTTTGTCAGAAAGGTCATGGTCTCCTAACATGAATTGGTCATAAGCCAGCCAGCACTAATATATGACCTTTTTTCTGACCATTTAAAATGGTCATTCACATGTGTTGACAGCCAACTCAGCAATGTTATCTACGTGGCAGTGCTTAGGCTTCATTTTCGCTTACGTGTCAACCTGACTGGACAGCCAACTCAGCAGTTTCGTCTACGTGTCACTCTGACAGGTAGGACCCTTTGCAAAGAAGGAGCACATGCATTGACTTTATTGACTGACCTGACATGTGGGACCCAACACCTCCACAAGCTGCAATGTGGGTCCCGCCCCACCCTACCAGGCATGCAAGACCCACCCCACCCTCACATGCGGGTCCCGCCCCCACCCACTCTGACATGCGGGTCCCTCGCTCACCCCACCACGGCTGCTTAATTCGCAGCAAAAATTTGCGCGAGCGGGACTCAAACCCGCTACGCTGCGCTTCAGAATACTGCTCCTTACCGCTGGGCCGTCGTGGTGATGGTGTTAGAAGTTAGAAACGCAGCTATGTATTCTATATTTTAAGTTTGACTAGGTTCAGAAACACGGGCTCTGCTATTTTCTCCCCGATTCAGATTCAGCTATCTATTCTCGTCAGTTCAAAAACTCGCCGGCGGCGGAGAAGGCGGCGCTCACCGGCGTAGGCGGTTCAACGGCGGAGGGGGTTGGGTGCGGCGGAGGGTGCGGCGTTCACCGGCGAGGGGGCTGGGGCGGCGGCATGGACATTGGTGGGAGCGCATCAGCTTGAGTGCCTCGGCGTCCCCATCTTCCCCCCTGTCAGCACCGGGAGGGTGCGGCGTTCGACGGCGGAGGGGTTGGGTGCGGCGGAGGGTGCGGCATTCACCGGCGAGGGGGCTGGGGCGGCGGCATGGACCTTGGCGGGAGCGCATCAGCTTGAGCGCCTCGGCGTCCTCATCTTCCCCTGTCAGCGCCGGGAACCTGCGAGCCTCAGGAGCGCCGTCAGCGGTGAGACCCTTCCCGCCATCCACGGTAGAGCACCCCTCCCCTCTCTCCCTCTTCTTCTCCGATTTGCCGTCTATGGTAGAGCACTCGAGCAGTTAACTAAAGAAAAGCAAACTTGTGCCATGAACAACTCTAATATTTAGAACAGATGACTAAAATCTCTCCTGCTAGATGATAGTTAGAACATATTCATTCTAGTATGTTTTGTTTTGTTTTTAGAACACA
The DNA here is from genome assembly GCA_947311845.1 of Poa pratensis. Classification (NCBI taxonomy): domain Eukaryota; kingdom Viridiplantae; phylum Streptophyta; class Magnoliopsida; order Poales; family Poaceae; genus Poa; species Poa pratensis. The sequence continues at coordinate 15,844,921 of CAMZMU010000046.1, read as the reverse complement.
TGAACAAAATCTGATATTTAGAACAGATGACAAAAATCTGTCCCGCTAAATGTGTGTCTTTTATTGCAAGTTTTGCTTTAGAAATTGTTGCTAAGTTGGGACATTGTGTTGTTTTTTCAGATGGACAGAAGCTGGATTACAAAGGGTGTTAGAAAGCTTTCCAGTGAACACATTAAGGGAGTGGAAGAGTTCATGCAATGTGTTCGCAGAAATTTCGCAAAGGATGACCGCATTCTTTGCCCATGCTCCCAATGCTTGAACCGTAAAGCAGCAATAGATCAAGGAAGGGTGGAAGACCATTTGCTTCTTAATGGTATGGCCAGCACCTATGATAGGTGGATCCATCATGGAGAACCTATGCAGGCAGAACCTCAAGATGTTGAAGCTGATTCAGAGCCACGCCACGGTAGTGATGATGGAATTGCTTTTATGGAAATGTTCTGCAAGGGGATGATAATTTGGAGGAAGAGGATGGGTTTGAGGATGATAGGATACCTGACTTGTTGAAGGATCTGTATAACTCTGAAGACCATGTTGATGGACAGAGGTCGATGTTTGCTGAGGTGTTAGAGGAGGCGAAGCGCGCAGCTGTTGAAGGGGGTAAAATTTCAAGATTTACCTTCACCGTGAAGCTACTTCACGTGAAGTCCTTCTACCGGATTAGCAATGTTGCATTCAATGCAATACTCAACCTGTTGAACTTGCAGTTCCCTGGTAGCAGTGTTCCCAAGGATTACGAGGATGCGTTGCACGTAATCCGCAAGCTAGGGCTTGGATATGTCTCTATACATGTCTGCCCAAATAACTGTGTGCTGTTTCGAAAGGCCTATGAAAAGTATGACAACTGCCCGTAATGCAATGCGTCTCGGTGGAAAGATGCTGATGGAAGAAGTCGATACCGGAGAAGGTGTTGAGGCATTTTCCGTTGAAAAAGAGGCTGCAGCGGATGTTTCTCTCAAAGGAATCATCAGAGGAGGTACAGTGGCACAAGCTCAAGCGGCAGCCTGTGGAGGATGAGCTGAGCCATCCAGCGGATGGAGAGGCATGGAAACAATTTGACAAGGACCACAAAGAATTTGCGGCAGATCCAAGGAATATAAGACTCGGCCTTGCCACGGATGGCCTTAATCCGTTTGGGAACCAGAGGACGTCATACAGCATGTGGCCCGTCTTTGTGGTGCCGTACCACATGCCACCATGGGCATGCATGGATCAGTCTAACTATATGATGTCCTTGCTTATCCTGGGTCCAGAGTCTCCAGGAAAAGATTTTGACGTCTTCATGGAGCCTCTTGTGGATGAGTTGCTCGAGCTCTGGAGTGGTGTACTTACGCACGATGCCTTGACTCCCAAGAAGAAATTCTATCTACGTGCTGCAGTCATATGGTGTATCCATGATTTTCCGGCGTTGAACACTTTGTCGGGAGGATTACAGCGGGTTATCAGGCTTGTGTGCGGTGTGACAAAGACCCCTGCTCGAGGAGTATAAGGGACAAGATCTGCTTTATTGGGCACCGTCGCTTCCTTGACTAAAACCATAAGTGGCAAAGAAGCAAAGAGTTTGATGGCAAGACTGAAACCCGTGACGCGCCAGCAGAATTCACTAAAGAGGAGCTCGAGCAGCAACTTGAAAAGGTGAAAGATGTGAGACCAGGAAAGCTGGAAAAGAAGAGAAAACGCGAGGAAGGCCAATGTTGGGACCGAAGATCCCGCTTGTGGGACTTGCCATACTAGCCTGGTCTAAAGCTGAGGCACAATCTCGATCTAATGCATATCGAGAAAAATATCACCGACAACCTCCTTGGGACATTTATGAGCATTGAAGGAAAGTCGAAGGACACGGTGAATGTAAGGCTTGACTTGGAAGATATGGGAATAAGAGCAGAGTTGCACCTGCAACCTAGAGAAGATGAAGACTCGTATGACATACCACCTGCTTGGTACACAATGAGTAAAGAAGAAAAGATTGCCTTCTGTGAGTTCATAAGGGCGGTGAGGTTTTCAGATGGTTACGCCGCAAACCTAGATAAATGTGTCTCTCCTGATGGATGCAAGCTTCAAGGCCTAAAAACACATGATTGCCACATTCTCCTTCAAAGAATCTTACCGGCGGGGCTCCGAGGAATTATGCATGAAGATATATATGAAGCGGTTGCCGTGTTGGGTAATTTCTTTAGAGAACTATGCTGCCAGACACTCAAGTTATCGGTTCTGAAAAGACTTGAAAAAGAAATCCCAATAATTCTTTGCAAGCTCGAGAAGATTTTTCCTCCAGCTTTCTTCACCGTGATGGTCCATTTACCAAAAGAGGCAATGCTTAGAGGCCCTGTGCAATATGGTTGGATGTATCCGGTCAAAAGAAGGCTTGTATTGTTGACGGTGTTCGGTACCATACCATTGACCGCGAGAAGGATAGAAAGACACAGAACAGTGGAATCGTCACCGAGGGAGATCATGATGGTGAGGCTATGGACTTCTATGGTCAGCTGAGAAGCGTCATCAAGCTGCAATACAACTCCAGCGGAGGCGTCGACCGTTCGGTTGTCCTCTTTAGTTGTGACTGGTTTGATCTCGGTGGGAAGAAGAAGACAGGATTGAGAAATGATGGACACTTCACAAGTGTCAACACTGGAAGGTGCTGGTATAAAAGCCATCCATTTATTCTAACCTCACAAGCAACAAAGGTGTTTTATGTGCCAGACACTCGTTTCCGTGGAAATTGGCGAGTTGTGCAAAAGTTCATGCATAGGCACTTGTGGCGTGTGACCGAAACTGATGGGGAAAATGCTCCTGGTGGTGGCGGACTAACATATCAAGATGAAAGAAATGGCACGGAAATTCCGGTGCAAGCACGTGAAGCCACTGTGCAAACTAGAGTGCGAAGGGACCAGAGCGACCGCGTGCGTGTTGAAGCTGCTGTTGTTGAAGGCATTAAGAAGAAAAGAAGGGTGCTTGTGGATGGACAGGATGACGAAGAAGATGCGGCTGATGATACAATGCTGCAATATGACAGTGATGATGGGGAAGACAGAAATGGCATAGAGGTCCTCACTTTGGTATCGACAATGATGAGTAGCGGATGGACGTGAAGGTAACTGCTTATCACTGTTAAAATTCAGATTTTGTCACTGCTATCACTCTTCCTCAACAATTCAGATTTTGTCACTGCTTGTCACTGTTAAAATTAAGATTTTGTCACTGCTATCACTCTTTCTCACCGATTACTCCAACTTTGATGCAGGTTGCTGCTTCTACCTAGAAGGAAAGATGAGCAAATGGTGCAAGCAATTGTACCTAGAAGGAAGGATGAGCAAATGGTGCAAGAATATCTGAATCTTTGAGTGTATTGCTGTATAGAATTGTACCTAGAAGGAAGGATGAGCAAATGGTGCAAAAGCAAGCTAAAATAATGTTTGGAATCTGAATATAGAACTTGTGTTTTGTAATCTTTGTTATCTGCATGTTAAACTTGTGGTTTGTTATCTGAATGTTAAACTTGTGGTTTATATCTGAATCTTTGAGTGTATTGCTGTCTATCTGAATCTTGCACTTGCAAAAGCAAGCAAAAATAATGTTTGAGGCCTGGGATTCGAACACAGAACCTCTGGTTCCCATCTCTCTGTTACTTGCCATTGGGATACAACAGTCATGTTGTTGTACTGTGTGGGCTCTTGCTATTTATATGTAACTTTTGTTGTGTCTGTTATAACCATGTAAGCTTAATACACTGATTCAATTGTCCAAAAACAACCAGATAGTATCTTAATACACATTCAATTGTCCAAAAGCAACCAGATGATAGCTTAATACACATTAAGTTGTCCAAAAGCAACCAGATGATAGCTTAATACACATATAGCTTAATATACACATTAAGTTGTCCAAAAGCAACCAACAAGTAGGATTAGTTCACTACACATCCAGAGCAGTACATTAGTATGTCCAAAATCAACCAGCAGCTAGGCTTAGTTCCCTACACATCCAGATCACTACAGCAGCTTGCTAATCAATATCATCAAGCATTGGCACACTGCTCACAGGGCCAGAATTTCTCAACCCATAGCCTCAGACGATCCTGGTAGCAGCAGAAGCCAAATACCACAACATCACCCTCCGCTAGTGCTTCATCTCCTACCACATCCAGCCAGTTGCTTGTTAGCAGCGCTTGCTTGTCGCTTCCAAGCTTGATGTTCACTGGCCTTGACCATCCTTGGCCTAGCACTTCAATTGTCTGGGGCACAGTTGAGATGTAGTTGTTCAGGTAGTTTTTTGTGAATATTTTGTTGAAGTACTGCAAAGAAATACAAGGTTATTAGGAGGTGCAAACATAAAAAAATGGAGGGAGTGTGCATACATAAGAGACACAAATTTGACTGTTGTTTACCATTTTCCCTCTCTTCTCCACCACATGTGAGTCTTTGATCTCTGAAAGATACAGTGGGATGCATGGTTCATACCCAGCAACATAAGCCTTCAGAGAATCAACCTGGTGATGATCCATATTGACAATGTTGGCGAACACACAGTGGGGGTCATATATGTCATGTCCTATCACTCCGGGGCCTGCATTTAAGCACCAGCATAAGAAAGACGAGATGGCGAACACACAGGATATAGCAGCAGCATCATATGTGAATCCATTACCTATAACTGTCAGCTCCTGAGGATGGGGACCATCTTCCTCTTCTGAGCTAGTGTCGAAGTCCGAGCTACTGTCAGTGTCCGAGATAGGATGGGGAACAACATCACCACTGTCAGCAGAAGGAGGATCCTCATCACCACTCTCATCCGAGCTAATCACGACGAGCTCATTCTCATTCACCATTGTCACCTACAGCACAAAGAACAACTTCATTCAAATAGTGTACTCACTGGCAGAACACAAAGAACAGCTAAAGTGTAGCAGAGGCAATGTAGCAGAGGACATCAAGATGCATTCATAGCAGAATTCACTAGAAGGCTAGAACCTAGATCAGAAATCAGAAACCACACGTGCACCCAGAAATCAATCCCACTGGCCTAACCCTAAGCGGCGGCGCACCTAGAAATCAGAAACCACACGCGCGCGCGTCCGAATCAAATACCAACACGCGCACCCGAAATCAATCCCCACTCGCATTTCAGCAAAAATCCAACCCCTCAGACGGCGGCGCGGAAGAATGAGATGGAGAGGAAGGGGGCTTACCCAGGAGGAAGAAGAATCCGTCCAGCGGCGGTGCACGGAGGTCTTGGCCGGTGCGGGCGGCGCGCTCCTCCTGCTCCTCGAGACCTCCTCCTGCTCGGCTGCTCCTCGAGACCTCCGAACTGACGAACTGACGAAGGGGAAAAGAGGGCGGCTCTCCATGTACTCCAAAGGGCGCCGTCTGCGCTTCTCTGAGGCTGACGTGTGGGACCATGTTCAGCCTGGGATAAATATAAATTTGCTTAAAACAGGGCAATTTCAAAAAACTACTAAAAATAGGGGTTTTGACCTAGCTTAATTTGTCCAAATATGCCCAAAATTGGCACATGTGTTCATTGTGGGATGGCAAGCAATGTTGCCGAACAAAGATTTCTACATGTTTCACAAAAAAAACCCGCTTTCCATTTTTCAAGTGCTTAAATAGCATTATTTTGTGAAGCAACTACTGAGAAAATCATCCAAAATTGCACCGATACATTATTGTCACAAAGTAGACATCATTTCATGTACAATAACCAAAAGGCATGCATTTACGAGCTTTGTACCTATTTCTGGCCATTTAAACGGCTTCCTGCCGATTTAGTTGGAAACCGCTAGATTTTGAACTGCAGCTGCCACATAGCTTTTCCGTTATTTTTTCTAAATTTCATATTTAGGTTCACAAGTATCCATTTCATCATAGATACATCAAAATATCCACATGATTCAACCACTAGACACAAACGGTCACCGCCACGAATTCGACTAGATTTTCAAATGAGCATATGAAATTCAAAAAAAATCAAAAAAATGGAAAACCTTCGCGTAGCGTCATCATATGTGACATAGTTACCAGAAAAAATATAAATTCACATTGCACATGTTTTACTGGAAAAGTGTTCTCAGAAACTTGCTATCACGAACAAACATTCATAGCTTTCAAGACAGAGGAGCAATGTTTTGGCCACATTCATGACATGGTTTGTCCAAATATGCCCAAAATTGGCACATGTATTCATTGTGGGATGGCAAGCAATGTTGCCGAACAAAGATTTCTACATGTTTCACAAAAAAACCCGCTTTCCATTTTTCAAGTGCTTAAATAGCAATATTTTGTGAAGCAACTACCGAGAAAATCGTCCAAAATGGCACCGATACATTATTGCCACAAAGTAGACATCATTTCATGTACAATAACCAAAAGGCATGCATTTACGAGCTTTTGTACCTATTTCTGGCCATTTAAACGGCTTCCTGCCGATTCAGCTGGAAACCGCTAGATTTTGAACTACAGCTGCCACATAGCTTTTCCGTTATTTTTTCTAAATTTCATATTTAGGTTCACAAGTATCCATTTCATCATAGATACATCAAAATATCCACATGATTCAACCACTAGACACAAACGGTCACCGCCACGAATTCGACTATATTTTCAAATGAGCATACGAAATTCAAAAAAAATCAAAAAAATGGAAAACCTTCGCGTAGCGTCATCATATGTGACATAGTTACCAGAAAAAAAATATAAACTCACATTGCACATGTTTTACTGGAAAAGTATTCTCAGAAACTTGCTATCACGAACAAACATTCATAGCTTTCAAGACAGAGGAGCAATGTTTTAGCCACATTCATGACATAGTTTGTCCAAATATGCCCAAAATTGGCACATGTGTTCATTGTGGGATGGCAAGCAATGTTGCCGAACATAGATTTCTACATGTTTCACAAAAAACCCCTCTTTCCATTTTTCAAGTGCTTAAATAGCGTTATTTTGTGAAGCAACTACCGAGAAAATCGTCCAAAATGGCACCGATACATTATTGCCACAAAGTAGACATCATTTCATGTACAATAACCAAAAGGCATGCATTTACGAGCTTTGTACCTATTTCTGGCCATTTAAACGGCTTCCTGCCGATTCAGTTGGAAACCGCTAGATTTTGAACTGCAGCTGCCACATAGCTTTTCCGTTATTTTTCTAAATTTCATATTTAGGTTCACAAGTATCCATTTCATCATAGATACATCAAAATATCCACATGATTCAACCACTAGACACAAACGGTCACCGCCACGAATTCGACTAGATTTTCAAATGAGCATATGAAATTCAAAAAAAATCAAAAAAATGGAAAACCTTCGCGTAGCGTCATCATATGTGACATAGTTACCAGAAAAAATATAAATTCACATTGCACATGTTTTACTGGAAAAGTGTTCTCAGAAACTTGCTATCACGAACAAACATTCATAGCTTTCAAGACAGAGGAGCAATGTTTTGGCCACATTCATGACATGGTTTGTCCAAATATGCCCAAAATTGGCACATGTATTCATTGTGGGATGGCAAGCAATGTTGCCGAACAAAGATTTCTACATGTTTCACAAAAAAAACCCGCTTTCCATTTTTCAAGTGCTTAAATAGCAATATTTGTGAAGCAACTACCGAGAAAATCGTCCAAAATGGCACCGATACATTATTGCCACAAAGTAGACATCATTTCATGTACAATAACCAAAAGGCATGCATTTACGAGCTTTGTACCTATTTCTGGCCATTAAACGGCTTCCTGCCGATTCAGCTGGAAACCGCTAGATTTTGAACTACAGCTGCCACATAGCTTTTCCGTTATTTTTTCTAAATTTCATATTTAGGTTCACAAGTATCCATTTCATCATAGATACATCAAAATATCCACATGATTCAACCACTAGACACAAACGGTCACCGCCACGAATTCGACTATATTTTCAAATGAGCATACGAAATTCAAAAAAATCAAAAAAATGGAAAACCTTCGCGTAGCTGTGGGGACCCCGGACTAACCGTCCGAAATACCCGATTATGCTTAACACAACGATCCCGTGATCAGTCTGTCGTTGCACATAATCCGAACTGAATATCAAAGTTTACATCCATACAACACCGAGTTTAAAGTCTTACAAACCTGGCCATACAGGCCTAATTATACATAGGTGCCTTCGAGGGCCAAACCATCTTTATTCAGCGGAAGCTACGGTAGTAGGGCTAAACCAACTCGACAACACCCGACAGGCAGCTGACTTATGAAGATCTTAGTTCGCATAGACGTCGCCAAACTCCTCTTCAACGCAGAGTTCCTCGAAATCTGGCTAAGACAATAGCCAGGGACGAAACCAATATGAGTACATTGGATTGTACTCGCAAACTACCCCAACTTGAGGAAGCACTAGCTTTTATTATTTTAAAAACTTTTATTTGAAAAACTCTCAAAAATCTTTTCCTGAAAGGGGGGGGGAAAGAAGGTTATCATTTTAAGAAAAACACCACTTTAGCTGTTTCCCGGAAACTCCTCCGGTATCCAGCCACACTCTGTCCACAGTTTCAAACCCATCACCACCCCGTACCAACTCATTGGTACCGGTGGGAAAATAGCCCTTTCCAAAACCATCTTCCTTTCCAAACTCAACACTTTTATCAAAACTTTGCACATGGTCTTAGGACAGCCTTCCAACTGTCCGTATCCGAGGACTCGGCTATTCGAATAGTTTTACCCTCTGCAGAGGTAGTACGCTTTTCCCACACCCATCCGGTCACTCATCGTGTCAGCCACGTCCCGCCATACCAGAGGTATGCGAAGTTGAGTTCCCGGCCATAGCCTGTCCTTTGCTCATGCTAGTATAGGACCCTGCCGCTACGACACTTTCCACCGACACTCAAATCCTCAGAAACTAAGTGTGGGGACTCGTAGTTCTGCCCGGCGGACCCAAGGGAGCCCTTCAATCCTCTTCCTCCAAATACGTCCATACCGGCTTCCGGTAGACCAACATTGAAGAGGACCCAGGTCAGGGGGTAGGTCCTCAGACCATCCCCTCATGGAACGAGGTTATCCTCGTTGTTGAGGCATCCAGTACTAACACGAGCAAATTATATGACTACGCCCTTGCCCATATGTGGGTAAGTGTGGTCGCACAGGATAATGGTTGGTCGTCATGGTACTAGGACACAATGTGCATTTTTCTCAAAAACAACACCAACCTTCTTCAACTGAGCACCGACCTTCCGGCAGGTCTATCCAAGTATTTTCAAAAGAGTTTCGAGAAAACATTGTTTTTCCCATCCTATAGTTTTAAATAACTACCTTATACTTCTATATAAGGTGGCAAAATAGTTTTCCGGTAGTTTGTAAAAAGGGGTTTGTTCCAAAATTCATTGTTTTCTTTTGAACAACTCTTGAGGCTAAAATAGAGGTATATAATTGCAAGCTCAGTGGAGTAGCTTGCCTTGCTCAGCAAAGTTCTCGGGGTCTTGTTCCTGCTGATCAAAGTACTCCCCTTCCTCGAAGACTCCGGCAGCGTTTTCGTCTAACGTCAAACAAGCGATACAAATAATTACTATACTAACTCAAGCATCATCACAACATCACAATTGCTACACATAGCTACTGCACACATCAAGCAACACAAGGTGGTTTCAAATTGATTGAATTAAATTTGATTTAATTAATTTCAAACTTAGGCAGAAACTAGTTGTACACTAATTAATTCACCATTTAATCTATGTTTGTCACAAAAATTCAAACTAAAATTCTATGGATAGCTACTGATGTGTAGAAGATCACCCAATTGGATTGGGGTCATTTGGAGTTACCAAATTCCCTACACATCTGTTTTAGTTCAGAAGGTTTTTAATCAAGTTTTAGCTACCAAACAATTTAGGTTGCTCCAAAAATTAAATCCTTTTAGGGGCAACTAACCTTGGCTACAAGTGATCTAACAAAGTTGGTTTGAGATTAATTGGATCTACCAACAATTCACACTAATTGGTTTAGTGCAGAAAGGTGCACTGAAGTTCAACCAAATACTAAGGATTTTATACTACTCAATTAATTCTACCAAAATTTGGGGAGCTAAAGGATCCTAATACAAAGCTACCAAAATTGGTTTCAAGTCATTTGGATTAATATAACTCCAGAAACAAATGGTTTAGTGTTTTAAACCTTCTGGAGCATTTTTAATAATGCATTTTTATTATTTAATTAAATGGAGTGAGACCACTTTGGTGAGTTAAAGAATTTCATAGACTTTCCAGAACAGTTGAGTTTGATTTATTTGGACTGCTAGAACTAAAGTTATTGAATTTCTAAACCGAGTCCAGTACTGAACTTCAGAAAAGAATTCAAATTCGAAAAACTGGATAAAGGTGAAAACCCTGACGGGTGGGGTCCGCCCGTCGGCGACTCAACGGAACGCTCCGCGCGCGCGTTTTAAATTTAAAACGCTGACGGGTGGGGTCCACCAGTCAGCGACTAATTACGCGAACCGGTACGCTACCGTCGATTTCTAATCGAACGGCGCCTGGAGCTCGCGGTCATCGACGACCTCAGGCGGGCGGCGCCGCGGCTCCGGCGACGGCGAGAAGCACGGGGAAACTCACCTAGGGCTCGGGAGGTTGCGGAAAGAGGTGGATCGATGGCGGGGATCGTGGGGAAGCCTCTGGGATGAGGTGTGCTTGCTGGGGAAGCTTCTGGCGGCGACGGCGAGCAACTCCACCTCCGCGGCCGTGCTGCAACTCCGGTGCTCCTTCTGCTCCGCGTCTGTGCTCCAAACACGGGGAAACGGCGGCGGGTAAGTGCGGGGGTAATGGTGAGGCTAGGATGGGCCAGAGAGGGGAGAGGGGAAGAGGGGCACGACCTGTCCGTGCACGGCTTCTTCCTCAACTCCGGCGGGCAATCGAGGACGCTCAAGGCGGCCTGGGCTTGCGGGACAGCGTCACCGCTCTCCTAGCGGGGCGCTGAGGGGTGGAGAGTGAGGGAGGGGTGCTGGAGTGAGCGGTGGTGAGGTGTGGAGGCACGGGTGCGGTGGCTTTTTATAGCCGAACCACGGCGTGCGGTGGACGGGGCGCAGGAGTGGTCTAGGGAGGGGGATAGCACGCCAGTGGGGGCGGTGCTGCACGGCGACGACCCTAGGGTGCCTAGCTAGGGCGTAGGGGGAGAGGGGTGCACACACTGCGGCGTGAAGAGCTTGACACGGCACGGCGGCCATGGCGCGTCCGTGGAGAGGATGGATCGATGCGGCGTCTGCAGGCCACGAGGGTCGACGGGGATGTGTCCCTGATGTTGCTGGGTGGCAGGGGCGTGTCTGCGGCGAGCCACGCGGGCTGGGGTGGCGTGGAGGTGAGGAATGGGGTCGGCGTCCACGCGCGGCCAGAGCTCGGCGAGCGGCGACACGGCGGCTGGCGCACGGCGCCTCAGGGCTTCAGGGTTCGGTCTTGTCCTTCCAGGCGCGTGCGGTGAGAGGTGAGGGAGTGGACGGGGGCAGGGCTGGGCCAGGGAGCGGCTCGCACGCACGGTTCTGTCGTCGACACCGTGCACCGCACGGTGGCGTGCGTCCGGCGACGGCCACGAGCCCACACAACCAATTTCCACGCTTCCCACTTGCTTGATCGACTGAGGGGAGTGAGGGAGAGTGTAGAGCAAGCAAACCTTGCAGGGATCGATCAAATCGACCGATTTGATCTCGGTTTCGTGGAGTAGAGGATGAACACGGGCAGTGTTTACCACGTGCTCGACGAATTGCCTCAACGAAAATTAAATCCGATTTTCTTGAATTTAATTCCACACTGATTCTCACAAGCAAAGTAGGGATTGTTGGTGTGGTGCTAGAAATTTTTGGATATGTGCAACATAGCACATTTTGTGTTTTGGGAAAGTTCAAGAAAGAATTGGAATTTGAATTTAGGAATTTTAGAAATATTTTTAGAGAGGGAAAAGAATATGAGAACAAGAGAGAGTGATCACATGTCACCCCTCTGAATTTGTTTTGAAAACAAAATTTGATTTTCTTTATAAGAGGAAATTTGTGTGACTTGTGTCACATGATTTTATGTGGGAGTTTTTATTTTGTTTCTTTTCTTTTCTTTAAATTTTTATTTCAAACAAACACAACTCAAGCAAGCAACATAAGCAAGCACACATAAAGTAACAGAAAATTTTTGTTGGCCCACATTTTCGACTAATAAAACTGGGTTACAGATTTGGGACGTTACAGATCCTTCCCCCCTTAGGATAAATCTCGTCCCGAGATTTGCTAGGCTTAGGTGCTAAAGAGGTGGGGAAATTCGCTTCTAAGGTAGTCTTCACGTTCCCAGGTGGTTTCCTCTTCAGAGTGATTAGTCCACTGGACTTTGTAAAACTTGATCTTGTTCCTCCGGGTGAGACGAATATCTTCGTCGAGAATTTTGAATGGTCTCTCGCGGTAGGTCAGATCATGGTTCAGGTCGATGGATTGGTGGTCAATGTTCTTGAAAACGTCAGGCTGGTCAGGAACTTCAAGACACTTCCGGAGCAGGGAAATGTGGAAGACATCATGAAATTCCGATAGTTCTGGGGGTAACTCTAACTGATAGGCTACCTCTCCGCGACGGGCAAGAATCTTGAAAGGTCCAATATATCTGGGTGCCAACTTTCCTTTGACATGGAAACGTTGCATCCCTTTGAGTGGTGTCACCCGAAGATAGACAAAATCTCCAGGTTGAAAAGTGACGTCACGACGCTTGGAATCAGCATAACTTTTCTGACGGGATTGGGCTGTTTTGAGACGTTCACGGATAAGTTGGACTTGCTCCTCGGCTTCTCGGAGGGTATCTGGTCCAAACACTTTTCCTTCTCCGGTCTCGGACCAGTTCAAGGGTGTACGGCACTTCTTGCCGTAAAGTGCTTCAAATGGGGCCATTTGCAGACTGGACTGATAACTATTGTTATAGGAAAACTCTGCAAATGGAAGGCAATCTTCCCATTTAGAGCCATAGGCTAGGACACATGCACGAAGCATATCTTCCAGAATCTGGTTTACTCGCTCGGTCTGTCCTCCAGTCTGGGGGTGATAGGCTGTGCTGAAAGACAAGTGTGTTCCGAGGGCTTCATGAAGAGCCTTCCAGAACCGTGAGGTAAACTGCGTGCCTCTGTCAGATACAATTCTCTGGGGAACTCCGTGTAGGCTTACTATCCGGGACATATATAAATCTGCTAACTGGGCCCCGGTGTATGTGGTCTTGACGGGGATAAAATGGGCAACTTTGGTCAGCCGATCAACGATGACCCAAATTGAGTCATGGCCTCGGTTTGACCTAGGAAGTCCGGTGATAAAATCCATTCCAATTTCATCCCATTTCCACTCGGGGTCTTGAGGGGTTGGAGCAATCCGGCAGGGCGCTGATGCTCTGCTTTGACTCGCTGACAATTATCACACTTGGCCACGAAAGATCCAATTTCCCGCTTCATTCCATGCCACCAAAACTTCTCACGAAGATCTTGGTACATCTTGGTTCCTCCGGGGTGGATCGAGTATGGGGTATTGTGGGCTTCTTTCAGGATTAGACCTTTAAGTTCCTTATCATCGGGCACACATAGGCGTCCTTTGAATCTCAGAACTCCTTCAGCATCTATGGCAAAACCAGGTGCTTTATCAAGGGGTACCTTTTTCTTAATACCTTCAATACTCTCATGACCCTTCTGGGCTTCTTTGATTTGGTCCAACAGGGTTGGGGCTAACTCCAGGTTGGCAAGATATCCATAGCTAACCAATTCAAGTCCGAAATCTTCGAACTCCTTAAATAAGGTTGGCTGCTCTGCTTGGATTAGGGTATTCAGGGTGCATGGCTTCCGGCTTAGGGCATCGGCTACCACATTGGCTTTTCCGGGATGGTAATGAATTCCGACATCATAGTCCTTAATCAATTCCATCCACCTTCTCTGCCTCAGATTCAACTCCTTCTGAGTGAAAATGTACTTCAAGCTTTTGTGATCTGTATAGACCTCGCAGCGATGACCCACAAGATAGGGTCGCCATTTTTTTAAAGCAAAAACCACAGCTGCTAACTCCAGGTCATGGGTTGGGTAATTCCCTTCATGCGGTCGCAATTGTCGAGACAGATACGACACAACTCTCCCTTCTTGCATCAGAACGCAACCAAGTCCGAGACGTGAAGCATCACAATACACGTCGAAACTCTTGGTGACGTCTGGCATGATTAGGATTGGGGCTGAAGTCAATCTCTTCTTCAGTTCTTGGAAACTATCTTCACACTTCTGGGTCCATTCAAACTTCTTATCTTTCTTCAACAACTGGGTCATGGGTTTGGCTATACTGGAAAATCCTTCAACGAACTTGCGGTAATAACCTGCTAGTCCGAGAAAACTTCGGATTTCCGTCACACTGGTGGGTGATTTCCAGTCTAGAATGGCTTTGATTTTCTCGGGGTCAACAGAGATTCCTCCTGCAGACACAACATGTCCGAGGAATGCCACTTCACTTAGCCAAAATTCACACTTGCTAAGTTTGGCATACAGTTGGTGCTCTCTGAGGGTCTCCAAAACCAAACGCAGATGTTCAGCATGCTCTTCTTCAGTCTTGGAGTAGATAAGGATATCATCAATGAAGACAACCACGAATTTGTCGAGGTACTCCATGAAGATCTTATTCATGAGATTCATGAAATAAGCAGGGGCATTGGTCAAACCAAAGGACATAACGGTGTATTCAAACAATCCGTATCTGGTGGTGAAGGCGGTTTTGGGAATGTCAGACTCTCGAATCTTCAACTGGTGATAACCTGTCCGAAGATCGATCTTAGAAAAGACTCGGGCTCCGTTCATTTGATCGAACAGATCCTCGATCTTGGGCAGGGGATACTTGTTCTTGATGGTTACATCATTGAGCTTGCGATAATCCACACACAGGCGTGTGGTACCGTCTCTTTTGTCCACGAAGATGATAGGTGATCCCCAAGGTGATGCGCTTGGGCGAATCAGACCTTTACTGAGCTGATCAGCTAACTGCTTCTTCAATTCCACCAGTTCTTCTGGATTCATCCGGTAGGGCCTCTGGGATATAGGGGATGTTCCAGGAATAAGTTCAATCACGAACTCAATATCCCGGTCTGGTGGCATACCAGGCAATTCCTCCGGAAAAACATCCTTAAACAGATGGACCACACGGATCTCATCTAGAGTTGGTCGGGCTATGCCTTCATGGCAACAGGGTTGGGATTGATTGGCTTGTGACGCATACTCCACTTCAATTCCTTGGTCTGTGGTGAAAGATACTGCTCTTCTGGCACAGTCGATACGACCATGATACTTTGCTAACCAATTCATACCCAGAATGACATCTATGCCCTGGGTTCCTAGAATGATTAGATCGGCTGGAAAGTTTTCTCCTTTGATCTCAAGAGAGACGTCGGGACAAAACAGCTTGGTCTCTACTAGGAACTCTGGGGTTTGTATAGCAGGGGTTTGGACAAGAGGTTCCCGACTAGACCTCCCTTAACAACAAACTCCTTGGTAACAAAGGAATGGGTAGCACCAGAATCAAACAGGACAGTGGCAGGTACTGAGTTGACAAGGAACGTACCCAGCACAACATCTGGCGCTTCCTGGGCTTCTTCAGTGTTGATGTGGTTCAGACGGCCTCTTGCAACAGCCGCATTGCCACGGGGTGCAGCATTCTTGCCATTTCCATTCCCATTTCGGCCTTGTCCAGGATTAGGTGCAGGGGCATTGGGGCGTGGAGCATTCCTCTTGGGATTGGGGCAGTCTCGGGAGTAATGACCCTTGTTGCCGCATTCAAAGCAGACAACGCTGGCAGTAGGGGTAAAAGTGTTGGTGTTTCCTCCGGGACGATTGTTGCCATTGGGGCGGTAGTTGTTGTTGATGTTTGGGCGGGGGACATTGTTGTTGCTGTTGGGACGGTTGGGATAGTTGGGACGTGGAGCTGGGGGGGTCGATAAACTGGCTTGGGTGCTGGCTGGAAGGTGCGGGGTTTCTGACTGCTGGAACCTTCCTGAATATTCATCCTCTCTTGCGGCCTTCAAACATGGACTTGCGCTTGGTCTCCAGCTGAATGGCCTTGTCCACAAGTGACTCCAGATCACGGAAGTCCTGGACAACCAAGGCACATTGCATCTCATCATGGAGTCCATTCAGAAAACGCTCCATCTTCTTCTTCTCCGTGTCGGTATCTTCAGGAGCATACCGAGCAAGATCGGTAAACTCATCCAGGTAACCAACCACATCTCTGCCTGCCTGCCTTAGCTTACGGAACTCATCCTTCTTCCTCTCGATAAGACCGCTAGAGATGAACTTCTTGCGGAATTTGTCCTTGAACTCCTCCCAGGTAATGACATGACCTGCGTGCTGGAGGGTCTTGGTAGTCTCCCACCAAGCTCTTGCGGGTCCAGCAAGGTAGTGGGTAGCATACAGGACCTTCTCATTCTCTCCCACCGAGGCAACTTCCAGGTCGTTCTCAATAGTGCGGATCCAGTCATCTGCTTCCAGGGGGTGAAGTCCCTTGGAATAGGTGGGCGGTGTGGTCTTCTGGAAGTCACTCAGGGTAGAGCGTTGATTTCCACCCTCGTCGCCATTTCCATTGCCACCATTGTGGTTCTGGTTGGCGTGGGCAGCGGCAAGTTGCTGCAGGGCGGCGAGATGAGCTTGACGCTCTTCCCGGGCAGCTTGGCGATCCTCCATGATGATCGCAAGCAGTTGAGCAGCGGTGGGTTCTGGCGGTGGTGGTGGTGCCGCGTGCTGGTTGTGGCGAGTGTTCGTCATCCTGGAATAGATACGATATAAGAGGCAAGGCAAAGAGGCTTTGGCTAACGATGAAGTCACAAAGGGGGTGGTTGATGAAACACTAGTCAAACAAGACCATCACATTTATTCAACACAATCATCACATCAAGGAGTTCACACATCAAGCTTACAACATCCTACTACCCTAATGTACATACTACATGATTTCACTAGGAACCATCACACACACTCTACTCGCATAGGGGGGGGGTCGACACAGTCCTAAGGTAGTGCTCTCGTCGCTCAACTACTGAGGTGGAACCCCAGGCTCGACGACCTCAACGTCTGAGTCGTAGGGTGGCTCCTCGGGATCCTCCTCCTCGAGAACTGGCTCAGACGGCTCCTCCTCCTCGTCAACTAACTCCTCCTCGTCGTCCTCCTCCTCGTAATCCATCTCCTCAAGGTAGTCCTCATCATCACTGATGAAGGCACTGTTCTCCTTGCGGAGATCCTCGCCCTCCTCCTCCATCTCGTTCGCCTGCTGCTCCATCTCGTCTATCATCTCGTTCTGCTCTGCTACCGTCTTGCGGAGCCTGACGATAGACCTCCTCTGACGGGCCAGCTTCAGGCGGAGATTATCATTCTCCCACTTCAGCTGGGTCTCACGGTCTCGGGCATCGTCGAGGGAGCTACGCTGGAAGTGAACCTTGAGTCTAGCATCGCGCAGGTTCTCCTGGGTGTCGTGAAGTAGCACCTCCATGTCGGTGATGTACTCGCCGAAGAGAGTGTGCTGCGCGGGGTAGGTGGGGTTTCCATCGTCGTCACGCCTTCCGAAGTACTGGAATCGAGTGCCCACCAGCTCGTCCTTGTGCTCCTCACAAAGGCGGGCTAGTAGCCTCTGCATAACTCGGGTCAGACCGTCAACCCAAGTAGTGTCCATCGTGGAGTAGACCAAGTCCTTGGAACGGGGTGGCTGAATCCTGCCTCGGACGGACGACTTGATGAGCCAGGACAGGTTCCCATTACCGAGGGAATCGACCTGAGTTCCCTCAAACTCTGGAACAGGGCGTCCCAAAATCTGGCTCAACTCGTACAGGTCCTGCTCGAACATCAGCAGGCCGTCCTTCCTCACTTGGACGAACTCGGACACGTTGGGTGCCATCTACAAGTTTAGGCAAAATTTTAAGTTAGTTAAGTGACATGAGTATCAAATGTAAACTTAATGGGGTAACAAGTGTGCAAAATTTTAAGGGTTCAAGAAAAGATTACTCTTAATGAGTGTAGGGTTTTAAATAAATAGGGGGGGGGGTTGGGGAGATAAGAAATTTTCGAAAATACTTCACTTCCTTGTTTTAGAAATTAACTTTTGTAACTCTTGACTAACGCCCATGCTAACTAAAGTCTCCTAAAGTCAGGATGGCTCTGATACCAGCTCTGTGGGGACCCCGGACTAACCGTCCGAAATACCCGATTATGCTTAACACAACGATCCCGTGATCAGTCTGTCGTTGCACATAATCCGAACTGAATATCAAAGTTTACATCCATACAACACCGAGTTTAAAGTCTTACAAACCTGGCCATACAGGCCTAATTATACATAGGTGCCTTCGAGGGCCAAACCATCTTTATTCAGCGGAAGCTACGGTAGTAGGGCTAAACCAACTCGACAACACCCGACAGGCAGCTGACTTATGAAGATCTTAGTTCGCATAGACGTCGCCAAACTCCTCTTCAACGCAGAGTTCCTCGAAATCTGGCTAAGACAATAGCCAGGGACGAAACCAATATGAGTACATTGGATTGTACTCGCAAACTACCCCAACTTGAGGAAGCACTAGCTTTTATTATTTTAAAAACTTTTATTTGAAAAACTCTCAAAAATCTTTTCCTGAAAGGGGGGGGGGGGAAAGAAGATTATCATTTTAAGAAAAACACCACTTTAGCTGTTTCCCGGAAACTCCTCCGGTATCCAGCCACACTCTGTCCACAGTTTCAAACCCATCACCACCCCGTACCAACTCATTGGTACCGGTGGGAAAATAGCCCTTTCCAAAACCATCTTCCTTTCCAAACTCAACACTTTTATCAAAACTTTGCACATGGTCTTAGGACAGCCTTCCAACTGTCCGTATCCGAGGACTCGGCTATTCGAATAGTTTTACCCTCTGCAGAGGTAGTACGCTTTTCCCACACCCATCCGGTCACTCATCGTGTCAGCCACGTCCCGCCATACCAGAGGTATGCGAAGTTGAGTTCCCGGCCATAGCCTGTCCTTTGCTCATGCTAGTATAGGACCCTGCCGCTACGACACTTTCCACCGACACTCAAATCCTCAGAAACTAAGTGTGGGGACTCGTAGTTCTGCCCGGCGGACCCAAGGGAGCCCTTCAATCCTCTTCCTCCAAATACGTCCATACCGGCTTCCGGTAGACCAACATTGAAGAGGACCCAGGTCAGGGGGTAGGTCCTCAGACCATCCCCTCATGGAACGAGGTTATCCTCGTTGTTGAGGCATCCAGTACTAACACGAGCAAATTATATGACTACGCCCTTGCCCATATGTGGGTAAGTGTGGTCGCACAGGATAATGGTTGGTCGTCATGGTACTAGGACACAATGTGCATTTTTCTCAAAAACAACACCAACCTTCTTCAACTGAGCACCGACCTTCCGGCAGGTCTATCCAAGTATTTTCAAAAGAGTTTCGAGAAAACATTGTTTTTCCCATCCTATAGTTTTAAATAACTACCTTATACTTCTATATAAGGTGGCAAAATAGTTTTCCGGTAGTTTGTAAAAAGGGGTTTGTTCCAAAATTCATTGTTTTCTTTTGAACAACTCTTGAGGCTAAAATAGAGGTATATAATTGCAAGCTCAGTGGAGTAGCTTGCCTTGCTCAGCAAAGTTCTCGGGGTCTTGTTCCTGCTGATCAAAGTACTCCCCTTCCTCGAAGACTCCGGCAGCGTTTTCGTCTAACGTCAAACAAGCGATACAAATAATTACTATACTAACTCAAGCATCATCACAACATCACAATTGCTACACATAGCTACTGCACACATCAAGCAACACAAGGTGGTTTCAAATTGATTGAATTAAATTTGATTTAATTAATTTCAAACTTAGGCAGAAACTAGTTGTACACTAATTAATTCACCATTTAATCTATGTTTGTCACAAAAATTCAAACTAAAATTCTATGGATAGCTACTGATGTGTAGAAGATCACCCAATTGGATTGGGGTCATTTGGAGTTACCAAATTCCCTACACATCTGTTTTAGTTCAGAAGGTTTTTAATCAAGTTTTAGCTACCAAACAATTTAGGTTGCTCCAAAAATTAAATCCTTTTAGGGGCAACTAACCTTGGCTACAAGTGATCTAACAAAGTTGGTTTGAGATTAATTGGATCTACCAACAATTCACACTAATTGGTTTAGTGCAGAAAGGTGCACTGAAGTTCAACCAAATACTAAGGATTTTATACTACTCAATTAATTCTACCAAAATTTGGGGAGCTAAAGGATCCTAATACAAAGCTACCAAAATTGGTTTCAAGTCATTTGGATTAATATAACTCCAGAAACAAATGGTTTAGTGTTTTAAACCTTCTGGAGCATTTTTAATAATGCATTTTTATTATTTAATTAAATGGAGTGAGACCACTTTGGTGAGTTAAAGAATTTCATAGACTTTCCAGAACAGTTGAGTTTGATTTATTTGGACTGCTAGAACTAAAGTTATTGAATTTCTAAACCGAGTCCAGTACTGAACTTCAGAAAAGAATTCAAATTCGAAAAACTGGATAAAGGTGAAAACCCTGACGGGTGGGGTCCGCCCGTCGGCGACTCAACGGAACGCTCCGCGCGCGCGTTTTAAATTTAAAACGCTGACGGGTGGGGTCCACCAGTCAGCGACTAATTACGCGAACCGGTACGCTACCGTCGATTTCTAATCGAACGGCGCCTGGAGCTCGCGGTCATCGACGACCTCAGGCGGGCGGCGCCGCGGCTCCGGCGACGGCGAGAAGCACGGGGAAACTCACCTAGGGCTCGGGAGGTTGCGGAAAGAGGTGGATCGATGGCGGGGATCGTGGGGAAGCCTCTGGGATGAGGTGTGCTTGCTGGGGAAGCTTCTGGCGGCGACGGCGAGCAACTCCACCTCCGCGGCCGTGCTGCAACTCCGGTGCTCCTTCTGCTCCGCGTCTGTGCTCCAAACACGGGGAAACGGCGGCGGGTAAGTGCGGGGGTAATGGTGAGGCTAGGATGGGCCAGAGAGGGGAGAGGGGAAGAGGGGCACGACCTGTCCGTGCACGGCTTCTTCCTCAACTCCGGCGGGCAATCGAGGACGCTCAAGGCGGCCTGGGCTTGCGGGACAGCGTCACCGCTCTCCTAGCGGGGCGCTGAGGGGTGGAGAGTGAGGGAGGGGTGCTGGAGTGAGCGGTGGTGAGGTGTGGAGGCACGGGTGCGGTGGCTTTTTATAGCCGAACCACGGCGTGCGGTGGACGGGGCGCAGGAGTGGTCTAGGGAGGGGGATAGCACGCCAGTGGGGGCGGTGCTGCACGGCGACGACCCTAGGGTGCCTAGCTAGGGCGTAGGGGGAGAGGGGTGCACACACTGCGGCGTGAACGAGCTTGACACGGCACGGCGGCCATGGCGCGTCCGTGGAGAGGATGGATCGATGCGGCGTCTGCAGGCCACGAGGGTCGACGGGGATGTGTCCCTGATGTTGCTGGGTGGCAGGGGCGTGTCTGCGGCGAGCCACGCGGGCTGGGGTGGCGTGGAGGTGAGGAATGGGGTCGGCGTCCACGCGCGGCCAGAGCTCGGCGAGCGGCGACACGGCGCTGGCGCACGGCGCCTCAGGGCTTCAGGGTTCAGTCTTGTCCTTCCAGGCGCGTGCGGTGAGAGGTGAGGGAGTGGACGGGGGCAGGGCTGGGCCAGGGAGCGGCTCGCACGCACGGTTCTGTCGTCGACACCGTGCACCGCACGGTGGCGTGCGTCCGGCGACGGCCACGAGCCCACACAACCAATTTCCACGCTTCCCACTTGCTTGATCGACTGAGGGGAGTGAGGGAGAGAGTGTAGAGCAAGCAAACCTTGCAGGGATCGATCAAATCGACCGATTTGATCTCGGTTTCGTGGAGTAGAGGATGAACACGGGCAGTGTTTACCACGTGCTCGACGAATTGCCTCAACGAAAATTAAATCCGATTTTCTTGAATTTAATTCCACACTTGATTCTCACAAGCAAAGTAGGGATTGTTGGTGTGGTGCTAGAAATTTTTGGATATGTGCAACATAGCACATTTTGTGTTTTGGGAAAGTTCAAGAAAGAATTGGAATTTGAATTTAGGAATTTTAGAAATATTTTTAGAGAGGGAAAAGAATATGAGAACAAGAGAGAGTGATCACATGTCACCCCTCTGAATTTGTTTTGAAAACAAAATTTGATTTTCTTTATAAGAGGAAATTTGTGTGACTCGTGTCACATGATTTTATGTGGGAGTTTTTATTTTGTTTCTTTTCTTTAAATTTTTATTTCAAACAAACACAACTCAAGCAAGCAACATAAGCAAGCACACATAAAGTAACAGAATTTTTTTTTTGTTGGCCCACATTTTCGACTAATAAAACTGGGTTACAGATTTTGGGACGTTACAGTAGCGTCATCATATGTGACATAGTTACCAGAAAAAAAATATAAACTCACATTGCACATGTTTTACTGGAAAAGTATTCTCAGAAACTTGCTATCACGAACAAACATTCATAGCTTTCAAGACAGAGGAGCAATGTTTTAGCCACATTCATGACATAGTTTGTCCAAATATGCCCAAAATTGGCACATGTGTTCATTGTGGGATGGCAAGCAATGTTGCCGAACATAGATTTCTACATGTTTCACAAAAAACCCCGCTTTCCATTTTTCAAGTGCTTAAATAGCGTTATTTTGTGAAGCAACTACCGAGAAAATCGTCCAAAATGGCACCGATACATTATTGCCACAAAGTAGACATCATTTCATGTACAATAACAAAAGGCATGCATTTACGAGCTTTGTACCTATTTCTGGCCATTTAAACGGCTTCCTGCCGATTCAGTTGGAAACCGCTAGATTTTGAACTGCAGCTGCCACATAGCTTTTCCGTTATTTTTTCTAAATTTCATATTTAGGTTCACAAGTATCCATTTCATCATAGATACATCAAAATATCCACATGATTCAACCACTAGACACAAACGGTCACCGCCACGAATTCGACTAGATTTTCAAATGAGCATATGAAATTCAAAAAAAATCAAAAAAATGGAAAACCTTCGCGTAGCGTCATCATATGTGACATAGTTACCAGAAAAAAATATAAATTCACATTGCACATGTTTTACTGGAAAAGTGTTCTCAGAAACTTGCTATCACGAACAAACATTCATAGCTTTCAAGACAGAGGAGCAATGTTTTGGCCACATTCATGACATGGTTTGTCCAAATATGCCCAAAATTGGCACATGTATTCATTGTGGGATGGCAAGCAATGTTGCCGAACAAAGATTTCTACATGTTTCACAAAAAAACCCGCTTTCCATTTTTCAAGTGCTTAAATAGCAATATTTTGTGAAGCAACTACCGAGAAAATCGTCCAAAATGGCACCGATACATTATTGCCACAAAGTAGACATCATTTCATGTACAATAACCAAAAGGCATGCATTTACGAGCTTTGTACCTATTTCTGGCCATTTAAACGGCTTCCTGCCGATTCAGCTGGAAACCGCTAGATTTTGAACTACAGCTGCCACATAGCTTTTCCGTTATTTTTTCTAAATTTCATATTTAGGTTCACAAGTATCCATTTCATCATAGATACATCAAAATATCCACATGATTCAACCACTAGACACAAACGGTCACCGCCACGAATTCGACTATATTTTCAAATGAGCATACGAAATTCAAACAAAATCAAAAAAATGGAAAACCTTCGCGTAGCGTCATCATATGTGACATAGTTACCAGAAAAAAAATATAAACTCACATTGCACATGTTTTACTGGAAAAGTATTCTCAGAAACTTGCTATCACGAACAAACATTCATAGCTTTCAAGACAGAGGAGCAATGTTTTAGCCACATTCATGACATAGTTTGTCCAAATATGCCCAAAATTGGCACATGTGTTCATTGTGGGATGGCAAGCAATGTTGCCGAACATAGATTTCTACATGTTTCACAAAAAACCCCGCTTTCCATTTTTCAAGTGCTTAAATAGCGTTATTTTGTGAAGCAACTACCGAGAAAATCGTCCAAAATGGCACCGATACATTATTGCCACAAAGTAGACATCATTTCATGTACAATAACCAAAAGGCATGCATTTACGAGCTTTGTACCTATTTCTGGCCATTTAAACGGCTTCCTGCCGATTCAGTTGGAAACCGCTAGATTTTGAACTGCAGCTGCCACATAGCTTTTCCGTTATTTTTTCTAAATTTCATATTTAGGTTCACAAGTATCCATTTCATCATAGATACATCAAAATATCCACATGATTCAACCACTAGACACAAACGGTCACCGCCACGAATTCGACTAGATTTTCAAATGAGCATATGAAATTCAAAAAAAATCAAAAAATGGAAAACCTTCGCGTAGCGTCATCATATGTGACATAGTTACCAGAAAAAATATAAATTCACATTGCACATGTTTTACTGGAAAAGTGTTCTCAGAAACTTGCTATCACGAACAAACATTCATAGCTTTCAAGACAGAGGAGCAATGTTTTGGCCACATTCATGACATGGTTTGTCCAAATATGCCCAAAATTGGCACATGTATTCATTGTGGGATGGCAAGCAATGTTGCCGAACAAAGATTTCTACATGTTTCACAAAAAAACCCGCTTTCCATTTTTCAAGTGCTTAAATAGCAATATTTTGTGAAGCAACTACCGAGAAAATCGTCCAAAATGGCACCGATACATTATTGCCACAAAGTAGACATCATTTCATGTACAATAACCAAAAGGCATGCATTTACGAGCTTTGTACCTATTTCTGGCCATTTAAACGGCTTCCTGCCGATTCAGCTGGAAACCGCTAGATTTTGAACTACAGCTGCCACATAGCTTTTCCGTTATTTTTTCTAAATTTCATATTTAGGTTCACAAGTATCCATTTCATCATAGATACATCAAAATATCCACATGATTCAACCACTAGACACAAACGGTCACCGCCACGAATTCGACTATATTTTCAAATGAGCATACGAAATTCAAAAAAAATCAAAAAAATGGAAAACCTTCGCGTAGCGTCATCATATGTGACATAGTTACCAGAAAAAAAATATAAACTCACATTGCACATGTTTTACTGGAAAAGTATTCTCAGAAACTTGCTATCACGAACAAACATTCATCGCTTTCAAGACAGAGGAGCAATGTTTTAGCCACATTCATGACATAGTTTGTCCAAATATGCCCAAAATTGGCACATGTGTTCATTGTGGGATGGCAAGCAATGTTGCCGAACATAGATTTCTACATGTTTCACAAAAAAACCCCGCTTTCCATTTTTCAAGTGCTTAAATAGCGTTATTTTGTGAAGCAACTACCGAGAAAATCGTCCAAAATGGCACCGATACATTATTGCCACAAAGTAGACATCATTTCATGTACAATAACCAAAAGGCATGCATTTACGAGCTTTGTACCTATTTCTGGCCATTTAAACGGCTTCCTGCGGATTCAGCTGGAAACCGCTAGATTTTGAACTGCAGCTGCCACATAGCTTTTCCGTTATTTTTTCTAAATTTCATATTTAGATTCACAAGTATCCATTTCATCATAGATACATCAAAATATCCACATGATTCAACCACTAGACACAAACGGTCACCGCCACGAATTCGACTAGATTTTCAAATGAGCATACGAAATTCAAAAAAAATCAAAAAAATGGAAAACCTTCGCGTAGCATCATCATATGTGACATAGTTACCAGAAAAAATATAAACTCACATTACACATGTTTTACTGGAAAAGTGTTCTCAGAAACTTGCTATCACGAACAAACATTCATAGCTTTCAAGACAGAGGAGCAATGTTTTGGCCACATTCATGACATAGTTTGTCCAAATATGCCCAAAATTGGCACATGTGTTCATTGTGGGATGGCAAGCAATGTTGCCGAACAAAGATTTCTACATGTTTCACAAAAAAACCCGCTTTCCATTTTTCATGTGCTTAAATAGCGTTATTTTGTGAAGCAACTATCGAGAAAATCGTCCAAAATGGCACCGATACATTATTGCCACAAAGTAGACATCATTTCATGTACAATAACCAAAAGGCATGCATTTACGAGCTTTGTACCTATTTCTGGCCATTTAAACGGCTTCCTGCCGATTCAGCTGGAAACCGCTAGATTTTGAACTGCAGCTGCCACATAGCTTTTCCGTTATTTTTTCTAAATTTCATATTTAGGTTCACAAGTATCCATTTCATCATAGATATATCAAAATATCCACATGATTCAACCACTAGACACAAACGGTCACCGCCACGAATTCGACTAGATTTTCAAATGAGCATACGAAATTCAAAAAATGGAAAACCTTCGCGTAGCGTCATCATATGTGACATAGTTACCAGAAAAAATATAAACTCACATTGCACATGTTTTACTGGAAAAGTGTTCTATACATGTATAGTACTGCTTATTTAATTATATTTATTTTGGACAACAAAATCCCAAAAAATTTCCCTCCTAAAATTTCGCTCCCCTACCAAAAATCCCGCCTAAATTTCCCTCCCCCTCCTTTGATACGAATTGCCGAAACACCCTCCAAAAGAATTAAAGTCAGGGGCTTTTCGGTCCGCACCACAAAACTCCCACAAAAAGCCTCTCCTCGCTCAGATCCACTTCCTCTCTCCTCCGCTCAGATCCACTTTCTCTCTCCTCGCTCCGATCCCTTCGCCGCACCGCTGCCGCCCTCGCCGCACCGCCGCCGCGCTCTCCTCCTCCAAATCCACCAACGCCGCCGACGCACCAAGCCCGTCCCCTCCCGCTACCTCCTCGCGCCCTCCTCCAAATCCACCTCCACCTCGACCTCCACCACCACCACCTCCTCCTCGAAATCCACCTCCACTCTCCACCGGCAAGCGACGGACGACGACGAGGTGTAGCGGCGAACGACGACGACGGCCACACGAGGTCCCTGTTTCCCACCTCCCTTGCTCGCTCGCGTGTAGTTTCTAGTTCCTGCTAGGGTTAGAGTTCACGTGTAGTTTCTTGCTCCTGCTAGGGTTAGCTGATACTTTTACTCGCTCGCTCACGTGTAGTTTCTTGCTTCAGCTAGGGTTAGAGTTCACTGCTTGCTTCACGTTTCTATGGTTTAGCATGGCTAGGGTTTGCGTGCTAGGGTTTCACTGATTGCTAGGGTTTCACTGCTTGCTAGGGTTTGACATGGTTCTAGTGATGCCTCAAAGTGAACGAATTTGACATGGTTCATTGCTTGCTAGGGTTTCAGGTTTGCATAGCTAGGAAGAGGGATTCACTCCTTGCTAGGGGTTCACTGCTTTGCCTCAAAGCATACTTAGAGTTGTGGTTGACATGGTTGTTCTGGACTAGTACATGCTGCAGTGCTCCTTCATCAACTCATCATGTGCTATATGTTATCCCTCACTTGATTGTGGTACTTCTATCTAACCATGTGTACATAACCAGTTATCTAACCACTTCTTCCTTGCAGGGAAGTGGCCATGGATTTCGCAAGCTGAAGCAGTGATTCAGAGGTGGGTTCAAGCCTTTGCCTCTATGTATACATGATGCTTGTTTAGTGGATAAGCATAATTTCATGCATGCTTGTTTAGTGCAGAAGCATCTTCCTGTTTATCTAATTACTTTTCATTCTATCTTGCAAGCTATTAAGGCAACCAGACACCAACATTACTACCACCAGTCCAACCACCTCCAGATCATCGACGACAAGTATGGCAAGGAAGAGTCAGTTTGTTGGTAAGTGAACTGTATTGATGCCTTTGCCTGTCTGTATACATGTTGCTTTTCTGTCAGTTTGATCTGTTGATCTATGGATTTTTATGTCTGCTGTTAGTCCACCTTACATAAATAACTAGGCTTGAATGAAAATAAAACATGGTAGCATACCCTGGTTCCTTTGGCTTTGCAATCTGGTTGTAGAAATGTAATGGTTTACTTCTGCACATTTGAAGTTATTGGATTAAATGATGAAAATAAAACCTGGTAGCTTACCTTGGCTGCTATTGTTGTCTTGCTTTTCCATGCATTTCGACATACATCTAATGGTAATTATTTTATTGTGTAAAGAGGCACCTCTCACTGAGTACGAGAAGCTTAGGCCTAGAAACATGATGAGAAACAACCACAGGTTACAGTCTATGGGCCTCGCAGCGTTAGGGTCATTTCTTAGGATGAGAAGTGAAGGTGATGATGTTAGTGGGGTTACCAACAATGACACTGCATCTGCAATAACAAGCTCAGACTATAATCCTAGAGAAGATGAAGATAATGATGGAGAGGAAGTTGATGACATTGTAGTGGACAAGCCTGTTGTTAAGGTGTGCAATTCTGTCTTGTTTGGAATGTGTTGGAGTGCTTTGTTTGCTATATCATTTGGTTCCCTTGTTTTTTTACTTCATTTTGTGCTCACACAATTTTCTTAAGTGTGTTCTAATATTGCTATCCTTGCTGTTTATATGAGGATCTGAAGACTTCTAGGAGGAAGAAAGCTGGTGTTAAGAAGACAACCAAGAGGCGGAGGAGGTCAGAAACATCTGCAACAATGCCTCCTGTTAGGGTGATGGCTGATCCTCCAGCCAGTTCAAAGCGATCGTTGGAACCTGTAGAACCTGTCAATGCTAGAGTTACAAGGCATAAATCAAAGATGACAGCTGCAACCAACCAGCATGAAAGCCCCCTGCTCAAGGACCGAGAGAGTTCACTGCAAATAGAGGATGGGTTTCAATCCATGGATGAAGGGAGCACAGTCCACATGGCTGAAGGAAGCACTGTCCGCATGAACCTCAGCCCTGTCGCACCGAGTGTGGACAGGAATGCTGCCTTCTCTGAAGAACAAGAGCATCCTGTCCTTCTGCTTGATGAAGGCAAGTTCATGCTGTCATTGCTATCTTCTTTCTTTTACTAATGCATTTTATAAGTGTATGCATGTTTGGCAGAACCATTCCTGCATTTGTAGTTTCTGCTTATTTATGAGGTTTATTTCATTTTCAGAGATGCCTCTGGCTGTCAAGAAAAGGGATAGAAGGGGCGCAGCCTTGGAAAGGCTAACCAAGTCTCTGCATACAAAGGTGGCAATCCAAATCCCTGAAGGGCTGAAGCGTCCAGAGAATCCTTTGCAGGCTGCCCTGTTTGCTTCAGAGGGTGGATTCCTTGCAAGAAAACATACCCGGTGCTTCCACATTTCAAAGAATACAAGAAAGACAAAACTCTAATGAATGACTTTGTTGGAAAAGTTGCAGTAAGTTGCCTTTTCTTGCCTGAATGTGCTTTCTTATTTCTGTGACACCTTTATATGATCACTAATCTTTTCCTTGCCTTGTTTATTGCCTTGGTAGGCTAGTTTCCGGATGGACACTGAGGCTAAGGTAGTACAGAAGTCGTGCAGCGATATGCTGCAGAAAATAGCGAAGAACAGACGTCACAACATCAAAAAGAATTTCTTTGACAAAGTACCAGCTAATGAAGTAAGCATCAAATCTCCGGTGGCAGATGTTACAGATGGTGAATGGCAGGATCTGGTGAAGCTGTGGTCTAGCCCAAGACACAAGGTTCATATGAACATTTGCATATTTGTTGTTGTTTGTATGTTGTTGCTCTGAAATCTCATTTACTCGTCTTTGATGATGTACTTGCTGATTTATCTTCTGCACATGATGTTTATCTGTGCTAGACCATGATTAAGTCTGTCTTTTTTTGTAGAAAACATGTCTCTCAAACATTGCGAACCAGAAAAAAGTCGTGTTTCAGCAGAAAACTGGTTCCAGGAGCTACGCTACACACATCTACAGCAAAGTAAGAACAATCTCGATTGTTTGTTAGGCCTAAATAACTTCTGTATCAAGAGCTTATGCTCAGATTCTTGTTGAATTATATTTCAGAAGGAAGAACGTAAGGGCGAAGAGCTCTGTGCTATCGAATGTTTCAAGGCCACTCAGCTCAGCAAGAAGGAGGGATACTCAGAGGCAGCTCGAATTGCCATTGTAAGTAACTTGTACTTCTGTAGTTGTGCTTCTTTGATTCTTGCCATCTATCTATGCTTGGTCCTCATCCTGGGGCTGGACCGACATTTCATGTTTGGTTCTTTAGTTTTGCTTGCACAGTAAAATGTAGTCCCAACTTAATATGGTGCTAAATATCATTCTTTTGTCCTGCTATATGTGTTTTTATCAAGTCTGTTTCATATGGAGTATTCTCAAGTTTATTTTGCTCATTAGTTTTTAATCAACTTCATGATACCATTGCTGCCTTCTACTAATCTTTGTGTGCATGTATATTTAGTGTTGATGTTTTTCTTTTCTTTGACATGGTTTTGCATTGCAGTTTGCTCACTGACAGTGCAATCCCTATTGTCTAGCTAGGAAATTGATTGTACTTCATGTTTAGTGTTGCTGGATGTTTTTAATTATCTAGTTCTAGTTATGGAATCTGACTTGTATTTAGATTGCTGAGTTGATTAATGTGGGTGCAAATCTCCATGTGCCAGGCTGAGATGGAGAAAAGAAGGGATGCGCAGCCACCAGAAGGTCAAGAGCCCAAATCTGCTGTTGAAATTGTTGAAGAAGTTTTGAAGATAGATGTGAAGCATAGTACATTCCTGGAGAACATTGGTCTTAAGTCAAGCTCAACCCAGAACAAGGCAACCACTGCGGCTGTAGCTGTGCATGTTCAGGACTTGCAAGAGAAGCTTGAGAGGTCTGAAAAGCATGCTCAAGCAATAGAAGAAGAAATGGCGACACTCAAGAACAAGTCCAAGGAAGCGGAAGCTGCAGCATGGTTACGAGACAAGGCCATGGCAGAGATGCGCCAAAGGATGCAAGAACAGGATGAGAAGCTCGCAAGCTTTGTGGCTCTCATGGGTGCTAAAGCTTCTGGGATCTAATGCACTTGGTTGCTTTTGGGAACTAGCTTGGGAGTGTCTCACTTTTTGTTCTAAGTTATCTAAGTATGTAAACCTCATTCTGGTGGCTTTTGGGAACTAGCCTAGGAGTGTTTCATCCTTTTTTGGTAGCTCCTGTTCTAAGTTATGTTGGCTTTTGGGAACTAGCCTGGGAGTGTTTCATCCTTTTTTGGTAGCTCCTGTTCTAAGTTATGTTCTAATTAAAACTTGTTCTACACTGTAGGTTTCTGTGAACCTGTGAACCTGTGAACCCTAAGTTATATGATTACATGCTGAGCTGAGATTATCTACTTCCCTGTGCTTCAATGAGTATGAATCCGAATTTGAAATTGTGACTGAATTTGAAATTGAATGCGAACCTAAATTGCAAATTGAATTCAAATTCAAATTTGAATTCAAATTTGAATTTAAATAGGATATTCACAAATTATAGAAATTGTTGTCGGGCCAAAATTTGCAGCAGAAGCCCAAACTTAGTTGGGCTTGGCCCATCTAGGCGCCTAAAGTTAATTGGGCTCTGAAAAGGATAGGGCCCAAACTTAGTTGGGCAAAACAGTAAATTGCAATATATAAATTTATGTGAACAACTGATGAGGCCCAAATAATATGGACTGCAAAAAAGGCCCACTTTATTGGGCTTGGCCCATCTAGCCATTTAATATTAGCAGCGAAAAAACTTAAATGGGCTGATTTATTGGGCCCGGCCCATTTAAACGGCTGAAGCGGACCGGGCTGAATCTAATCTACGACCATTTCATTTGGTCACAAATTTGCCACGTCAGCTTTGCCACGTTGGATTTGATGTGGCTTGGCCAGATTGCCCGTGACCAAAATATTGGTCATAAAATCTGTGACCTTTTCTTTTGGTCATAGAGGTCTATGACCAATCCCCAAAAAAGGTCATATTGGCTAGTTAGTGACGCTCATAACGTGACCAAGTGTTTTTTGTCACAAAAAGGTCACAAATTAAAATATGTGACCATTCAGTGACCAATATTGAGGGTCATAGAGTAGCATATATCTTGTAGTGCCCAGCAACTTTCTTCAAAGGCAGGTACAATGGACCCAAACTCTTGCGAGTCCATGCTTTCCATGGATTCTTCCCCATCATCGGCGACTTCTTCTACTGAGTCGCCTTCTTGGACCGAGCTAATGGACCTACCACCGATGAAGCCAACGAAGATGTTGATGGATCCAAACGGGATGACGTGGCCGGTTTCCAAGTAATCTGCTTCCAGCCCCCAGCTTGAATCGTCAATGAGGGGTGTGCCATTGATCGTGATGATACGGCCAACAACAAGATCTTCAGCTCCTTTCATGGATCCTGCGCGGAACATGATGCTCTTGACCGCAGGCCCCACGGTGGGTGCCAACTGTCGTGGGTTTGTCACGTCAGGTGTCATAGATGACTTCGTAGGTGTGGGATTACGTGAGTCAAGCATCTCCGAGCTTGGGATCGCTGGAACAAAGATCAACACAAATTTACCCAGGTTCGGCCTCTCAATGTGAGGTAAAAGACCTACTTCCTGCCTACCCTAGATTGGTATTGATATGATAATCGAGGTGTTACAATGGAGGCGATCCGATCTAGTACTCGACGTATGAGCTAGGGTTTTAGGGCTTGACCTTCTCTAAGTCATGCGAGTCCTCTTTATATACACAGAGGCTCGTCAGGTTACAAGAGTTCTACATGAAGCCTGATTATCTTTCTTGTCTTCCAAGGCAAGTTTGCACCGACCTTCTGGAGCTTTCCTTCATGGAGTCACGATGCGAGATTGGCCCATCTTTCACGTGGCCCAACAATGATAGCGCAACCTTAAATCGCTGTTTGTTAAATTCGAATAAGTCGCGGGTTAATCATTCCCCCGACAATAATCACGTGGCAGTCATGAGACTTCAGGTTTTGAAACTTTTTCTCTACCATGTTTATTATTCCCTTTATATTCGACGAGTAGCCAGACGGGACCTTGATACTGCTCAGGACTTGAAAAAAGATCTCCTTCTCTTCTTTGGTAAGAGCGTAGCTGGCAGTACCTTGGTACTTCTCTGGATTCAGGTTGTCTCGTTCGTGCGTACTTTGCTGGTCCTGCCGTGCATCCGATGTATCTTTCGTCTTCCCATACTCGCCTAAGAAGTTTAGTAGGTTCACGCAAAGATTTTTCGTCACGTGTATCACGTAGATTGCAGAGCGAACCTCTAGGATTTTCCAATAGGGTAAATCCCAAAATATAGATTTCTTTTTCCACAAGGGTACGCACTTGTTAGCGTCTTTTGGAACATTTAGAGTGCCAGGACCCTTTCCAAATATTACTTCCAAATCCTTGACCATGCCATATATAACATCACCATCAGGGCGTGTAGGCTTCGTTCGGTTATCTGTCTCACCTTTGAAATGCTTGCATGGCTTTCTTACGGGATGCCTTTTTTGGAAGAAATCGATGATGACCAAGGTACACATTCTTGTTACCTAAATATATAATGTCGGTCTTATCTAAACAGTGCGTGCATACATTGTATCCCTTGTTTGACTGTCCTGAAATGTTACTAAGAGCAGGCCAATCATTGATTGTTACAAACAGCAACGCTCGTAGGCCAAATTCCTCCTGTTTGTACTCATCCCACACATGTACGCCTTCGTCAGACCACAACTGTAAAAGTTCGTCAACTAATGGCCTCAGATACACATCAATGTCGTTGCCGGGTTGCTTCGGGCCTTGGATAAGCACTGGCACCATAATATACTTTTGCTTCATGCACAACCAAGGAGGAAGGTTATAGATACATAGAGTCACGGGCCAGGTGCTATGACTGTTGCTCTGCTCCCCAAACGGATTCAAGCCATCTGTACTTAGACCAAACCTTAAGTTCCTTGCGTCAGCTACAAATTCCCCAAACGCACTGTCGATGTTTCTCCACTGAGACCCATCAGCGGGGTGTCTCAGCATCTCGTCTTCCTTACGGTCTTCTTTGTGCCATCGCAACAACTTGGCATGCTCTTTGTTTTGGAACAAACGTTTCAACCGTGGTATTATAGGAGCATACCACATCACCTTCGCGGGAACCCTTTTCCTGGGGCTCGGCTTGCCCTCAACATCACCTGGGTCATCTCGCCTCACGGTGGGCATAAAACCCGATACCCGAACCCCGAACCCGAAAAACCCGGACCCGAACCCGTATATCCCGAACCCGAAATGCCCGACTACTTGATCGGGTGTCACTTCTTAAAACCCGAATTTAGTTCAGGTAATTCGGGGCTCAGTTCACGGAACCCGAACGTCCCGATTAACCCGAACAAAATTGTCGGTAGGGAATTAGCGAACGAAGTTGTGCAGGTGCAGGCGCAGCCCAGCGGCCCAGCCCATCTCTCCCGAACCCTATTCTATTCCCCACCCCACATCTCCTCGTGCTCCCACTCCACGCCGCAGGCGCCACAAGCCCCAGCCCCGACCCCTCCCAATCTCGAATGCCCCAGCAGCCACAGGCGTTCCGCCGCCGTACTAGGCCCTCGGCCACGACGTTGGTGTGCAGCTGGCGCGTGTGAGCTAGGATGCAGCAGGGCCTGAGGAGGATAGCTAGGGAGAAGGCGTTCCCCCGGCGGCTGAGGGTGCGCATGCGGCGGAGGAAGCTAAGGGCGTCAGACTCTGAGAGGGAGCGGAGGATGGAGTTGCAGCAGAAGGTTGAAGGGACGGACGTCGGGGTAAGATGGTGGTGGAGGACGGCGAGCATGCTGCGAGGGAAAGGAAGGTGGAGGCGGAGGTGGGGGCGAGGAGGAGGACGCCAGTGCGGAGCAGGTGGGCGTGGAGCTGGAGGAAGTGGCGCACGGGGAGAGGCGACGCTGAGGCGAGGAGTGCAGTGGCGGTGGAGGAGGGGAAGGGGACGGGTCGAGGAAAAATCTGTCAATTTCGTCTCATGTATTTTGGGGCAATTCGGGATTACCCGAACCCGGACCCGAAATTCTGGGTACCCGAATTGTCGGGTAGCAGTTTTTTGAGGTAAATCTCGGGTGTCAAATTTGGAAAATATATTTTACCCGAATTACCCGACCCGAATTTTCGGGTATACCCGAACGCCCAGCGTGAATCTCGCCCGTTCTTATACCGCAATGCACCGCATATCGGGCATGCATTCAAATTCTCGTACTTCTCACCGCGGTAGAGGATGCAGTCATTGATGCATGCATGTATCTTATCCACCTCTAATCCTAGAGGGCTGACAATCTTCTTTGCTTCGTATGTATTGTGCGGCAATTCATTATTCCTTGGAAGACTCTTCTTAAATATTTGTAGCAACTCCTGAAATGCCTTGTCAGATATTCCATTCTTTGCCTTCCACTGCAACAATTCCAGGGTGGTACCTAGCTTTTTCTGGCCATCTTCACAATTTGGGTACAACAATTTTTTGTGATCCTCTAACATGCGCTCCAACTTCGACCACTCGTTTTCACTTCCGCACTTCATCTGTTCATCAAGAATGACCCGACGAAGATCATCATCATCGGACTGATCAACAATGACCTCGAGCTCAACTTCGTCTTCCCCCATTGTAGTATCACCGTGTTCAGAGAACACAGGATAGTTGTCATCATCCTCTTCTTCAGGGTCTTCCATTATTACCCCTCTTTCTCCATGCTTGGTCTAACAAAAATAATTGGGCATGAAGCCTTGTCGCAACAAGTGGGAGTGTATGGTTCTTACGCTCGGGTAATTCCTCGTATTCCGACATTCATCACATGGACAAATCATAAAACCATTCTTCAGCTTGTTTAACTTAACCACATCGAGAAAACGATCCATGCCATCAATGAACTCGGGACAGCGTCGATCACCATACATCATTTCTCGGCTCATCTGCATTACATAAATACATCAAAAACCATTACACCAGCTAAATAATGAATAGAGATACGTGACCAAATTAATTTATACAAGTTCATCACATTAAAACCAAAGTAGAGTAGTGCCCAAATGTAATACATAGTTCTCACGAAACATACATCAATCAAAACTAACATACAACTATCTAAAGAATTTAAATCCAACAACAAATGCGATTAGAATCGCAACCAAGGTAACTATTGAACCAACATCATAATGATACCAAGCCTCTTGACTAATGACATATTTTCTAATCTTTTTAAGCTTGAAGCGCATTGCATCCATCTTCATCTCGTGAGCAGTGACGACTGATACGTCTCAAACGTATCTATAATTTTTGATGTTCCATGTTTGTTTTATACCAATTGCTACATGTTTTGCATCTACTTTATATCACTTTTATACATTTTTTGGGACTAACCTATTAACAAGATGCCGAAGTGGCAGTTCCTGTTTTCTGCTGTTTTTGTATTCCAGAAAAGCTAGTATGGAAATATTCTCGGAATTGGACGAAACTACACGGGGGTCCCTATTTTTCCAGAGCACGCCTGACGGAGCGAAGGAGCAACAGAGGAGGGCCACCAGGTGGCCAAACGCACCTAGGGCGTGGGCCCCCTGTCGGGGGAATACTTTCTGGATTAACCCGCGGCCCAGTGCGACTTACTTACTCGCACGGACAAAGGCCCACTTGGGAGCAAGCCCAATATTGAACCGCCATAAGGGGAAAGATCTAGAAGACATATCCCGGAGGACGTGAAGACCAAGTAGTCTCCGAGTAGGCCTCTGTGGATGTATTCCTTATGGGGGAAGTTTCCTTTTGTAACCTAGCGAGCCTCTGTGTATATAAAGAGGACTCGCAGGACTTAGAGCGGGTCAAGCTATCAAGCCCAAACCCTAGCTCATACGGCGAGTACCAGATCGGATCGCCTCCATTGTAACACCTCGATTATCATATCAATACCAATCTAGGGTAGGCAGGAAGTAGGTCTTTTACCTCACATTGAGGGGGCCGAACCTGGGTAAATCTGTGTTGATCTTTGTTCCTGCGATCCCAAGCTCGGAGATGCTTGACTCGCATAATCCCACACCTACGAAGTCATCTATGACACCTGACGTGACAAACCCACGACAGTTGGCGCCCACCGTGGGGCCTGCGGTCAAGAGCGTCACGTTCCGCGCAGGATCCATGAAGGGAGCTGAAGATCTTGTTGTTGGCCGTATCATCACGGTCAATGGCACACCCCTCATCGACGATTCAAGCTGGGGGCCGGAAGCAGATTATTTGGAGACCGGCCACGTCATCCCGTTCGGATCCATCAACGTCTTCGTCGGCTTCATCGGTGGCAGGTCCGTTAGATCGGTCCAGAAGGCGATTCAGTAGAAGAAGTCGCCGATGACGGGGAAGAATCCGTGGAAAGCATGGACTCGCAAGAGTTTGGGTCCATCATACCTGCCTTTGAAGAAAGTTGCTGGGGTTACCCACCAGAAATCACATCATCACCAGATCAAGAGATGGCACAAGTCGCGGTTTACATGGCCGGAGGAGCAGGTGCATCAGGAACTGCTGGAGAAACCGAGGCATCGGCACCCCCAAGCAACCCACTTCTTGTCCCTGTGTCAGCCACGAACGCCGCCCTCCGTGCAACAGAAATTGAGGCCGCCAGGGCCGAGCTCCTGTATGAGGTTCGAAGGATGGAAGAAGAGCGCCGCAGGCTCGATCAGATAAACCAAGGAATCCAACAGGACGGCAGAGAGTAGCCGCGCTGGCTGCGACTCAACAACAGGTTGACCCGCAAACACAGCTGCGCGCGACTCAACCAACAGTGGAAATCCCGCTCACTCCAGCCGCAGACGGGAATCCAGACGACTGCGGAAGGAAGGGTACCAACAAATCAAGAGACCCAGCAACAACCAAGGAGTTTCACACCCCACAGGGCCATTACCAGAACCCTGTCGATAATATGTATGCTGCGGCTAATATCTTGACTCAGATGGTACCAACAGGCGATGACCCGGTCAATGCTGAGGCGCGGCGCGCGATTCAGATGTTAAGTACGGCAGTCCTGCAACAAGCCAATAGGGCGGAAGCCGAAGCACAGCTGCCCCTCGTACCAGCCAATCACAGGATTACAGCAGAAAGAAGCGTCCAGAGCAGGCCACCAGAGGACGTGTCAGGAGTCGCACAGAGGCGGAGGAGCAAGTCGCAGAAGCGCAGGCGAATGCCATTGATGCAAAAGCGGCCCGCAGATAACCCCGCAGGCGCGACCACAGCCCTGTCCTCGCGACTCAAGGGACCGGCGTGTTTCACTGAGAAGATCAGATCGGAACCTTTTCCTGAAGATTTCAAAGGGCCACGCAAGGTGGCAAACTATAACGCCAGCATGGATCCAACCACTTGGCTCAACAATTACGAGATGGGCATGAGCATCCTAAACGCATCTGAAGAGATCTGCGCACGCTACCTAAACATGATGCTAGAAGGAGCAGCGCACATATGGCTGCAAAATTTGCCTCCCAACTCTATAAATACTTGGGAGGAACTGAAGGATGCCTTCATTAAAAACTTCCAAGGAACTTGCAAGCGACTCTGCAATATAGAAGATTTAGAGCGTTGTGTCCAGAAGGAAGGCGAGTCAAGTCGCCATTGGATGAAAAGGGTGGCAGAAATAATACACTCCTCAGATAATATACCACCAAGCTCAGCCGTCCTGGTGATGGAGAAAAACTGCAAGTTTGAGCCGCTGATTCATAAGCTGGGTCGCATGAAGGATAAAGTCAAGAGCCTCAGCGAGGTGATGGCTGCGGCTAACAAATATGCCAGCTCAGATAAAACCAGAGACGCGTCAGACGGAGAAGAAGAGGAGGTTGCTGCAAAAGGAAAGAAAAACTCCAACAAGCCCCAGCAGCAGCAAACGAGCCACAACAACACGAGTCAAAACAAACGCAAAAGCGAAGATGGTCACTCAGGGCTCGTCGCCAATACGCGTGGAGG
Source organism: Poa pratensis (assembly GCA_947311845.1). Taxonomy (NCBI): domain Eukaryota; kingdom Viridiplantae; phylum Streptophyta; class Magnoliopsida; order Poales; family Poaceae; genus Poa; species Poa pratensis. The sequence continues at coordinate 15,806,160 of CAMZMU010000046.1, read as the reverse complement.
ATTCAGAGGCCAGCGTGGAAGGGGTCGAGGATACGGCTCCCGTCCAATCAATATGCAAGAAGTTTTCAACCGGCCATGCGACCTTCATGCGACAGGTGATGGACGGCCAGCGGACCATACCAAGGCGCAATGCCATTATTACAAAAAGTGGAAAGAAGAGAGCCAACACAACGGGGGGAATTCCCATGAAGGAAACCCTAGTGCGGCTCATAACACAAACATTGGGCAGCACGGCGCGAGTAACCCCAGGCAGACGGGGCAGTATCACACAATAGTTATCGATACCTCCAAAAGAGAAGAGAAATTGAGCCGAGAAGTCAGCAGGTGAACGCCGTGATACCAGCAACACCCTTGGTTAAGGTGGTCAGAATACGCGTAACCTGGAGTCGCGACGACCACCCGCCACAGTACGGGAACCTGGCAAGTTGGCACTGGTTGTGGCACCATACGTTGCAGGATACAAGCTGACCAAAGTGCTTATGGATGGAGGAAGCAGCATTAATATCTTGTACTACGATACTTTCCAGCGTCTAGGACTCAAGGATTCCAGCCTGCAGCCCACGTCAACAGTATTTCACGGCATTGTCCCAGGAAGGTCCGCACGACCAGTGGGGAAAATAACCCTAGGGGTAACTTTTGGAACAGAAGAGAACTTTAGAAGTGAATTCCTAAGCTTCGAAGTGGTAAAATTCCAAAGCCCATATCACGCCTTGTTTGGAAGAACGGCCTTTGCTAAGTTTATGGCCAGGCCATGCTACGTGTACCTACAGTTGAAGATACCAGGACCAAAAGGGGTCATCACAGTGTACGGAGATAGAGAAAAAGCAATAGAATGTGAGAAAGGAGATGCGGCTTTCGCAGAATCCGCCTGTGCCGCGGAAGAACTAAAAGGTTATAAGTCGCAGGTGGACCCAAACGATATGAGTGTGGTTACCACGCCATCTGCCGAGCCACCAATGAAATTCAAAGCGGCCCAGGACACTAAGCAGATAAATCTTGTTCCTGGCGACTCATCCAAGCAAACTAGCATTGGAGCACACATGGAAGAAGAGCAGGAGAAGGCCCTCGTCGCTTTTCTCCAGGAAAATAAAGACATCTTCGCATGGAAGCCGTCAGATATGCCAGGGGTACCAAGAGAATTAGCAGAACATAGCCTCAAAGTGAACCCTGCGGCTAAACCAGTGAAGCAGCCACTACGGCGTTTTCATGATGACAGGAGAAAGGCAATAGGAGAGGAAATAGCTCGCTTGCTGGCTGCAGGATTCATCACAGAGGTATACCATCCGGAGTGGGTGGCAAACCCAGTATTGGTTATGAAAAAGAACGGTACGTGGCGAATGTGCGTTGATTACACCAGTCTTAACAAAGCTTGTCCAAAGGATCCATTTGCTTTGCACGAATCGACCAAGTAATTGATTCAACTGCTGGGTGCGAGCTGTTATGCTTTTTGGACGCCTATTCAGGCTACCATCAAATCAAGATGAAGAGGAGGACCAAGAAAAGACGTCCTTCATCACACCCTTCGGAGCTTTTTGTTATGTCAGCATGCCCTTTGGGTTGAAGAACGCAGGTGCGACTTACCAAAGATGCATTCAGAATTGCTACATGAGCAAATAGGTCGCAACGTTCACGCCTACGTGGATGATATTGTGGTTAAGTCGCAAGTTAGCCAGGATCTTATTAGTGATCTGGCAGAGACATTCACAAATCTCAGAAAATACAACATGAAGCTCAACCCCACAAAGTGCGTCTTTGGAGTACCAGCAGGAAAGCTATTGGGATTCATAGTATCAGAAAGAGGCATTGAGGCCAATCCTGACAAGATAAAGGCCGTGATGGATCTCCAAAAGCCAGAAAAGATAAAAGATGTGCAGCGACTTACTGGTTGCGTAGCAGCTTTGAGTCGCTTTATATCAAGATTGGGAGAGAAAGCACTACCTTTGTACAGACTGTTGAAAAAATCAGACACCTTCGTTTGGGACGCAGAGGCCGACGAAGCTCTGACAGCCTTGAAACATCAATTGACAAATGCTCCAGTTCTGGCGGCTCCAAAGATAAAGAGCCAATGCTACTATACATAGCGGCAAATTCCCGCGCTGTGAGTGCTGTCATGGTTGTGGAGAGACAAGAAACAGGAAAGGAATACCCTGTCCAGAGACCAGTATACTACGTGAGCGAAGTCCTCACAGCTTCCAAACAGCGTTACCCACAGTGGCAGAAGTTGGTGTTTGGAGTGTTCATGGCGAGTCGCAAGCTGAAGCACTACTTCCAAGAGCATCCAATAACTGTGGTGAGTTCAGCACCATTGGCAGATATCATTCGTAATCGAGAAGCTACTGGAAGAGTCGCTAAGTGGGCGATCGAGTTGGGACCACATCACATCAGCTACGAGCCGCGCACATCAATTAAGTCGCAAGCCCTTGCAGATTTTATTAACGATTGGACAGAAATCCAAGTTGCTCCTAGCATGGCAGAAACCAAATACTGGACCATGCATTTTGATGGGTCAAGACAGTTGCAAGGCTCGGGGGCTGGAGTTGTTCTAACATCTCCCAAGGGAGACAAGCTGCGGTATGTGTTACAGATACACTTCAACTGCACAAATAACGTGGCGGAGTACGAGGCACTGCTTCATGGTCTACGTATAGCAAAGGAGATGAACATCAGTCGCATACGCTGTTTTGGCGATTCAGACTTGGTGGCACAGCAGGTCTCGGAACGTGGGACAGCAAGGATGCGAACATGGCTGCATATAGAGAGAGTGGACAGAATTGCTGGACATTTCACTGGATACCAAGTTGAACATATTGATCGGAGACAAAATGAAGCTGCGGATGCCCTGTCTCGGCTTGGATCCAACAGACAGTCAGTCCCACCCAATGTTTTCCTGGATGAACTGCACAATCCATCAGTCAAACCTCCAGCAGAATTGACATTGCAGAGCCAGAGGATGATTCAACTTTAGTCGCAGCCCTGCATGAACAGCCAGGATGGACAGAGCCATACATGGCATATTTAAGTCGCGGAGTGCTGCCGGACGATGAAATTGAGGCGCGCAAAATCATACGACGATCAAAGGCCTATACAATCATCAACAATGAATTATACAAGCGCAGCGTATCAGGAGCATTCCAAAGATGTGTCTCACCAGAAGAGGGACGAAAAATCTTGCACGAAATTCATTCAGGCGATTGTGGCCATCATGCTTCGTCAAGATCTTTGGTGGCAAAGGCGTTCCGACATGGATTCTTCTGGTTAACAGCATTAGCAGACGCAGAGCAAATTGTCAGAGTGTGCGATGGATGTCAAAGATACGCTAGGCAAGATCATATGCCAGCCAAGCACTTCGCACAATACCCATCACATGGCCTTTTGCCGTATGGGGTTTTGACATGGTAGGGCCTTTCAGACGGTCTTCAAACGGAAAAACTCACCTCTTAGTCATGGTGGACAAATTCACAAAGTGGATAGAAGCAGAACCTGTGGGAGATTGCGAGGCTGAAACAGCAGTCAAGTTCTTGAAGAAGGTCATATTCCGCTTCGGTTACCCCCATAGTATCATTACAGACAATGGGAGCAACACCTCTGAAGGGGCTACACAGATATTTTGCGCAGACAATGGGATAAGTAGCACACCCGCAGAGCAATGGACAAGCTGAGCGAGCTAACCAGGAAATTCTCCATGGAATTAAGCCGCGCCTTATTGAAAAGGTCGAAGCATCTCCAGGATGTTGGGTGGAAGAACTGCCAGCAGTACTGTGGAGCTTGAGAACAACCCCTAACAGATCCACAGGATTTACACCATATTTCATGGTCTATGGAGCAGAAGCAGTCATGCCCAGCGATATCATACATGATTCACCAAGAGTTGCGGCTTACATCGAGACAGATAATGAGATAGCTCGGCAAGACTCGGTGGACACATTAGAAGAGGTTAGAGACTTGGCAGCATCAAGGTCAGCAGTATATCAACAAGACTTGCGACGCTATCATGCCAGACGCATCAAAACCCGCACCTTTCAAGAAGGCGACCTAGTACTGCGACTTAAACAAGATCACAAGGGAATGCATAAGCTGTCCTCTCCATGGGAAGGACCCTACATCATCAGCAAGAAGCTAAACAATGGGTCGTACTACCTGCTGGATGTAAGGGAAGAAAGCAGCGAACGCCATGATTTCGAGGATCGTCTCGAGGCACCTCGCCCTTGGAACGTCGCACACCTGCGACCGTACTATACATAAGAAAAGGCTAATCAGAGCCAAGCATCATCCTTTCCAGCTTTATAGCTGAGTATCATCACAGCCACTCAGGGCTAGAACTTCAACTTTGGTCGCCACCTAGGCGCGACCTATGCAACATCTGATCGCCACCCAGGCGCGATCGACCCTTGTATCAGAAACCGGCTGCCACCTAGGCGCGGCCGTAAACTTTGTATCATCTCTGGTCGCCACCTAGGCGCGACCGACCCCATGTATCACCATGGATCGCCACCTACGCGCGATCCAACCCTATGTATAACACTCGGTTGCCACCTAGGCGCGACCTTATGTGTCATCATAATCAAAGCTTATCATAGCTTAGCCTATCATGGCAATATCATTATGTTTCTTGGGGTCTTTGTTACCCTGAAACAGCCAATTTATTGGCAATTATCAAATTTACCTTAAGTTGGATTGCTACTCGCATTATGTGGCCAAAGTACTGGGGTGTGGCGTCAATCGAGCTTGATTGCCTATCATGGCCGCTCTCGACCCTGAACACACATATTCCTAGGAAATACTGAGTCGCGCGAGTGCCCACTTAAGGATTCAGATGGCCTAACTAGAGGTCGATGTACTGCTTATAGTACGGCAACACCAATTACAATTACTTGTAACTTAACAATTGTTTTATTCATGATATCAAGTTACAGGTGATGACCTTCAGAGTTCTCTGAGAAGAATTGAGATGATTACCACATAACATCCTCTCAATCCTTGGGGGCTACATCATATTATCATCAAAAATTTGAAGATAGATCGTCATCAAGTTCTGAAGCTATCAGGATACTCTAACAAAGAAGCTCACGAAGTCAGATGATCTTCCAGGTGCGAGTCAAGGCCAAACTTGCACAATTATAAGCCGCGAAACAAGGAAAAGCGCGGCCTAAGCATTCAAGATCAAGAAATACTATGAAGTTCAGGCCACGCTTGGGGGCTAATGTCGGGGGAATACTTTCTGGATTAACCCGCGGCCCAGTGCGACTTAACTTACTCGCACGGACAAAGGCCCACTTGGGAGCAAGCCCAATATTGAACCGCCATAAGGGGAAAGATCTAGAAGACATATCCCGGAGGACGTGAAGACCAAGTAGTCTCCGAGTAGGCCTCTGTGGATGTATTCCTTATGGGGAAGTTTCCTTTTGTAACCTAGCGAGCCTCTGTGTATATAAAGAGGACTCGCAGGACTTAGAGCGGGTCAAGCTATCAAGCCCAAACCCTAGCTCATACGGCGAGTACCAGATCGGATCGCCTCCATTGTAACACCTCGATTATCATATCAATACCAATCTAGGGTAGGCAGGAAGTAGGTCTTTTACCTCACATTGAGGGGGCCGAACCTGGGTAAATCTGTGTTGATCTTTGTTCCTGCGATCCCAAGCTCGGAGATGCTTGACTCGCATAATCCCACACCTACGAAGTCATCTATGACACCTGACGTGACAAACCCACGACACCCCCCCTCTGCCGCGCCCTAGGGTGGTGTGGGCCCCTCGGGGGTCTCCCGCCACCGCCCTTTCGCCTACTTATTCCCCCGACGCGAAAACCCTAAGTGCCTGAGCAAATATCCACGAAAAGGTCCAGAGACGCCGCCGCCGTCAACCCTAGCTCGGGAGGGTTCAGAACCTCTTCCCGGCACCCTGCCGGAGAGGGGAATCGTCACCGGAGGCTTCTACATCGCCATGCCTGCCTCCGGAGTGATGCGTGAGTAGTTCATCCTTGGACTACGGGTCCATAGCAGTAGCTAGATGGTTGTCTCTCCACTTTGTGCCATCATGTTTAGATCTTGTGAGCTGCCCTACATGATCAAGATCATATTATTGTAATGCTACATGTTGTGTTTGCTGGGATCCGATGAATATTGAATACTATGTCAAGTTGATTATCATTTATCTTATAGTTATTTAAGATCTTGCATGCTTTCCGTTACTCGTAGATGCTTTGGCCAAGTAGATGCTTGTAACTCCAAGAGATGGTATTTATGCTAGATAGTGGGTTCATGCCTCCGTTTAATCTGGGACAGTGACAGAAAGTTCTAAGGTTGTGGATGTGCTGTTGCCACTAGGGATAACCTAACGATGCTATGTCCACAGGCATATGTGTTTGTTTACATTACGCGCTTTACTTAATGCAATTATCCGTTGCTTGCAACTTAATACCAACGGGGGACTCGGATGACAACCCGGCGGTGGATTATTAGTCATAGATGCTGTTGGATAACGGTCTATGTATCTTGTCGTAATGCCCAATTAAATATCATAGTAGTCAACATGTCATATATATGCATTGTCATGCGCTCACTATTTGTCAATTGCCCAGCTGTAATTTGTTCACCCAACATGTTAGTTATCTTTTATGGAGAGACACCACTAGTGAACTGTGGACCCCGGTCCATTCTTTTACACTGATTAAACAACCACAAACTGCAAACTGTTCCTTTTTCATTCTCTGCAATTTAATACTCATTTTCCACATACGTTTAATCCTTTGTTTTCAGCAAGCCGGTGAGATTGACAACCTCACTGTTTCGTTGGGGCAAAGTAGTTTGATTGTGTTGTGTGCAGATTCCACGTTGGTGATCGTGTTGCGCCGTGCGGCCACCAACAACCTTCTGAAGAGTTGCTGCTCCTACTGGTTCGATAACCTTGGTTTCTTTCTGAGGGAAAACTTGCTGCTGAACTGCATCATACCTTCCTCTTGGGGTCTCCCAACGAGCGTGTGATTCACGCCATCAAGCTCTTTTTCTGGCGCCGTTGCCGGGGAGACAGCAGTCTTCTGCAAGGGGAGTTTCACGCTTCCAATCTCTTTACTTTGTTTTTGTCTTGCTTAGTTTATTTTATTTTATCTTGTTTGCTTTCAATTATCAAAAACACAAAAAAATTAGTTACTTGCATCTAGTTTACTTTCAAGTTATTTTCTGTCTGTTTTTAATTCTGCTAAAATGAGTACTCCTGAGAACACTAAGTTGTGTGATTTCACTAGCACGAACAACAATGATTTCATATGCACACCTATTGCTCCACCTGCTGCTTCAGCAGAATTTTATGAAATTAAACCTGCACTTTTAAATCTTGTTATGAAAGAGCAATTTTCTGGTGTTAGTACTGATGATGCTGCTGTTCACCTTAATAACTTTGTTGAACTTTGTGAAATGCAAAAGCTCAAGGAAGTAGATGGTGATATTATTAAACTGAAACTTTTTCCTTTCTCCTTGAGAGGACGTGCTAAAGAATGGTTGCTATCTTTGCCTAGAAATAGTATTGATTCATGGACTAAATGCAAAGATGCTTTTATTGGAAAATATTATCCTCCTGCTAAGATTATTTCTTTGAGAAGTAGCATAATGAATTTTAAGCAATTTGATAATGAACATGTTGCTCAAGCATGGGAGAGAATGAAATCATTGGTTAAAAATTGTCCCACTCATGGACTGACTACTTGGATGATCATCCAAACCTTCTATGCAGGATTAAATTTTTCTTCAAGGAATTTATTGGATTCGGCCGCTGGAGGTACCTTTATGTCCATCACTTTGGGTGCTGCAACAAAGCTTTTGATGATATGATGATTAATTATTCTGAGTGGCACACCGAGAGAGCTCCAACAGGTAAGAAGGTAAATTCTGTTGAGGAAACCTCTTCCTTGAGTGCCAAAATTGATACTATTATGTCTATGCTTGCAAATGGTCAAACACATGTTGATCCAAATAATGTTCCTTTAGCTTCTTTGGTTGCTCAAGAAGAGCATGTTGATGTGAACTTCATTAAAAATAATAACTTCAACAACAATGCTTATAGGAATAATTTTGGTAATAGCAATTATAGGCCCTATCCTTCTAATAGTGGCAATGGTTATGGAGATTCCTATGGTAGAACAAGAATGCCTAGTGAGGAAAGGATGCTAGAAATTGAAAAGGCCACTAAATTTTTATGCAAAAGCAATATGAGCAAAACCAACTGTTTACTAGAACTATGGATGAACAATCTGCTATGCTAAAAAATATAAGCCATCAACTTGAGAATTTAAATAGGGAATTTCTGGTTTGCAAGGTAAAATTTCTCATGCTGAAACTTGTATTTCGTCGATGTCTGAAACACAATCCTCTTTGATTAATAAGATGGCAGCTAAGCCCGAAACAATTGAGAGTAATACCTTTGCCGTAGCCAATGCTATACAAGTTAAAATTGATAACAATGTGAGGATGTTAGCTGAATTGCATGCTAGATGGGAAAGAGAGGATGAAATTGCTAGAAAGAATAATATTGCTAGAGTTTATACTATTACTACTTCTGAAAATGCTTCAAACTCAAGTGTTAGCAAACCTCCTACCATTAATGGCAAGATAATTGGTGTTGGTAATGTTTCCACTTCTATTGCAAAATGTCCTAAATTGCCTGATAACTCTGAAACTGTCCTTGATAAAGATGCTGAAATTTCTAGCAATAAGGAAGATAATAACTCCATTACTTTTGATAATAATGACTTTGATTTTGATGGTTGCAATATTTCTGAAGTAATTAAGTTCTTGCAAAAGCTAGCTAGAAGTCCTAATGCTAGTGCTATAAACATGGCTTTTACTAAACATATTACTAATGCTCTCATGCAAGTTAGGGAAGAGAAATTAAAACATGAAGCTTCTATCCCTAGGAAGTTAGAAGATGGTTGGGAGCCCATCATTAAATTGAAATTGAATGACTTTGATTGCAATGCTTTGTGTGACCTTGGTGCTAGTATTTCTGTTATGCCTAAAAGATTATATGATATGCTTGATTTAGCACCTTTGGAAAATTGTTACTTGGATGTTCACCTTGTTGATTCTACTATTAAAAAACCTTTGGGAAGAATTGATGATGTTCTTATCATGGTTAACAACAATTATGTCCCCGTTGATTTTATTGTCTTGGATATTGATGCAATCCATCATGCCCTATTGTGCTGGGAAGACCTTTTCTTAGACTGTAGGTGCTATTATTGATATGAAAGAAGGGAATATAAAATATCAATTTCCTCTCAAGAAAGGTATGGAACACTTTCCTAGGAAGAAGATTAAGCCACCTTATGATTCTATTGTTCGAACAAATTACAATGTTGATGCTTCTTCACTTGGTAATACTTGATGCATGCTTTGTGCCTAGCTAAAAGGCGTTAAAGAAAAGCGCTTATGGGAGGCAACCCATTATTTTTTTCTGCAATTTTTCTTTTATTGAGTCAAGGAGTGTTTACTTCTGTAGCAACTCCTTTGTATCTTTATTTTCTCGCATTGTTGTGCCAAGAGTAGCCTCTAATGTTAAGATGATGCTTAATTTTGATTGCTGCGCAGAAACAGATTTTTGCTGTTCACTGTACGAAATTCCTAAAATCACCAGATTGTTAATTAAATCTGAAATTTTTGTGCGTAATCTTTATGAATGTCTGAACTTTCATTAGTTCAGAGTTTTCGATCTGAGCGTCGTAAGTGCCTCGAAAAAATTCGTCTTTGCGGACTGTTCTGTTTTAGACAGATTATGCCTTTTTATTTTGCATTCTCTCTTTTACTAGTGTTGAGTGAAATTCTTTTTTGGGTGGAAGAGCTTCACATAACATCAGTGGCTGTAGCTAATGTTTAAAGTAACAAATCATATTGCGTCTTTATAGAACATGTGAATTTTTGATTATGCACTAACCCTCTAATGAGATCTACTTTGAGTTTGGTGTGACGGAAGTTTTCAAGGGTCAAGAGAGAAGGATGATATAATAGGATCAAGAAGAGTGAAGAGCTTAAGCTTGGGGAGGCTCCCATGGATCTCCCCAGCATATTTCAAGAAGACTCAAGCGTCTAAGCTTGGGGATGCCCAAGGCATCCCCTTCTTCATCGTCAAAATTATCAGGTCATCTCTAGTGAAACTATATTTTAATTCTTTCACATCATATGTGCTTTTCTTGGAGCGTCTGTGTGCTTTTATTTTCAGTATTGCACTTTTATTTTCAATAAAGCTTGACTGGACCCTAGCATTCTTGATTGGGAGAGAGACACGCTCCGCTTTTTCATGAGAATACTCCTATTCTTCACTTATATTTGTTGAGTATTCATATCTAGCGCTGTTCAGCTTTTAGCTCTTGTTTTCATGTATCTCTTGTCAGAGCTATTAGCTTTCTTTTGTAGAAAGTACTCTCTTGCTTCACTTATATTTGTTTGGAGAGTTGATGAAATAAATTGATTGGTGTTTGGTTGGTTCAGAAAATGTTGCATGTGGTAATTGGTATAAGGAAAAACTTGCTTAATCTTGTAGATCACTAATGGATAACTTGATGCTTGTCAATTGTTTTGAGTTAACAAGTAGATCATGATTAAATTGTGCATCACATGAGTTAAGCCTATTAGTGAAGAACTACCGTAAAGCTTGTTGAAAATTTGGTTTGCATCGGTGGTATCTCTAAGGTCTAGATATTTTCTAATAACAGGGTTTGGTTAACAAGGAAGACGGTATGAAGTCTTATAACGTTTGCAATATGTTTGTCATATAAAACTTGGTGTACGGGTTGATATTCTTGTTTGCTTACATAACCTTGCTAGCCTAAACTCTGTACTGAGAGGGAATGCTTCTCGTGCATCCAAATCCTTGAGCCAAAATCCATGCCATTTGTGTCCACCATAACTACCTATATGTGGTATTTCCTTGCCACTCCAAGTAAATTTTTCATGTGCTACCTTTAAATTATTCAAAATGTTATTATTCCCTTTTTGTGTCAATGTTTACTAGCTCATGAGGAATTAGTGTGGTTATTCTTTATTCTATTTGTTGAATGGACTTTTACACCTGGACTAGTGGCATATACATCCGCTTATCCAATAACTTGCAAAAAGAGCTGGCAACGGGGTGCCCAGTCCCAATTAATTACAACTTTAACCAATTAATTCTCTTCACACTTTTGCCCTGATTCATCAGTAAGCAATGACAAACAGTGAAATACCTGAATGTGTGTAAACCAAAGAGAAAGAGGGATGATCTGCCTTGCTGGTAGAAATAACGTCCTTCATGGGAGCCGCTCTTAAAAGTCCGTTCGACAGGTAGAATACTGTTCTCACCCGCTACCATTCGTTGACAATTAACAAACACCTCTCAAAAATAGATACTCCTCCATGGTATGTGATTGATGGAAGGCACCCGAGGATTCGGTTAGCCATGGCTTGTGTTAGCAAGGTTGGGAGGAGTATCAAATATTTTATGCAATCTCTATATGCTTTCAAAAACCTAAAAGCTCTAGCACATGATTTAATCCCTGCTTCCCTCTGCGAAGGGCCTTTCTTTTACTTTTATGTTGAGTCAGTTTTCCTATTCTTTCTGTCTTCCACAAGCAAACACTAGTGTCAACTTTGTTACAACATGCGTTATATGCAATGTATTGGACTTGTTATACTACTTTGTGTTGACAATATCCATGAGATAAATATGTTGAAAGTTGAAGCAAATGCTGAAACTAAATTCTTCCTTTGTGTTGATTAAATACCTTTTATTAGAAACTATTGCTTTATGAGTTAACACTTATGCAAAACTGTTTGATGCTTGTCTCGAAAGTACTATTCATGAAAACGTTTAGCTTGTGTGATTCATTGTTTACTCATTATCTATTTGGTAGCAAATTATAGACCATTGACTTGGATCACTTCATTCATTTACATGTGCCTTGCAATATTATATGATCAAGATTATGATGTAGCATGTCACCTCAAAAATTATTTTGTTTTTATCGTTTACCTACTCGAGGACGAGTAGGAACTAAGCTTGGGGATGCTGATACGTCTCAAACGTATCTATAATTTTTGATGTTCCATGCTTGTTTTATACCAATTGCTACATGTTTTGCATCTACTTTATATCACTTTTATACATTTTTTGGGACTAACCTATTAACAAGATGCCGAAGTGCCAGTTCCTGTTTTCTGCTGTTTTTGTATTCCAGAAAAGCTAGTCTGGAAATATTCTCGGAATTGGACGAAACTACACGGGGGTCCCTATTTTTCCAGAACACGCCTGACGGAGCGAAGGAGCAGCAGAGGAGGGCCACCAGGGCCACACGCACCTAGGGCGCGGCCCCCCTCTGCCGCGCCCTAGGGTGGTGTGGGCCCCTCGGGGGTCCAGCCGCCGCCCTTTCGCCTACTTATTCCCCCCGACGCGAAAACCCTAAGTACCTGAGCAAATATCCACGAAAAGTTCCAGAGACGCCGCCGCCGTCAACCCTAGCTCGGGAGGGTTCAGAACCTCTTCCCGGCACCCTGCCGGAGAGGGGAATCGTCACCGGAGGCTTCTACATCGCCATGCCTGCCTCCGGAGTGATGCGTGAGTAGTTCATCCTTGGACTACGGGTCCATAGCAGTAGCTAGATGGTTGTCTCTCCACTTTGTGCCATCATGTTTAGATCTTGTGAGCTGCCCTACATGATCAAGATCATATTATTGTAATGCTACATGTTGTGTTTGCTGGGATCCGATGAATATTGAATATATGTCAAGTTGATTATCAATCTATCTTATATGTTATTTAAGATCTTGCATGCTTTCCGTTACTCGTAGATGCTTTGGCCAAGTAGATGCTTGTAACTCCAAGAGAGAGTATTTATGCTAGATAGTGGGTTCATGCTCCGTTTAACCTGGGACAGTGACAGAAAGTTCTAAGGTTGTGGATGTGCTGTTGCCACTAGGGATAACCTAACGATGCTATGTCCACGGGCATATGTGTTTGTTTACATTACGCTTTACTTAATGCAATTATCCGTTGCTTGCAACTTAATACCAACGGGGGACTCGGATGACAACCCGGCGGTGGATTATTAGTCATAGATGCTGTTGGATAACGGTCTATGTATATGTCGTAATGCCCAATTAAATATCATAGTAGTCAACATGTCATGTATATGCATTGTCATGCGCTCACTATTTGTCAATTGCCCAGCTGTAATTTGTTCACCCAACATGTTAGTTATCTTTTATGGAGAGACACCACTAGTGAACTGTGGACCCCGGTCCATTCTTTTACACTGATTAAACAACCACAAACTGCAAACTGTTCCTTTTTCATTCTCTGCAATTTAATACTCATTTTCCACACCATACGTTTAATCCTTTGTTTTCAGCAAGCCGTGAGATTGACAACCTCACTGTTTCGTTGGGGCAAAGTAGTTTGATTGTGTTGTGTGCAGATTCCAGTTGGTGATCGTGTTGGCCGTGCGGCCACCAACAACCTTCTGAAGAGTTGCTGCTCCTACTGGTTCGATAACCTTGGTTTCTTTCTGAGGGAAAACTTGCTGCTGAACTGCATCATACCTTCCTCTTGGGGTCTCCCAACGAGCGTGTGATTCACGCCATCAACGACGTCGGCAAGCTCGACCCCGTGAGCATCAACGATCTCGTCAATCTTCAAGTCCAATACCATCTTCTCTTCCAGGCATTGGAGACGAAGATCTTCACTTATCTTCAATTTTGCTTTCAAATCGTTGTTTTCTTTTTTTAAAAACTCGACAATAGGGTCGGCTGGAATTTCCGGTTCAACTACCTCCTAAATAAAAATATATCTATGTCAAGTTGGTCGTCATGATTGTTATAAACACGAAACAAAATAAATAGTGATAAAATATACCACATCCGAATCATAGACCGGACGAGGGCCGACGGGGACGGATATCAAAACCATGACACTATACATATAAAAACATAAGAAAATTATACAAGAAATAATTATGCATTTAAATCATATAACTATCATTTTTTGAAATAAAAGATTGAAAAAGAGGCTCACCTAGGTGGTGTCGGTGACGGAGCGGCGCGGGCGATCGACGGCGGTGAGGAAGGGGACGACACGACACTACATAAAACCACAAATTATACTTTAATTTGAGCTCAAAATGCATATAAAACAAATGAAATCCCTAACATAGGCATTTCATCAAACATCTTGCAAGCACCACCAAAATCAAACTTGCTAAACTTGCACAAAAATGAGCTAAACTTAAAATGCTGGAAGAGAAGATGAAGTTACTAACCCTTATATATGTAGGTGCCACCAATCTTGGAAGTTGTTGGAGAAAAAAGGGTGAATTTGAGCTTGGGAGAGCAAAGAAAGAGGAAAAATGAAGTTGAATTCGAGCTCAAAATGGAGCTGGCTCGGGGTGGAAGAAGGGTTATAGTGCCCGAGACCTTTAGTACCGGTTGTTATTAGCAACCGGTACTAAAGGTCTCGCCGTGGGGCCACCAACCGCGGCCGCAGGTGTCGCGTGGCCTCCAACTCTTTAGTACCGGTTGCTCATAACAACCGGTACTAAAGGGTAGCCTTTAGTACCTGTTGTTATTAGCAACCGGTACTAAAGGTGTGCCCCTACTGCACACGAACGCAACCGGTGCTAATGCCCCCCTTTAGTACCGGTTTTTGTACAACCTGCACTAAAGGGGCGCACCGTTGCCCCCTTTTCTACTTGTAACATCCCAGGTTTTTCAAAAAAGTTGAAAAATCAGAAAAATTTAAAACTTTTCAAAACTATTATGTATTTTGCTTTAAAAAGAAAAATCATGCATGCATTCATCTGCATATTGTATTGTCGCATTTGTATATTTCAAAAGTGGGAATTTTAATTCCACTTGAAAACATATTTGAGAAAATATATCAAAAGGATCATTTATGTCCTATAATATTTTTGATTTCTGGAATATTGCCAAACCTTTTTATTATATTTTTTTGTGTGTGTTTGATTTGATTATTTTATTTTATTTAAAATATATGTCTAAATACATTGTGTATTTTATTTGACTTTAATAAACCACAAATAATTTTATTTAAAAACCTATTTTTAAAATTGACATAAAAGTGTCAAACATGCAAATATGCAATATTTTTAAATTCGAATTTTGAAAAGTTTTGGGAAAAGTGTATTTGAAAGTTCTAGAAAATAGATCTTGATTTTACAAAAATTTAGAAACTGGTTTGAGTTGATTTGGACTTTTAAATCAAAAGTTATGAAGAAAACAGTAAAAAGAATAAAGAAAAATGTTTAGCCAAAAAATAGTTGACCGAGGCAGTTGGGCCAAAACCCAGCCCAACTCAGACGCGCGCGCACGCAGCCAGCCCATGTTTTTTTTCCTGTCCTTTTCTTTTCTCTTGGGCCGAATCTTGGCCCAACAAGCCAGCGCAGCCGGATGAGTCGAACCGAATAACTCCAGAAATTTTAGCTTTTCCAAACCCTTTTCACTTAAACACGAATATCTTGACAAATATGACTCAAAATCCGGATCCGCTTGATCCTACACGTTCATAACTTCGAGCCCAATCTTTTCCACCGACCCTTGGCCTATATAAACCCCTGTAGCCGCCGGCATCTCTCTTCCCCTTTTCGTTCCACCGAAACCCTAATCAGCGAAATCATATTTCGTTGATCTACCAACCAAAACGATCTCGAATCGCACCGGAGTCTGAAGCAATGTTGAAGATCTCCTCAATACCTTTCCATCCCGGAAGACTCAACTCTTTTCATCAACCATGGAGGAAGAATTTCGAATCGCCGTACTTCAGATCTGAAGTCGTATTTCTTAGATCTCTTCACGCTCGGTTCTTCAAATCAAAATTACTTTGGTGAGAAGCTAAATCTAACCCTTACATACAACTTTGCTATTGCACTCTTTTGGTTTTGACGTACGGAATTCTCTGTACAATACAGATTGCTTTTGACGATTTTCGGAGGAGAAAACAATTTCAAATCTTCGGGCCGTAGTTACGAAAGTTGTTCCCCTGATCAAGACCTTTCTTTTGCCCCAACCCTCACCTCATTTGGTCGAGCGAGCTGAGAGATATTCGCGGTCAAAGTTTCGGACCAGAAAGGTATAATGCGATTTGTGACCAATCTATTCATCCACTTGTGTTATAATTGTGATAGTTAGAAGAGCACGTAATTCTCTACAACTTTCGTTAAGATTGTTTTTCCATCCGAGCAACTTTATTTTTGGTCAAAATTCGTAGTCAACCGTAAGGTCAGTGCCCAGTCAGCGTTTCGTCATCGCCACGTCAGCGGTCAAAGTCAACAGTCAACCGAAGACCGGCAGTTTTGCAGTAAAACCCTAGATTTTAGATCTATCACTACTTTTTATTGGTTTGGCCAAATTTTACAAATAAAATATTTTTGGAAAGCTTATGACACGTAGAAACTTTTGGCATAGTTAAATTTATTTTTTGACAAATTAAAATTGGTTCAAATTTTAAATTTGTTTGTTTAATTAAATTTGACTTAACTTGAGTTTTAAAAACTATTTTGGGCAAATCCAATTGCTTTAACTTTGTTTAATTAATACTTGGCCGTAGGAATATTCTACCAATTTTGTAAAAGTATTTTCTATGATTTTTGTAATTAATATTGATTAATTGCTTTTTAGGTGTTATTTTAACAATTAAAATTGATTAAAATTATTTTTCTTCATCTATTCGGCTAATAAAATGACTTAGAAATATTTTGCACTTCTCACATGATATTCCTCCTTAGAAATTTTTGAGGATGCATGTTGGCTCTTATGACTCTCCCTGTCAAAAACCACTAAGTAGAATTAGTGAAAACCAAAGAAGGACTTAGCCAAGAAAACAAGACTCAGGAGCATCTCCAAGAAGAAAAGTACTTAGGAGAAATCAAGAGGAAGTTCATGAAGACCAACCATCCTACTTTTCTAAGTCTTTTTCTCTTTTCCTTTCTTCCTTCTACTCTTAGACTTCATGGTGGCTAAGTTATATTCAAGACCAACCTGGATGCTGCCAACATCATCAAGTCTTCAGAACCATCAAGTCTACAGAATTAAATGAAGTCAACACACCAAGAAGAAAGCTACAAGGAAGCCTGGAGAAGATTCTTGGAAGACCAACTACTTCTTTCTTTCTATTTTCTCTTCATTTCTATTTTGCCTCACTTTGGACATAGACCAAGTCCTTGGTGTTTAAGACTAAGTTCCTAGAGTGCTAATTGAAGACCATTGAAGATCAATGAAGCTACAAAGCAGTTGAAGATTATTTGAATACCAAAGTTGTGAAAAATTAGAATAACCTTACAACTTTTGTTTTATCAAGTTTACTTTAGGCTCAACCTGGACCTTGCCTTAGCTAAATGGGATATTGTTATTTATGTCTTTCCCTTATTTTGTTTGCATGTCCTTCATATCATATTTACTGTGTCATCCTGCATCTCATGCATATCATATTTTTCTAAAGTGTTGCATTTATGATTATATGTTTTATTTGTGGCTTGTTTGAATTGTTAGAAATTTCGGAGAGAGACGAAGGCAGTCGCAACTGCTACTACTGCACTCCATGTTGCCAAGGCAAGTGGCACACTCATAAATTTCCTAAGTATTTTATATGCATGACTTAGAGTATTTTTCTATAAGCATGTGTTGGATAGTACTGCTATGCAAAGACTGTTTAGAGTAGCATCCTTATTCCTATGTGTCTAGAATCCTATTATAACTTAGTAGAAATATTGATGCTTTGCAAAAAGTTGTTTTCATGGAAAACTAATTTCTACTAAGTTAAAGAACCACCTGGGTGTGTAAATGGATTTAAGCACTTCCCCATCTTTGGGAGTATAAGTTGCTAGAAGAGGGTGATTCCCCCGCAGGAGTATAGGTCATACGTGATTTTCCAGGATCAGGAGGATGAATCACACTAAGGAAAGCCACCCAGGAGCAAAGAGATTTGAAGATACTCCAAGTGAAGATTGCTCCAAGTGCAGCCAAACAAGGAAGACGACAAATGATCTCATCATGCCAACTTCAAAATAAAACTTGATAGTAATTAACATTAGGGGCTCACCGGAGTTTGCCGGAGGTAGTCACTTGACACACTGGAGTTTGCCATGTGCTGTCACGGTTCACTGGAGTTTACCAGTGTTACCAACATAATGGATGCAAAATGTTTTCAAAGTGTTAAGATAAAAACTGGCTTTATGCAAATTAGCCTTTGAACTCCACCAGCCAAATATGCATATAGGTTAATAGAGTTATTCCATTAAGTGTCCACATAGTGTCACTTGCCAGATCCATTTTTAATGGTATCTGACCCACTCTGTTGCAAATTTTTATTTGTTGCAGATTGTTCTGACGACGAGTGAGTTTCGTTAAGGGTTTCGAGTCTGCAACCAACATCCTTCGCCTGTGGCACATGAAGATGGTGGAGACTCCCTGAAGAATAAATTTCCGCTGCTTTACTCTTTCAAAGCTAGCTTCGTGCTATGCAATTTGTAAAGGATATTTTCCTAAGTACTGGATCCACGTGTAATAATTGATACAATTTTGTGATATTTCATCTTAGACTGTGTGTGCTAATGAATCGATCCAGGGGTTTGCACTATACACAGGTACCTTGCCTATTTCTAAGTGCAGGTACGCTACAGATGGTATCAGAGCACTGTGTTGCCTGTAGGTTCGAAACCCTAAGTCTGGTTAGAAATAAGAAAGCCCATAGGACAAAATTTATTTGTTCTTCGTCTAAAACTTTTTGATATCATTCTTGTAACTTCTTAACTATTCGTGTTCTAAATGCCTTCTCTTATTTATAGATGTCCCGCCTCCTGGAATCACTCAAGAAAGGTCCAGCAATGACCATGACCTTGGAATGTGAGAGTGAGTTTCCAAAAACTTTGAAGGACCTCATGTTGAGCATGGGACTTGAAGGAGCAGCAGTCTACAAAGGTTTTCCTTTCATGGGTGAAGGTCAAGAGTACTGGTGGGTACAACTCCATCTATACAAGAACAAAGACGATGACCACAAGACCAAAGGTTGCTGCATGTTCACAAACCCAATAATTCGAACATCATTCTTTGATTCAGCAAGAAGTGCAGCATGGGAGGCCATCGAGAACCTTGGAAGAAGACTTCGATTTAGACTCCACAACACTCAGAAATACCTCGATGAACTCAAGGAAGTAGAGGAGGAATTTGATGCACTCAAGAAGAAGATAGAATAGACCCCTTATGTTTTAGAATAAAGAAACCATGTTGATGTATTGACCTATCAAACTTGTGGTATGGCAGTACTATCATATGTTTCCCCATATCCTAGGTGTACTACGATCCAAAAACGACTAGTTGGTTTTCTCAAAAATTTGTGAATGTTTATCATGTGTGATTGGTTGTGTCAAATTTGCTTGTATGGGTAGAAATAATTCTCCTAGAGCTGTCTATCTTTTACTCATCTCTGCTAAACCCAAACAGATGCCTCACCAAAGCCCCATCGTTGATGTAAAGACAATTGCAAATCAACTATTAGAAGCACAGAATCAGTTGGCTTATTAATGAACCAAAACCAGGAAGAAGGACATTCCAGCACCACCTCCATCTCAAGCGGATATGCTGATCAAATTCTTGAAGCTTCGACCAGAGAAGTTCTCAAGAACTACTGAACCTATTTTGGCTGATGATTGGCTACGCTCAGTAAATAAAGATTTAGTCACAATTGGATGCACAGATGCTGAGAAGGTTAGATTCACAGCACATCTACTAGAAGCACCTGCAGCAAACTGGTGGGACAGCTACCAGATCGCGAACCCCATTGAAGAGATGGCATGGGATTTGTTCTAAGAAGGATTTCGTGCTGAACATATTTCATCAGGACTGATGAAACTGAAGAGGGAGGAATTCCTCGACCTTCGACTAGGTGACCGAACTATAGATGAATACCTGAATGAGTTCAACAATCTAGCGTGCTATGCACCGGATGAGGTTGATACAGATGAAAAAAGGAGGAAGAGATTTCTAAATGGTCTGGATGGCAAATTATCCATTTATTTAACAATTGCCCATGCCCCTAACTACCAGTCACTGGTTGACAAAGCTATAGTCCTGGAAAATAGAATGACGCAAAATGCAAGCAAGAAGAGAAAGCAGGAATTGGAAAACCATCACGCAGCATCAGAGCAGGAATGGATCACTTCACATGAGGAACATGTGTGTTTTCAGTCCAACCACCATGAAGACCATAACCACCAGTATCGTAATATTAATGAACACGACTTGCATGGAGAGGATGACCACCACCTCAACCATGGTCACCATAGCCCCGCTCATACTGAAGAAGTTTATGACCTTGACGATGAGCACCTCATGGGAGAAAATAGTAGTCAGATTCTCCACCCAAAACCCAATAAGAAGGACCTCAGTCAGGTAGAGTGTTTCAAATGCAAGAAAATGGGACACTACTCCCGAAGCTGTCCAGAAAAGAAGACTGGCAATGGGACTAAGCCAATTCAGTTCAGAAAGGGACATGTGTTTTCGATAAACATAGAGAGAGTTCTCAAGAAACCAGACCCAGTTATTGAAGGATTGATGATCAACTCTTCTCCTGCCTTAGTACTTTTTGATATTGAAGCAACACATTCCTTCATATCAAAGGACTTTGTGAGTAAAAACAAGATCCCCAATCGAGGACTTAGGAGACCCATCCGGGTAAGCTCTACAGAAGGAAAAATGCCAGCAAACACTGTATGCCAAAACATGACCTTGGGAATTGAGACACATAACTTCCCAAGTGAGTTGTTTGTGCTGGACCTGCAAGGCTTTGAAATAATCATAGGCAAGGACTGGATATCCAAATATGATGGTCAGATTGATCAGGCAAACAAAGTGGTCACGCTCACCACACCAGATAAAAGGCGGATCAGATATCAATGTAAAACCAGAAATGAAGGCACCCAGAGAAACTTCAGGAGGAGTTTTGCCAAGTATGACCAGAGTCAAATGTAATGGTGATAAGGTTGTAATAATTGCCATTGGAATTTTAATACCAACACAGATCTCTTTTAAGGGTGGTAGCCCACCGAGTTATCTCAGTCACAACCTTTTGCTAGCCTTCCCGAATCTCGGGACGAGATTCCTTTTAAGGGTCATAGTATGTAACATCCCAGGTTTTTCAAAAAGTTGAAAAATCAGAAAAATTTAAAACTTTTCAAAACTATTATGTATTTTGCTTTAAAAAGAAAAATCATGCATGCATTCATCTGCATATTGTATTGTTGCATTTGTATATTTCAAAAGTGGGAATTTTAATTCCACTTGAAAACATATTTGAGAAAATATATCAAAAGGATCATTTATGTCCTATATAATATTTTTGATTTCTGGAATACTGCCAAACCTTTTTATTATATTTTTTTGTGTGTGTTTGATTTTATTATTTTATTTTATTTTATTTAACATATATGTCTAAATACATTGTGGTATTTTATTTGACTTTAATAAACCACAAATAATTTTATTTAAAAACCTATTTTTAAAATTGACATAAAAGTGTCAAACATGCAAATATGCAATATTTTTAAATTTGAATTTTGAAAAGTTTTGGGAAAAGTGTATTTGAAAGTTCTAGAAAATAGATCTTGATTTTACAAAAATTTAGAAATTGGTTTGAGTTGATTTGGACTTTTAAATCAAAAGTTATGAAGAAAACAGTAAAAAGAATAAAGAAAAATGTTTAGCCAAAAAAAAGTTGACCGAGGCAGTTGGGCTAAAACCCAGCCCAACTCGGACGCGCGCGCACGCAGCCAGCCCATGTTTTTTTTTCCTGTCCTTTTCTTTTTTCTTTTCTCTTGGGCCGAATCTTGGCCCAACAAGCCAGCCCAGCCGGATGAGTCGAACCGACCCGATCGTTGACTCCAGAAATTTTAGCTTTTCCAAACCTTTTTCACTTAAACACGAATATCTTGACAAATATGACTCCAAATCCGGATCCGCTTGATCCTACGCGTTCATAACTTTGAGCCCAATCTTTTCCACCAACCCTATATAAACCCCTGTAGCCGCCGGCATCTCTCTTCCCCTTTTCGTTCCACCGAAACCCTAATCAGCGAAATCATATTTCGTTGATCTACCAACCAAAACGATCTCGAATCGCACCGGAGTCTGAAGCAATGTTGAAGATCTCCTCAATACCTTTCCATCCCGGGAAGACTCAACTCTTTTCATCAACCGTGGAGGAAGAATTTCGAATCGCCATACTTCAGATCTGAAGTCGTATTTCTTAGATCTCTTCGCGCTCGGTTCTTCAAATCGAAATTCCTTTGGTGAGAAGTTAAATCTAACACTTACATACAACTTTGCTATTGCACTCTTTTGGTTTTGACGTACAGAATTCTCTGTACAATACAGATTGCTTTTGACGATTTTCGGAGGAGAAAACAATCTCAAATCTTCGGGCCGTAGTTACGAAAGTTGTTCCCCTGATCAAGACCTTTCTTTTGCCCAAACCCTCACCTCATTTGGTCGAGCGAGCTGAGAGATATTCGCGGTCAAAGTTTCGGACCAGAAAGGTATAATGCGATTTGTGACCAATCTATTCATCCACTTGTGTTATAATTGTGATAGTTAGAAAGAGCACGTAATTCTCTACAACTTTCGTTAAGATTGTTTTTCCATCCGAGCAACTTTATTTTTGGTCAAATTCGTAGTCAACCGTAAGGTTAGCGCCCAGTCAGCGCTTCGTCATCGCCACGTCAGCGGTCAAAGTCAACAGTCAACCGAAAACCGGCAGTTTTGCAGTAAAACCCTAGATTTTAGATCTATCACTACTTTTTATTGGTTTGGCCAAATTTTACAAATAAAATATTTTTTGAAATCTTATGACACGTAGAAACTTTTGGCATAGTTAAATTTATTTTTTGACAAATTAAAATTGGTTAAAATTTTAAATGTGTTTGTTTAAGTAAATTTGACTTAACTTGAGTTTTAAAAACTATTTTTGGGCAAATCCAATTGCTTTAACTTTGTTTAATTAATACTTGGCCGTAGGAATATTCTACCAATTTTGTAAAAGTATTTTCTATGATTTTTGTAATTAATATTGATTAATTGCTTTTTAGGTGTTATTTTAATAATTAAAATTGATTAAAATTATTTTTCTTCATCTATTCGGCTAATAAAATGACTTAGTCATATTTTGATCACTTTAATTACAAAAAGTACTTAGAAATATTTTGCCTCTCCAAACAAAATATTTTTCTTCCTTAGAAAATATTTGATAATTATTTTGACAACATTATTTCCTTAGAAAAATTTCAACATCTTAATAGTGATAAATCTTCTCCTTAGAAAAATTTAGCATCTTGAAAACTTAGTTGTTTCAAGTGTTTGTCCTTAGAAATTTTATCAACTATTGTTTAAAGTATTTTCCATAGAAAATTTAGCAACTATGTTTTGTTTACTTTTCCTTAGAAATTATTTGGACTCATTGTTTGACCTTTGGTCCTTAGTCATTTTTGGACCATCTTACTTGTCTTGCATTAACTTAGAATAATTTCATGGCATGGCATGCATCTCTAGTCCTTAGAAATATTTTGCACTTCTCACATGATATTCCTCCTTAGAAATTTTTGAGGATGCATGTTGGCTCTTATGACTCTCCCTGTCAAAAACCACTAAGTAGAATTAGTGGAAACCAAAGAAGGACTTAGCCAAGAAAACAAGACTCAGGAGCATCTCC
Source organism: Poa pratensis (assembly GCA_947311845.1). Taxonomy (NCBI): domain Eukaryota; kingdom Viridiplantae; phylum Streptophyta; class Magnoliopsida; order Poales; family Poaceae; genus Poa; species Poa pratensis. The sequence continues at coordinate 15,782,431 of CAMZMU010000046.1, read as the reverse complement.
AAGAAGAAAAGTACTTAGGAGAAATCAAGAGGAAGTTCATGAAGACCAACCATCCTACTTTTCTAAGTCTTTTTCTCTTTTCCTTTCTTCCTTCTACTCTTAGACTTCATGGTGGCTAAGTTATATTCAAGACCAACCTGGATGCTGCCAACATCATCAAGTCTTAAGAACCATCAAGTCTACAGAATTAAATGAAGTTAACACACCAAGAAGAAAACAACAAGGAAGCCTGGAGAAGATTCTTGGAAGACCAACTACTTCTTTCTTTCTATTTTCTCTTCATTTCTATTTTGTCTCACTTTGGACATAGACCAAATCCTTGGTGTTTAAGACTAAGTTCCTAGAGTGCTAATTGAAGACCATTGAAGATCAATGAAGCTACAAAGGAGTTGAAGATTATTTGAATACCAAAGTTGTGAAAAATTAGAATAACCTTACAACTTTTGTTTTATCAAGTTTACTTTAGGCTCAACCTGGACCTTGCCTTAGCTAAATGGGATATTGTTATTTATGTCTTTCCCTTATTTTGTTTGCATGTCTGTAATACCCCACAGTTTAGAGAGTCGGAAGGGTAGAAATAAGATTTGTGCATTTACATAGCATTCATCTGAAAATGCGGGAAATTTTGGCGCGTTAAATAAAACAATGCAGAGTGATCGATGTTTCTCTCGACTCGATGAATTATGGTCTAGATCATCTGGTTGAGTGCTAAGAACTTCGACATGATCTTTATAACAACTAACTAGGAATTAGGATCTTATGTCGAATCTTTCCAAATTTGGACATGACCTTCCTAAATCTCTCGACATTTTGATCACAATTTTAAATATGACAAGATATAATGGAATAGGAGACACAAACACAATCTTATACAAATCCAACAAATACCTATTATTATCTGACCTCAATTCATCGCATTCCCCATATACATGATCATATAATCATAATTCAAACTCCCCAAGTCCTAATTTCAATCTTATCATCTCTTATCATTACACTCATCTCAACTTCCAAATACAATTGTCCAAAATCTTTATAAGATACAAAAATGGACACATAATACAAACTTCTCAAGTGGAATTCGAAGTAAAACATTATATTACATTTTATCGAATAAATACATATCTCATCCCAAAAGGAAAAGAAAATTACAAATTGAATAAAAAGATCCTAACACTAAATCTTGACCTTCTCATCATTGTTTTGATCATCTTATCATCTCAATCTTCTTATTATTCTTTCCTGCAAAATAGGCAACCACAGAAACAAAGAAAACAACAAAGAAGGAAAGACATGTACCAAAATGAATTTGGAAATGGATTTCTCTCAGTATTGCATAGAGGTGCTATGCAAAATCATCCCCGAGAATTTAAAAGCCAAATGCAAGTATCTGTTCTTATCAAGGAAAATTGCCTCAGACTTTTGCATCATAGGCTGTAGTATCTGTTCTTACCAATAACTCAACCAAGTGTGGAAGAAAACAAATGAAATGGCATAAGAAGGTACTAAGCAACCTGATCCAAATAACCTTCAACTAGAATAAATCTAGGAGTTTAGAAGGGGTCACTTTTATACTCCTACACACACTCATTTGAATTCAATCCAAATTGATCAAATGATCAAATCCAACTGTGAAGCCCATCCAATTAAATTGCAATTGCAAAGCCATTTGAATATTATCATATGTATATTTGAACAAGCCCACATGAGGGATTTAGCTCACAGCCCATTTAGTGCCAAATGCCACTTGGCAGCATTAAAAATAAAGGCCAAGCAAGGATAAGAGCAACCAGCCGAAGCCTTGCTCATGAGGTAAGGACTTTTGGTTCAGTTCACACCAGCCCTAGGACCAGTTCATCTTTTATGTACCAAAAATAAAAGCCAAGGCTTGGATACGAAGGGAGCAGCCGTAGCTTGCTCTAGGAGGAGAAGCCATTCACTTGATAGTCCAAAAAAGTAGTCAAAGATGCATATCCATATCATCCCAAGACTTGCACAAGGGGGGAAGTCTCTCAGCTTGGTTACTTGCACCAGCAAGGGGCCACCCACAAGCAGCACACTCACCAAATGCATGGTGTGTGTTGTCACCACCACAACAGCAGCTCAAACCGTCCTATAGCAGTATATAAACAGAACCAGTCATTGTTTTGCACACACAAACACATCTCAGCCACACCAAATGTTCCCTACATCAAGAAATTCATCTACTAGCAGTACCTTACTGTTTCTACAACATCAAATCAGCAAGAACACATCACCCTTTGCTCAAATCAGATCATCTATAGCTCAAGAACACAAAACCTCCACTAAATCAATTTGCAGCTAGATAAATATACTCTAGGAAAATTGAAGCAGCGAGGAGGAGCAGGCTAGCCACAAGACGCAGGTTATCATCATATTCCAGAAGACCAAGCTGCTCAACAACAGCAGGTTAATTCTTTGTGTGGTGAGGCAGAGGAGAAGTGCTAGCAAGTTCTGTAAATGACAGGACAATGCTAAAAGAGAGGAGAGAGGCAACACATCTATTCATATCATTAGTTGAGAGGATAAGAGAGGAGAACAGGGCAGTTGATCTGTTCTTATCAGTTCCATATCTAAAGGAGTGGTTAGAAGAGAGAAGCCTAGGAATTAATTCGCAGAGTATATGCTGCTGGACAGAAACTTGAATCTGTCCAGAAAACACTAAACCACTCAAAATCTGTCCAGAAACCTTTAGATCTTCCAATTACACAAGCACAATACATTTACATAACGTCCTAATTATTTACAGCTTGAGAATAAGCAAGAAAATCATCTATACTATCTATAACAGCAAGCAACCATGCTAATAAAAGCTATTTTAACAAGCACCAGATCTAAAATACTTAGTATACTACCAAATCGTGCTTATTATCTCAGGAATGCTAGCAAAACATCAAGAACCCATAAAATAAAACAAGTAATTAAGACATCAGCTAGTTCATGACTAGGAGACACCAAATTCTTTTATACAAATAAGCACATCACATCCATTCATCATCTGGTCATGTTTATGGCTAGGAGGAAGCCAACCAACGATCATATGATCACTGGATGGTTAACAGCAAGCAAGTAGATCAAGGAATCATGGACAACTTCAGTAAATCAACTACACCGCACCTTTATCCACTAGCAAATCTTTTACACATGTTCCCAAATTAAATATAACATGATAAACCAAGTCATTTTAATTAACCAGAGGCGAGCAGAGTAGTACAAATATATCATCTGCACTTCAAATCATCTACGGCAGTGGAAGCAGATCAATCAATCCATGGGCAGTAATAGCTCTCAGTTAATAAAACGAAGGATATTCAGTTTCGTCGGAGTTTAGCCAACATTAAGCCACTGGTGTTTGGATGTGTAAAACATCCAAACAGGCGCATCACACGGCACAACACAGCACCGCCAGCAAGTTGGGTTCTTCACCAGGATGAACTGGAGTTGTGAACTTGAGCACTACACGAAAACGAGCACCACAATTCATCGGCACAACTGTCACTGAAGAAAACTCACCTCGTAGAGTTGTAGTCGATGCAGGGCAGCAGATGGAGGAGCTGCAGTAGGCTAACCGTGAGGAGCCGGGATTGCAACCACCAGTTGCCATCCCGCCGGCCTCAGGGTTAAGGTAGACGGCATGGGGGCATGTGGAGCAAGAGCTCGTGGTCGACGCCGGAGTTGCGATTGGGCACCATTCCGCCGGCGTTCAGGTTGAGGTAGACGACACGGAGGCGAGGAAGAGCAGGAGGTCAAGCAAGGCTCGGGGAGAAGCAAACAGAGGCGCAGCCGCGCCGTATCGCGTCGGCGACCCGAGCCATGGCGGCTAGGGTTAGAGTTCAGCGCGGGGGCGACCGTGAGGGGGCTGGATGGTGGAGATTGAGTGGGGGAAACAGCAGAGAAGGAGGCGGCGGAGCAGCGCCTAGCGGAGGTGGCGCTGGAGCAAGCCGGTGATGGCCGGAGCGGCCGGAGCCGAGCGTGGCAGCGGCGGTGAATCGCCAGCAGAGAAACGTGATAGAGAAGGGGATCGAGCTGTGCTCGTTGTCTCGTACGTGCGCGTGTGTACTGTGTACGATGCGTACATGGGCTTAGCCCAACCCAAGTAGGCTAGTGTACGTAAGTGCTTTTAGGCCCAATTAATAAGTAAGACATTTTATTTGCATTATAAAACTCCCAAAAAGCTTTAAAGAAGTTAACTTAAATTTGAATCTTCTAAAATTCTTGTGAAAATTAAAATTATCCAAACTTGAATGAATTTTAACACCAATATAAAGGTCACAAAATCAACTAAAAATATGCTACAAACTCTATAAAATATGGGGAATATATATGTAAGTTTTATTTGAAGTTTATTTAAAAAAAAATGTGGATAAAAATTCAAAGATCCTTAAGTGGAAATGACTTGAAATTCTTTTTCAAAAACTATTTTCTTAAAGGAAAATAATGTGAGAAAATAAATTCTTCTAGTTCAATTATATTGAACTATTTAAATTTAATCACTTTAAATTTATTCCTCATGAAAATTGTTGTCAAACTCTTTAAAATAATTAAAAACTCCAAAACACTCGAAAAGTATTAAAATCCACAACTTGGGAATTTTGGGGTGACGATGCATCTCATGATTATGCATAATAGCATGCTGCTAGAATTTTCAGTAGTCCTTATCAGGATTACATTACTATTTTTAGAACTCGGGGTTTTACCGCAAACCCTAGAACCCCGAAGAGTTGAACGGCCATTCCTACCACAGGCAAGTTCATTCTTGCATGTCCGTTGAAATATTTTTATCAAAGTATTTATGAAAGTAATATATATCATCTGCATAAAAAAGAAAAACCTATTTTCGAATGATGTGAATTGCTATATATACTATTGTTGGCTGGCAATGGAACCACGGTATGATGTTGTGGTGGAGGTTCCATTGTACGGGAAAGTATATACCTAGGATTAATTACCAATGTCACAGTGATCCTAGCGCCGTATTGAAGCGTTTACCATGAGATCTGGCATGGGACGGTAAAGTCAGCTGCTATCTTCTCTCGTTCACATATCCTCGGCAGGCTATTACCTGGTTGTGTCCGTTGCGGCGGCCAACAGCGTGGAAGCGCGTGACCTTCCCACCTGACGGGGTGATTGGAATAGAAGCTCGGGAGGGGTGGCGGGATAGCGGTCTTTGTTACCGGTCGCGCCACAAATGGGCGGATATGTGTTGTGCGGAGAGGGGCAGTGATTGGCTTTGGACTCACACCTGGCCCCATACCATGGAAGTATGGACGAGGATTGCAACTCGGAAAGGCAACAAGGCTGGGTTTCTCTCATGGGTAAAGTTACGCAGCTCTGCAGAGTCAACAACAAGAAATTGTGACTGTCACATCCGTGTTCCCAGAAGGAACTACAGACCGCAGCGGGAAAGGCATCCCAAGTGATGACTATGAACCCGTGGAGACTGTGAGCATAGTTTTCAGAAATAAAACTTGACCTTTTGAAGAAAGGTTTTCCAAAACTTACATTATGCCTTGGACCGTTGGTCATGGCAGTAGCTAGTGCATTCAAAACAAAAACTCTTTCCTATATTATTTGAACTTGCTAAGTAACGCTCGAGTTGCTTACCCTTTTCCCCGTTGACCCCATGCTTAGATTTTTGGAGCCAGCAAAGGAGTTGACAGTTATCCATCACGGCGTCGAGGGAGGATTCAACAAGGAGTCAAGTCTACCTGGTGAGCCTTGAAGGAATCAACTGCTACTTCACCAACGGAAGAACGACGACAACAGTGACAATGGTGGGGCAACAACAATATTATCAATGGCATACATGACGACCACTTTGCCAATGAAGGAGACAACAACTATTGGAAGGAGGAGACAGCCCTAGATAAAGATATTCTAGTTGGAATAGATTAGGGCTGTGACAACAGCAGTAGTGGATCAAGAAATAGAAATTAGGGCTGATATTCAGCTTAGTACTACGATTTGGATCTTTCTGTATTTCATTTGCAAGAGACTTGCTTTAATATTAAGTAGGGTCTCAAGATTTTGTATTGAATAGTGTTGCAATCCTATAGTGTTACCTTGGACCGGCTATGTTTCTGTTGTACTACTCTGAGGGATGTAATATTTGCGGAGAGGTCCTTCCGTGCATGTTACATCAACGACTTGCACACTACAACATGCAGTGGTGTGCTGGGTCACCGCAATGTCCTTCATATCATAATTACTGTGTCATCCTGCATCTCATGCATATCATATTTTTCTAAAGTGTTGCATTTATGATTGTATGTTTTGTTTGTGGCTTGTTTGAATTGTTAGAAATTTCGGAGAGAGACGAAGGCAGTCGCAACTGCTACTACTGCACTCCCTGTTGCCAAGGCAAGTGGCACACTCATAAATTTCCTAAGTATTTTATATGTATGACTTAGAGTATTTTTCTATAAGCATGTGTTGGATAGTACTGCTATGCAAAGACTGTTTAGAGTAGCATCCTTATTCCTATGTGTCTAGAATCCTATTATAACTTAGTAGAAATATTGATGCTTTGCAAAAAGTTGTTTTCATGGAAAACTAATTTCTACTAAGTTAAAGAACCACCTGGGTGTGTAAATGGATTTAAGCACTTCCCCATCTTTGGGAGTATAAGTTGCTAGAAGAGGGTGATTCCCCCGCAGGAGTATAGGTCATACGTGATTTTCCAGGATCGGGAGGATGAATCACACTAAGGAAAGCCACCGAGGAGCAAAGAGATTTGAAGATACTCCAAGTGAAGATTGCTCCAAGTGCAGCCAAACAAGGAAGACGACAAATGATCTCATCATGCCAACTTCAAAATAAAACTTGATAGTAATTAACATTAGGGGCTCACCGGAGTTTGCCGGAGGTAGTCACTTGACACACTGGAGTTTGCCATGTGCTGTCACGGTTCACTGGAGTTTACCAGTGTTACCAACATAATGGATGCAAAATGTTTTCAAAGTGTTAAGATAAAAACTGGCTTTATGCAAATTAGCCTTTGAACTCCACCAGCCAAATATGCATATAGGTTAATAGAGTTATTCCATTAAGTGTCCACATAGTGTCACTTGCCAGATCCATTTTTAATGGTATCTGACCCACTCTGTTGCAAATTTTTATTTGTTGCAGATTGTTCTGACGACGAGTGAGTTTCGTTAAGGGTTTCGAGTCTGCAACCAACATGCTTCGCCTGTGGCACATGAAGATGGTGGAGACTCCCTGAAGAATAAATTTCCGCTGCTTTACTCTTTCAAAGCTAGCTTCGTGCTATGCAATTTGTAAAGGATATTTTCCTAAGTACTGGATCCACGTGTAATAATTGATACAATGTTGTGATATTTCATCTTAGACTGTGTGTGCAAATGAATCGATCCAGGGGTTTGCACTATACACAGGTACCTTGCCTATTTCTAAGTGCAGGTATGCTACACTACTAGTGGTAGGGAACTCATCCAGTCCCAGTAGTTTTGATCCCATATAGGTAATTTTTATTTTGGAGCTAGAGTTCTATCTGTATGTTTCCTTTTTTAATTTTTTTTGTTTTTCTTCTTAGTTCTTTTTTATTTCGTTTTTTGTTTAATTGTGCAGACTTTTTTCTAAACTCGCGGACATTTTTATATAACCATGCAGACTTTTTTATGAACTCACGAACAATTTTGTATAGCTGTGCGGACTTTTTTTTAATACGCACATTTTTTGAATTGTACGAACACTTTTTCATGTGTTACTAACATATTTTAAATTCACTATCAAATTTTGTCTAACCGTATGAAGTTTTTTAAACTTCGTGAATATTTTTATTTCACTTCTGAAATATACTTACCATGAAAATGTACAAAAAGAGAAATAACGTTCATACTAATTGTTCATGGTTTCAAAATAATTGATATTCATTACACAAATACAATTATTTCTACGATTTAAAAAAGATAAAACAAATTAGAAAACATGATACACACAAATAATGTTGCTCTGTTGAAGATAACAAACCAAATGAAGCAACATATGATTTTCAAAATAAATACGCAATAAAAATAAATATTTTGTTTCAGCAAACTAGGATAAACACAAATTTAAAAATACGTGTTCCACACTAATGGGCCAAGCTATTCAACATTTACGATTATATCGGACCAATATGCTCACACTTCCTCTTTCTCCCGCACCGAACAAGCTAGCCTGATCGATGAAACACTAAACCTGTAAGTGGTAGCCATTTTTCATGTTTGGTTGTGTCGGTTGGTTGAGCCATTTTTTGTTTGGTTAAAGAGATAAAAAATGGTTAGGGTAGCCATATTTATGTTTGTTTTGAGAGATTAGATATGACTAGGGTGATATGGTCACTTATTCTTATTGTATTGGGCTAAAATATTAGCACGGGACATATGTTTGTCCAAATATTGAATGGAAAAAGTTTTATTGAAATATTTAAAAGGGAATATTTTGTTCAAATATTTAAAAAGAGATTTTTTCAAATATTCTTAATATATCAAAAGGGAAAATTTTGTTCAAATATTTAAAAAGGGAATAGTTTTTCAAATATTCTTGATATATAAAAGGGAAAAGTTTTTTCAAATATTTAAAAGGGAAAAGTTTGTTTAAATATTTTTAATATATAAAAAGGAAAAGTTTGTTCCAATATATATAAAAAGGGAAAAGTTTGTTCAAATATTTAAAAAGGGATTTTTTTTTAAATATTCTTCATATATAAAAAGGGAATTTTTTTTCAAATATTTAAAAGGGAAAAGTTTGTTTAAATATTTTTAATATATAAAAAGGAAAAGTTTGTTCAAATATAGAAAAGGGTTAAATTTCTTAATATGTTTGGAAAGAGAAAAGTTTGTTCAAATATTTAAAAGGGGTAAATGTTTTATTTAATGGGTAAGGTGAGCGGCCGAAAAACGTTTTAAGCTAACCGCACCAACTCGTCCGTGGGTGGTTGGCTTCAACCACCACTTTTGTGGTGGTTGAGCTCAACCACATTTTTTAGGGAATATGCGTAAAATGTGGCTACCCTCAACCACCCCACACTAGGAACCAAACACAGTGTAACCCCTAAAAAAGTGGCTACCACTAACCACTCAAGGGATAGCCACTCAACCAAACACACCCTAAATGGGCCAAGACCAAGTACTAGCGGAAACCAGAGAGAAGTACGCATAGGACCACAAACCAACGCCAGGAGCGCTAAATAGGAGAACCCGCCAAACGCACTCGTGTAGTGTCCCTCTTCACGGAGTAAACATGCCCATAGTGGATACTCGTAGAAAATGTCCGATCTTTGAGAAGGTCCGGTTTGCACGCTCATATCATGCCAAGTATATAGCCTTCTAACTCACCAGGGTCCCCGTGGATGTTTGCATACTCGTCAAGTGTCCTAACAAAATAAAAGTTGGACAAGGATGAGAGAGAAGGAGACAAGAGAGGGTGAGAGGTACAATTTTTTCCTTTTATTTTAAACCAATTTTTCAAAACGGAATATATTTATAACACTTGTCCAAATTTCGAACCATTTGCACTTATGAACTCCTCGCGTCAAAATATTCAAAACTAGGGCCCTCGCGCTGTGGAGAAAAAACTCCTCTCGACCCCTCGCGCTGCTCCCCCCTCCCCAGGCAGCGTCAGGAAAGCAACAAAGCGCCGCCGAGCCCTTCCCCCGTCCACCGCCCTCCTTGCCGCTGCCGTCGGCGGATCCGTCCACGGCGGTGGCGGCTCCCCCCGCTGCCACAAAGATGGTCAGGGGGGCGGTCCTCGTTCTCGGATGGAGGAGACCGGCCCGTGGGGGCAGCGGCGGTCTGGGCGGAGGAAGCCGGGCCGGCGAGCCTGGGTGGTGGTCGCGGCGGGCGCGATGGCGGCCGACGGTGGTGGCGGTGCAGGAGAAGGTCGCGGCTGCAGTGGAGAAGACACGCACTGATGCGTGTTAAGTTACACGTCCGTTGGGAACCCCAAGAGGAAGGTATGATGAGTGCAGCAGCAAGTTTTCCCTCAGAAAGAAACCAAGGTTTAATCGAACCAGTAGGAAGTCAAGGGTCTTCTGAAGGTTGTTGGTGGCTGAATGTGGCACGGCGCAACACCAGGGAATCAGTAGCAACGTGGAACCTGCACACAAGACAATCAAACTATTTTGCCCCAATGAAACAGTGAGGTTGTCAATCTCACCGGCTTGCTGAAAACAAAGGATTAAAAGTGTGGTGTGAAAAATGATGTTTGTTTGCAGAGAATTAAAGAGAATAATGATTGCAGTAGGTTGTATTTCAGATGTAAAAGAATGGACCGGGGTCCACAGTTCACTAGTGGTGTCTCTCCATAGTAAAATACTAACATGCTGGGAAACCAAATTACAGCTGGGCAATTGACAAAATAGAGAGTGCATAACAATGCATATACAAGTCATGATGATAACTATGAGATTTACTTGGGCATTACGACAAAGTACACAGACCGCTATCCAGCATGCATCTGTGCCTAAATAGTCCACCTTCAGATTAGCATCTGCACCCCTTCCAGTATTAAGTTGCAAGCAATAGACAATTGCATTAAGTATGGTGCATAATGTAAACAATACAAATATCCTTAGACAAAGCATTGCTGTTTTACCCCTAGTAGCAACAGCACATCCACAACCTTAGAACTTTATGTCACTGTCCCAGATTAAATGGAGGCATGAACCCACTATCTAGCATAAATACTCCCTCTTGGAGTTACAAGCATAAACTTGGCCAAAACCTACACTAATAACGGAGAGCATGCAAGATCATAAACAACATAGGCATGATAAATCAATAATCAACTTGACATAGTATTCAATATTCATCGGATCCCAGCAAACACAACATGTAGCATTACAATAAGATGATCTTGATCATGATAGGCAGCTCACAAGATCTAAACATGATGGCACAAGAGGAGAAGACAACCATCTAGCTACTGCTATGGACCCATAGTCCAGGGGTGGACTACTCACACATCACTCCGGAGGAAGGCATGGCGATGTAGAGCCCTCCGGTGATGATTCCCCTCTCCGGCAGGGTGCCGGGAAGAGCTTCAGAACCCTCCCGAGCTAGGGTTGACGATGGCGGTGGCTCTGGAACTTTTCGTGGATGGAGGCTCGGGTGTTTAGGGTTTTCCCGAGAAAGGCAATTTATAGGCGAAGGGGCGATGTCGGTGGAGGCCCGAGGGCTCCTCACCACGTGGCGGCGCGCCAGGGGTGGGACCCGCGCCACCACATGGTGAGGGCGCCTCGGTGCCCCCCTTCGTCTCCTTCAGACTCCGTGTAGGTGACAGAAAAATAGGACCTTGGCTTTTTGTTTCGTCCAATTCCGAGAATATTTCCAGAACAACTTTTTTGGAATAAAAAACAACAGAAAACATGAACTGGCACTATGGCATCTTGTTAATAGGTTAGTCCCAGAAAATGCATAAAAATGCTATAAATGTGAATAAAACATGTAGCAATTGACATAATATAAGCATGGAACATAAGAAATTATAGATACGTTGGAGACGTATCAAGCATCCCCAACCTTAGTTCTACTCGTCCTCGAGTAGGTAAAACGATAACAACAAATAATTATTGTAAAGCATATGTTATGAATGAAGTGACTCAAGGCAATGGTCTATAGTTTGCTAACAAATAGATAATGAGTAAACAACTGAATCATATAAGCAAAAACTTTTCATAAATAGTACTTTCAAGACAAGCATCAAAAAGTTTTGCATAAGAGTTAACTCATAAAGCAATAGATTCTAAGTAAAAGGCATTGAAGCAACACAAAGGAAGATTTAAGTTTCAGCAATTGCTTTCAACTTTCAACTTGTATATCTCATGGATAATTGTCAACACAAAGCAATATAATAAGTGCAATAAGTAAGCATATAAAAATTGTTGCACACAAAGTTGACACAAGTGTTTGCTTCTGAGATAGAAAGGAGTAGGTAAACTGACTCAACCTAAAGTAAAAGAAAGGCCCTTCGCAGAGGGAAGCAGGGATTAAATCATGTGCTAGAGCTTTTTAAGTTTTGAAATCATATAGAGAGCATAAAAATAAAGTTTTGAGAGGTGTTTGTTGTTGTCAACGAATGGTAGTGGGCACTCTAACCCCCTTGTCAACCAGACTTTCAAGAGCGGCTCCCATGAAGGACGTTATTTCTACCCAAAGGCAGATCATCCCTCTTCTCTTTTGTTTACACATGTACTTTAATTTGGGTGACACTCCTCCCAACCTTTGCTTACACAAGCCATGGCTAACCGAATCCTCGGGTGCCTTCCAACAATCACATACCATGGAGGAGTGTCTATTTTAAATGATCAACTTTTTAAATTGCTTACTGATAAATCAGGGCAAAACATGTGAAGAGAATTAAAGGTGAAAGTTGTAATTAATTGGGACTGGGCACCCCATTTGCCAGCTCTTTTTGCAAAATTATTGGATAAGCGGATGTATATGCCACTAGTCCATTGGTGAAAGTCTGTCAGGAGTAAATGACAAGGTTGAAAGATAAAACACCACATACTTCCTCATGAGCTATAAAACATTGACACAAATAAGGGATAATAGCTTTTGAATAGTTTAAAGGTAGCACATGAAGTATTTACTTGGAATGGCAGAAAATACCACATAATAGGTAGTTATGGTGGACACAAATGGCATGGGTTTTGGCTCAAGGATTTGGATGCACGAGAAGCATTCCCTCTCAGTACAGAGTTTAGGCTAGCAAGGTTGTTTGAAGCAAACACAAGATATCAACCGGTACAGCAAGACTTACATGAAAACATATTGCAAGCATTATAAGACTCTACACTGTCTTCCTTGTTGCTCAAACACTTTTACCAGAAAATATCTAGACCTTAGAGATAGCAAACATGCAAACCAAATTTCAACAAGCTCTACGGTAGTTCTTTACTAATAGGTTTTTAACTACATGATGCAAGAGCTTAAACATGAAATACTTGAGAGCTCAAAACAATTGCCAAGTATCAAGACAATGATCTATATGTGTGTCTTTTCGATATACCATCTACCACATGTTGCATTTTCTGTTTCCAACCAAACACCAATCAACTTATTTCAACAAAAACTCTCCAAATAATTTACAAATGAAACAAGAGAGTATTACTCTACAAGAACTAACAGCTCTGAATAAGAGATGCATGAAAAACAGGAGCTAAAAGCATAGCAGTAGCTAGATAAGAATACTCAACAATATAAGTGAAGAATATGAGTATTCACATGAAAAAGCGGAGCGTGTCTCTCTCCCACACAAGAATGCTAGGATCCAATTTATTCAGAAAATAAAATAACAATGCGAAAATAAAAGCACACAGACGCTCCAAGTAAAGTACATAAGATGTGGAAGAATTAAAATATAGTTTCACTAGAGATGACCTGATAAGTTGTTGATGAAGAAGGGGATGCCTTGGGCATCCCCAAGCTTAGACGCTTGAGTCTTCTTGAAATATGCTTGGGTGACCCACGGGGGCATCCCCAAGCTTAGGCTTTTCACTCTTCTTGATCACATCATATCATCCTTCTCGCTTGATCCTTGAAAACTTCCGCCACACCAAACTCAAAGTAATTCTCATTAGAGGGTTAGTGCATAATCAAAAATTCTCATATTCTACAGTGACACAATCATCACCAATACTTCTGGACATTAGCTACAGCCACTGATGTTTTATGGAGCAAAGAAATCCAATCAAACATAGTAAAAGAGGCAATGCAAAATAAATGGCAGAATCTGTCAAAACAGAACAGTCCGTAAAGACGAATTTTTTCGAGGCACTTAAGTTGCTCAGATTGAGAAACTCAAAACTAATGAAAGTTGCGTACATATCTGAGGATCACGCACGAATTTTTCAGAATTTTTCAATTTTTCTGGAGTGAATAAAGCTCAAAACCGTGGACAGCAAAAATCTGTCCCTGTGCAGAAATCCAAATCTAGCATCAACTTTCTACTAGAGACTTTACTTGGCACAACATTGCAAGAAAATAAAGATACAAAGGAGTTGTTACAGAAGTAAGCACACTCCTTGACTCAAATAAAATAAAAATAACAGGAAATAAAATGATGGGTTGTCTCCCATAAGCGCTTTTCTTTAACGCCTTTCAGCTAGGCGCAGAAAGTGAAAATCAAGTGTTCTCAAGAGAAGAAGCATCAACATCATAATTTGTTCTAATAATAGAATCAAAAGGTAGCTTCATTCTCTTTCTAGGGAAGTGTTCCATACCTTTCTTGAGTGGGAATTGATACCTAATATTCCCTTCTTTCATATCAATAATAGCACCAACAGTTCGAAGAAAAGGTCTTCCCAAAACAATAGGACAAGATGCATTGCATTCAATATCCAAAACAACAAAATCAACGGGGACAAGGTTATTGTTAACCATAATATGAACATTATCAATTCTCCCCAAAGGTTTCTTCATAGAATTATCAGCAAGATGAACATCCAAATAACAGTGTTCCAAAGGTGGTAAATCAAGCATATCATAAAGTTTCTTAGGCATAACAGAGATACTAGCACCAAGATCACATAAAGCATTACAATCAAAATCATTCACCTTCATTTTAATGATGGGCTCCCAACCATCTTCTAACTTCCTAGGGATAGAAGCTTCATGTCTTAATTTCTCTTCCCTAACTTGCATGAGAGCATTTGTAATATGTTTTGTAAAAGCCAAATTTATAGCACTAGCATTAGGACTTCTAGCTAGCTTTTGCAAGAACATAATAACTTCAGAAATATTACAATTATCAAAATCAAGATCATCGTCATCTAAAGCAATGGGACCATTGTCCCCCATAGTTCGAAAAATTTCAGCACTTTTATCAGGAACAGTTTCAGTGGTTTTAGGCAATTTCAAACGTTTTGCAATGGAAGTGGAAACATTGCCAACACCAATAATGTTACCATTGATAGTAGAAGGTTTACTAACATGTGATGCTTCAGCATTACTAGTGGTAGTGATAGTACAAACTCTAGCTATACTATTCTTTCTAGCAATTTCATCTTCTCTTTCCCACCTAGCATGCAATTCAGCCAACATCCTAATATTATTATCAATTTTAACTTGGATAGCATTGGCAGTAGCAAAAGTCTTAGTATCTTTAACTTCATTAGGCATAACTTTCAGTTTCAAAAGATCAACATCAAGAGCAAGGCTATCAACTTTAGAAGCAAGAACATCAATTTTGCCAAACTTTTCCTCAACAGATTTATTAAAAGCAGTTTGGGTATTGATAAATTCCTTAAGCATGACTTCAAGATCAGAGGGTACACTCCTATTATTGTTGTAAGAATTACCATAGGAATTACCATAACATTGCCACTAGAAGGATATGGCTTATAATTGTTGTTACCAAAATTATTCCTATAAGCATTGTTGTTGAAATTATTATTTTTAATGAAGTTCACATCAACATGCTCTTCTTGAGCAACCAATGAAGCTAAAGGAACATTATTTGGATCAACATGAGATTTACCATTCACAAGCATAGACATAATGACATCAATCTTATCACTCAAGGAAGAGGTTTCTTCAACAGAATTTACCTTCTTACCTTGTGGAGTCCTCTCAGTGTGCCATTCAGTAATTAATCATCATATCATCAAGAAGCTTTGTTGCTGCACCCAAAGTGATGGACATAAAGGTACCTCCAGCAGCAGAATCCAGAAGGTTTCTTGAAGAAAAATTCAGTCCTGCATAAAAGGTTTGGATGATCATCCAAGCAGTCAGTCCATGGGTGGGACAATTCTTTACCAATGATTTCATTCTCTCCCATGCTTGGGCAACATGCTCATTATCAAATTGTTTGAATTCATAATGCTACTTCTCAAAGATATAATCTTAGCAGGAGGATAATATTTCCCAATGAAAGCATTTTGCATTTAGTCCATGAATCAATACTATTTCTAGGCAAAGATAGCAACCATTCTTTAGCTCTTCCTCTTAAAGAGAAAGGAAATAATTTCAGTTTAATAATATCTCCATCTATATCCTTATACTTTTGCATCTCACAAAGTTCAACAAAATTATTAAGGTGAGCAGCAGCATCATCAGTACTAACACCAGAAAATTGCTCTTTCATAACAAGATTTAACAGAGCAGGTTTAATTTCATAAAAGTCTGCTTTAGAAGCAGGTGGAGCAATAGGAGTGCATATGAAATCATTATTGTTTGTGCTAGTGAAGTCACACAACTTGGTGTTCTCAGGAGTACTCATTTTAGCAAAATTAAAGCTAGGCCGAAATATAAAAGTAAATGCAAGTAACTAATTTTTTTGTGTTTTTGATATAAAGAAGCAAACAAGATAAAGTAAAAATAAAATAAGCAAGACAAAAACAAAGTAAAGAGATTGGAAGTGAGAGACTCCCCTTGCAGAAGGTTTGACTTCCCCGGCAACGGCGCCAGAAAACTGGCTTGATGCGTGTTAAGTTACACGTCCGTTGGGAACCCCAAGAGGAAGGTATGATGAGTGCAGCAGCAAGTTTTCCCTCAGTAAGAAACCAAGGTTTAATCGAACCAGTAGGAAGTCAAGGGTCTTCTGAAGGTTGTTGGTGGCTGAATGTGGCACGGCGCAACACCAGGGAATCAGCAGCAACGTGGAACCTGCACACAAGACAATCAAACTACTTTGCCCCAACGAAACAGTGAGGTTGTCAATCTCACCGGCTTGCTGAAAACAAAGGATTAAAAGTGTGGTGTGGAAAATGATGTTTGCTTGCAGAGAATTAAAGAGAACAATGATTGCAGTTGGTTGTATTTCAGATGTAAAAGAATGGACCGGGGTCCACAGTTCACTAGTGGTGTCTCTCCATAATAAAATACTAACATGCTGGGTAAACAAATTACAGCTGGGCAATTGACAAAATAGAGAGTGCATAACAATGCATATACAAGTCATGATGATCACTATGAGATTTACTTGGGCATTACGACAAAGTACACAGACCGCTATCCAGCATGCATCTGTGCCTAAATAGTCCACCTTCAGGTTAGCATCCGCACCCCTTCCAGTATTAAGTTGCAAGCAACAGACAATTGCATTAAGTATGGTGCATAATGTAAACAATACAAATATCCTTAGACAAAGCATTGCTGTTTTACCCCTAGTAGCAACAGCACATCCACAACCTTAGAACTTTCTGTCACTGTCCCAGATTAAATGGAGGCATGAACCCACTATCTAGCATAAATACTCCCTCTTGGAGTTACAAGCATAAACTTGGCCAAAGCCTACACTAATAACGGAGAGCATGCAAGATCATAAACAACATAGGCATGATAAATCAATAATCAACTTGACATAGTATTCAATATTCATCGGATCCCAGCAAACACAACATGTAGCATTACAATAAGATGATCTTGATCATGATAGGCAGCTCACAAGATCTAAACATGATGGCACAAGAGGAGAAGACAACCATCTAGCTACTGCTATGGACCCATAGTCCAGGGGTGGACTACTCACACATCACTCCGGAGGAAGGCATGGCGATGTAGAGCCCTCCGGTGATGATTCCCCTCTCCGGCAGGGTGCCGGGAAGAGCTTCAGAACCCTCCCGAGCTAGGGTTGACGACGGCGGCGGCTCTGGAACTTTTCGTGGATGGAGGCTCGGGTGTTTAGGGTTTTCCCGAGAAAGGCAATTTATAGGCGAAGGGGCGATGTCGGTGGAGGCCCGAGGGCTCCTCACCACGTGGCGGCGCGCCAGGGTGGGACCCGCGCCACCACATGGTGAGGGCGCCTCGGTGCCCCCCTTCGTCTCTCCTTCGGACTCCGTGTACGTGACAGAAAAATAGGACCTTGGCTTTTTGTTTCGTCCAATTCCGAGAATATTTCCAGAACAGCTTTTCTGGAATCAAAAACAGCAGAAAACAGGAACTGGCACTGTGGCATCTTGTTAATAGGTTAGTCCCAGAAAATGCATAAAAATGCTATAAAGTGTGAATAAAACATGTAGCAATTGACATAATATAAGCATGGAACATGTAGTCTCTATAAGAAATTATAGATACGTTGGGCTTATAATAAAACATGTAGTCCCAGATGGGCTTGGGCGGGCCCGATCTGGGCCCATTGGGCCCAGGCGAGGCGCGTGGATGCGGAGCGTCCGGCGGCTGCGGGACACAGTGGCGGAGGCGGAGGAGCCGGCGCAGAAGCAGGAGACCCCTGCCGACGCGCTCCGGCGCCTGGGCGGCGCGGAAGCCGGGGCGGCGGCCCCAGAACAAGGACGGTGCGGTTCAGCATGGATGCGGGGCCATGGGCGCCGTGGCCGCCATGGCCGTTGGTCTTGATTGGCGGGCGGCGGCAGGGCTGCACTGCCGGGATCGCCGCTCCTCTCTCTTTGCGGTCGGGACGACCTCCGGGCGAAAACTTTGCTCCGACTTGGTCGGAGCCGGCGACGGCGGCGCTTTTGGGCGTCATTTTCCCTCTTGGGGGTGTCGCTATGGAGTGCTCGTTCCCGCCCGACGTGGGTGCTGCTAAGATTTCCGGGTGAAAACCTAAGCTCCATCGGGAGCGGGCGGTGACGACGGACGCGTCGTTTCCTTGTTGGAGGCGCCGCCTTGGAAGGTTTTAGCCCTCACGGTGTGATGAGCCCGCGGTGCTTGGGGAGGGCGGTTCTGTTGTCAGGGGAGTGGATGACCGGGGCGGCGGCCCCGGACGGTGGTGGTACGTCGAGACGGCGGTGATGCTACGATGGTTCTATGAGACAGAGTTGTTGTCTAGCGGGGGTCTGGGTGGGAACCTGGATGAAGACTGCGCGGGCAGAGGGTTTGTCGATCTGACTGGATCACCTTCGGGCAATGCGAAGGTCGATCTGGTTGCTACGCCGGGGCGGCGGCCCCGGAACATGGTGGTTTTGGTGGCAACCTAGATGAAGACTGTGTGGGCAGAGGGTTCGTCGACCATGACTGGATCGCTTTCGTGCAATGGGAAGGTCGATCTGTTTGCTACGCCGGGGCGGCGGCTCCGGAGCGGGTGGTGTGTGTTGTGGCGTTTGGTCGACTTGTGTCGTGTGGGCGATGGGTTGCTTCGTCTGTGTGTTTCTTTTGTACAATTTGTATGGTTTTTGGACCCGGTTTCCCTTATAAACTGGGTCAATTCTATTCTATCTATTCGAACGGTGGATATCGACCACCTTAAACTTAAAAAAAAATATTCAAAACTAGATCGCATGTTGATGGGTTTTGATATACAGAATGTACTTCCAAAACTAGTACGGTCGTACTCCGATATGTATTATGAATGTACTCTGATTTTTAGGTTATAATTTTTCGGCTACTTTCAAAAAAATTACGGGCGTATTCTCAGGTGCAGCATTGATATCCTTCCACCCGTAGCACGAGCGTACTTTCAGATTCAACACAGATGTAATTTTTAAATGCAGCACGGGCGTACTTTCAGTGAAGTGCGGATGTACTTGCACGTGCAGCGCAGGCGTACTTTCAAGTGCAGGGCAGATGTACTTTAGGTGCAATACGAGTGCAATATAGATGTAATTTTTAGATACAACATGGGCATACTTCCAATACAACGTGGATTTACTTTTCGATGCGGCGCAGGCGTAGGTGCAGCGCGTGGCCATATTTCAGTTACAGTGTGGATGTACTTTCATATGATCTACAGATGTACTTTGTGATAATTGTTTTCTAGCTACCGATATCCACTGGCCAGGGCGTTGGTCCTGGTCCCGTTTCCCTCTGCTTGCCGCTCCGGTGGCAGCATGAGGGAGGGGGACCTCTTTCCTCCGTTCTAACCTAGTAGTTAGGTTTAGGTTTTGTCTCCTATGGTGCGTCATTGGGGTGGTGGGAGCGGCGCCTGGGCAAATAAATCTGGCTCAACTTCACTCCCACAACGACGTTGTTTTTTATGCCAGCGTCTCGTAATTGGTGGTATCGTGTGCTTACCGATCTTTCAGATCGGTGGCTTTATGGTTCATGGATGGTGTCGGCGAGGCGGCGGTGGCGATTCCATCAGATGAGTTTTTCCTCCTGCTTTGTCCCCGTTGCTGCGGCGTTGTCTCCGGCGCCATGGTGGGGAAGAGAGGATTTGTACAGAGTACGTGCAGACGGTTGTCTGCGCCGGTGACAGCTAGAAGATGGTTCACCTTGTGCTGAGTTCGTGGTTGGAAACTGACGGTTTTGGTTCCCTACTCCAACATTGTCATGCGGGGTGCCAGTTTTGAAGTTCGATGGCTTGTCCGGTATCGTGTTGCCCTGGTCTGATTCTTTCAACGGCAATGGTTTTTCCTATGGAAAACTATTTTGGAGGTCCGAAAAGCTGCTGATCAGCGATGGAGCCGCGTCGAGCTCGGGTGAAGAGCTATTCACTTTGGTGGCTGCTACTATGGTGCCGAAGGAGAAAAATACGTGTTGGTTTGTCATATAAATTTATCTTATCTTTTCAGTTGTGTAAGGTCGGTATTTGTGTGCCTTGTAACTTGGTATATCTTTACCTAATAATAAAGGGACTAAAGTTTCTTGCGATTTTTTCGTCTGTCTTGAAATTGCCCATGATGTTGACATAATTTACCCACCATGCCATCCATAAGTCACGTAACGATTTTTTTGTTCCTTCTCCTATGGTCCTACCCAACCGATAAATTCTCCCTTTGCCTTTCCTCCATCGACGCCGCCGCACCAGCGACCTCCCTTCCTGGCCCCCTCCATCACCAACATCCGCTGCGCCGCCTTCGCCACCGACAGAGCCTCCCTACCCACGCGGCCGAGCCCGCGGCCGATGTGCAGTTAGCGCACGCCCTCCATCGGCAGCTCCAGAACACAACCATGGCCGCCTGCCCCACTTCCGGCACGGGGGCCAGAGCCATCTGTGGCTTCGTCCGAGCCCACGGCCGAAGATTCAGATAGCGCACGCCCTCCATCGGCAGCTCCAGAACGTGACCATGGCCGCCTGCCCCACTTCCGACACGGGGGCCAGCACCATCTGAGGCTTCGTCTGAATCCGGTGAAGCGTCTCCTGCTGTGGCTGGGATTTGGGCTGGGACGGCCGCGTCGGAGTGGCCGGCTGCTCAGCGGCAGCATGGCGATTGCGAATCAACCTTCCGGTTGGTCACATGAGCGTCCTATTTAGGCTGTTGGACAGGATCTGTTTTCTCTGTTTTGGTGAGGTGTAGGTGAATCTTGGACTAGAATGACTGAATGCTCTTCCGTTGATTCAGACATATTTGCCTGCATTTTTCAGTATAACATTAGCACATCTGGTGTTGAAAATTTTCCTTCCTGGCCTCATGAGAATTGAGAAGACACGATTCCACATATTATGTTTGGCTTACTACTTGGCCCAAACTGCTAGATTTAGGTGGACAGAAGTGTCAATGGTGGTGCTTCCTCAAATCAGACCGTAGCTGAAAACTTGAAACGACCTAGGAAAAGCTGTGGTTGCAGATTCGACCAATTCCCACACGTTTTTTTTGGCTTGAGAGGCGATACAGGGGATCACATCTTCTTATTATGTCAATTTGCTGCTGAAGTTTGGACCTGTATTGAGACTGAATTCGGTGTACATCTGAACCAACAACCATTCATCAGTTCCCTGCTATGGCTCCTTAGTGGTTGTCCGACTCGTCTGATGTCCATGCCACCATTTTTGCAGTCATTTAGCACTACAAAAATTGGGAAAAGATGATGCATCCATGTCAGGATGTGGATATGATTATGGACCATTCTTTGAAGTCCAAAATTTCAATCAGGTAAACAAAAAAAAAACTCAATCAGGTGTGAGCCCTTGCAGTCTGTTCCTAAGTGGACTCCACTGCCCGAGGGATTGATTATGCTTAAGGTGGATGCAGCTTTTCAATCGGAGCTCCATCGGGTTATGTCATGTGTGATCACGTTGGCTCTTTTTTTTGCGGCAGCTAGCACATGTTATTTGGACAGAGTTGACAGTTCTGAATTGGCCGAAGTATGGCAGTCCGTGTATGACAAGATTGAATGAAATATAGGACCGGGTGTTCGTGTTGAAACATTAGAACTAAAATATGTAGAAAATAGTTTGGATTTCTTGTACCATATAAATATATATAATGATATTATTTTGAATAAAAAAATCTTTCTTCATATTTACATTGCACAAAATTTAATTTAATTTTTTGCGAATCCATGATCTATTGCATCATACACCTATAAAGGTTGAAGATTTTATATCCTTTAGGTAGAGAGAAATAAAAATAAGAAACTTGGAAAAGTGTGGGGGTGTGGGTGAGTCTTATGATAGCATTTTAACGGTGTATCTAGGGAAGTCTTTGGTAAGGTGGCTATGATGACACATGATTTCAGAGCGCGTCGTGCAAGCGATGAAATAGTCTGGTTTGCCACGATCTAGATTTTTTAATCCCGTTGCAACGCACGGGCATGTTTGCTAGTATTTTATAAATGAGACAGGTATTAAAAAAAAGAAGTCACTAGTTAGCATGCAGCTATGTACTTGTGCAATCGTGCTAGCTGGTACTAGCCGAGAACGTGCAAGCGGTTAGGGTGGCAGTTTATCAATTCCAGCTCACGGATATGGGATTCTTCTTTGTCGTGAGTACGCGCATATTTCTGCATCGCCGGGGTGACAGGTGCTGGTCGCGATACACGCGAGCACTATATATCGCCTTCTACGGCTTCTTTGTCGTCCTATCATCGACTCGCCTGTGTAGGGTTTTTTAGCGTGTTGGCTC
Source organism: Poa pratensis (assembly GCA_947311845.1). Taxonomy (NCBI): domain Eukaryota; kingdom Viridiplantae; phylum Streptophyta; class Magnoliopsida; order Poales; family Poaceae; genus Poa; species Poa pratensis. Next base: position 15,759,723 of record CAMZMU010000046.1, on the reverse strand, counting down.
AACTAGGGGCGCTTGCTCGTTCTGACTAGTTTTCTTTTCTTTTTTGTTTTGCTTTTTATGTTTTTCCTTTTTCTCGGTTTCCTTTTTATTTTACTTTTATGTATCATTTTTATATTCTCATTTTCGTTTTCCTTTTTATTTTCGTTATCATTTCCCTGTAATTTTTTTTTGTTATATAAGAATACATTTTTTGGGACCCCTGGACATTTTTTATGAACTGTTGTATATTTTTTTATGGGCACATTAATATTTGTTTGAACCCATCAATCTACGTTTTCGGTTCACTTTTATTTTCGATTCGTTCAAATTTTAGTTTCTTTTTAGTTCAATATTATTTTTGGTTCACCTATATTTTGTTTCACCCGAATTTTATTTCCTTTTTTTTTTTTTTTGAACAAGATTGCCCTGGAGGGGCTGGAGCTTTCATTAACGCTAGTTCACTGGCATTTTTGGTTCGCTATTATTTTTGGTTCAGTTGAATTTAGTTCCTTTTTGGTTCGTTATTATTTTTGATTTACCTGCATTTTTGGTTCACCATTATTTTCGGTTCACCTTAATTTTAGTTTCATTTTCAGTTCACTGGACTTTTTTGTTCAAATTTATAAAATGTTCAAAACATATTAGAAAATGTGAACAATTTCCAAACATGACCTTTTGAAATTTGAACATTTTAAAAAATGTGAACACTTTTAAATTTAACATTTTTAAAATCTAAACATTATAAAATTTGAACATTTTTAAAATCTTATCAATTTTCATATTTGAACATTTTAAAATTATATTTTGAAAACATTTCCAAAAATAGAGAAAAAAAGGACAAGCAAGGAAGAAACGTGAGCGAGCATGCGGTCGTGCGGGTGTGCGCTGGGAGAGCTCGCTGATCGGTACTGTAGCGAGGTGCTTGTGCGGTCGAGTCGGTCGCTTGGACTCGCAAGGAGCAGACATAGGGGAACCATGCAGGTGCGTGACCCAAACATGCTAGAGATGTCAGATGACATTAGTGGGCCGACCCAACATACAAGGATTGCGAGCGAAGATGACATTAGTGGGCCGACCCAACATACAAGGATCGCGAGCAATTACACGATAGGAATCACTCGAGCGGTACCGAGCTACTCTATGGGCGTGTTTGGTAGCCCGGCTCCCCTCAGAAAATCTCCACCCACCCCATTTTTCACTGTTTGGTAGACTGGCTCGTGCGTCCTCAGCCCTGCCCACCTCGCCCAAATTTGGCTCTCAGCCATGCCACGAGAGAAGCTCGAATCGAGCTTCTCACCTCGCCCTGGCTGAGCTCGTCCCGCAAAACACTGTACGCAACAGGAACGCACGCGCCTCGTCCACCCCGCAGGAAAATTCCTCTCATTCCCCCCCCCCCCCCCCCCGCTTCCCTCTCTCTCCCGTCGCTCGCTCCACCGCCCCATGCCGCGTCGACCCGCCCCACCGCCCAGCGCCACCCAGAGGCTCGAGCAGCCCGGAGTCGCGTCGACCGCCCCACCGCCGCCACCTCTCCGTCCAGACCACCGCCACCTCCTCCTCTCGTCGGCTCTCCGCCGCTCTAGTCGAGCACGGGCGACCACGGCCTCCTCGCCGAGCACCGACGGCTCTTCGTCGAGCACAGCGTCGCGCCCCCGACGCCGCCCATAGCTGCGGCCCCGACGCCGCCCATAGCCGTGGCCCCGATGCTGCCCATCGCCGCAGAGGACGCTGTCCACCGGCGCGGAGCAGCAGACGACCTCTACGTCCTGGAGAGAAGGCGAGTGCGGGCGGCTCCTATCGCCGGCGGCGGCGCCAGACGCCGGTGGCAGCGCGGAGCCATCTCAGGGGCTGATTGCTTTTTCTTTTGTTTGTACAGGGACTGATTGCTTTTTTCAGGGACCGGTTTGCTTTTTATTTTTGTAAGGCTTGGCTCAGGTCATACGACCTACCAAACATGATCTCTTCTGAGCCGAGCTCAGCTCATTCGACCTACCAAACAGACCGAAAATACACACTTGTACGTGGTTGGCATGGGTGGACTCAGCTCGTATGAGTTGAGATAGCCCACCCGGACTACCAACACACCCTATCTGTTCCAAATTTAATTCGTAATAGATGTTTTCAATATGGATTATACGGTCTGAAATGAGTGAATCTTACACATTAAAACACGTCTAGATAATCTAGATCAGAAAAAGCTAAAACATCTTATGTTTTTTGAAACGGAGGTAGTATTACATCTTATGTTTTTGAAACGGAGGTAGTATTCTCCTTTCCAGTAGTTAGACGCTTCAGGCGCCTATTCCAGCGTCTTGCACGCGGTTGTTAGGGTACCTCTAACGATCCCCATAATCGGTTAGAGGAGTAAAAGATACTCTTTTACTCCTCTAACCGGACCTAACCGAATTCTCCAAATTAGAGGAGTAAATTTTACTCATCGAAGGAGTAAAAACTGGCCTCCGATGAGCAAATTTAGGAGTCGGGAACCACTTTAGAGAAAAACTCGGCCTCACCCGCACCGCACCCATTCTCCGGCGTCGCCGCCGGTGACCACCGTACCCCGCCGCCCCCACCCCGGTCCCTCCGCGCCCTCCGGTCCACCTCTCCCTTGCTCGTCGCCTCTTGCCGTCGCCGGAATCGACGGGGCGAGCTGGTATTCGCGGTCGCCGCCCCGATTTGGAGCAAATCGGGCTCCGTCGCTGTCGATTCGCCGCAACTTCGAGCCGTCGGAGGCTGGGAAGGCTGTAGAAGGCAGGCACCGTCCCCCTCGACGCCTCCTCTGCCCTACCCGACGAGGAGATCGAGTTTTCGTCGGCCGCCGCCCCGATTTCTTCCAAATCGGCCTCGTCGGCATCGATTCGTCGCAGCTGAGAGCCGTCGGAGGACGGGAAGGCGGTAGAAGGCCGGCCACTGCAGGTCAAGGGAGAGGACGCGCCGCCGTGCTCCAAACGCCACGGTCGGGAGCTCCCTTCGGCCTCCTCTAGCTGCAACCTTCCCCACCATTGATCCAGCCTTCCCCGACCTCCAGCTCGAAGCCAATACCCTCCTCCGCACGGCCGCCGCAGCTCCAGCTCGAAGCCAACACCAACCTTCAACGCCATTTCCAATTTGTAGCTTCTAAATCTTCTATGATGAAAGACGCATAGAAACATGTTTGATGAAATGTTTGAGCTAGATTTTAGTTTTAGGGAGTTAATTTTAGGGGTTCGGTTAGGAACCGTCAAGGTTTAGAGGAGTACTTTTACTCCTCTAAGTTTTAGGAGTCGGTTTACTCCTCTAAA